>VZTA01011993.1:104225-128161 GCA_013398855.1 Mohoua ochrocephala
AAAGTGAGGTGAGACAAGCTAAAAATCTTAAATCTGTGAAACGTTTAATTTTATTGCTCTGAAATCCTTTACTTCTAAGGGAATAAAAATAAAGTTACTTGGTTTTCTGTTGTCTGTATTCCTAGATCCATACTTCAGCACAAAACACTTTTTATTCATTGATTGTCTTAATGCAATTGAAGAAATCCTTATTTTCACTTCAAATTCCGTAAACCTCCAGAAAATTGACATGCCATCCCTATAAGAAGAAAGCTCCTTTTGCTCTGAACACATGTTTGCCATCTCCAGGCACGCCAGACATTTGCAGGGTGTCAGCTGTGAAGGAAACATGAATATGTTCACATGATCAACAGCTGCACTGTGAAAATGCCTATGGGGATGGGGAAATATTCTAGACCCCTACCCATCAGCTCTACATGCTGTGAAGTGATTAAAAGAATAAGCCTAAGAGCCACCAGGAAATCGGGAATTTTTGAGGGCAGAAAAAAGACAGAAACTGATTTTCTGTGACATTCAGAATGGATGAGACACATCCTTCTTCAGGACTCTTGTACAAGAGGTATTCCTAAAAGCAGCCTTGTTTCAAAATAATTCTAAGCAGCAAAAAATCAGACTTAGACATTCCAACAGTGGAATTATGAATCATAACATTGTCTGAAAACCTATCAATAATTCCTTGAGCTATATGCAAAATCATATACAGTTTTTCTAAAGCTTGTGAACACTTTGAGAGCTATTCCTTCATTTGCTTGTCCTGTCACTACATACTCTTGCAAAAAGTCCCTTTCCAGCTTTCTTGTAGGCCCATTTTAGGTACTGGGAAGCTGCTATAAGGTCTCCCTGGAGCCTTCTCCAGGCTGAAGATCCCCAACTTTCTCAGCCTGTCTTCTAGGAGAGGTGCTCCAGACCTTTGATTATCCTTGTGGCTCTCCTCTGGACTCATTCCAACAGGTTTTCTGGGGGCCAAAGAGATGAACACAGCACTCCGGGTAGGGTCCACAAGAGCAGAGTATTGTGGGACAATCACCTCCCTTGATCTGCTGGCCACACTGCTTTTGGTGGACAGCACAGGACAGGCTTGGCTTTCTGAGCTGGAAGCTCAGGTCATCTTGAGCTTCTCATCAACCAACACCCCCAAGTCCTCCTCAGAGGTGCTCTCGATCCATTTTCCGCTCAGCCTGTATTTGTACTTGGGATTGCCCCAACCCAAGGACCTTGCAAACACTTTGAGAGCTATTTCCTTGGCCTTGTTGAACTTCATGACATTTGCAAAGACCCACCTTTTAAAAGCCTGCCAAGGTCCCTCTGGATGGCATCCCTTCCCTGCAGAATGTCAACAGCTTGCTGTCATCAGCACACTTGCAGAGGGTGCTCTCAATCCCACCACCCATGTCGCCGACAAAGATGTTACACAGGAGCACAAATACCTTGGGAAGTCTGCTATTGATCTAAATCAATGGGATTCCCTATAGAATAATGCAAAAACTGGGGGAAGGAGACAGGAAATAAATTAAGAGAAGCATTCATACTGCAAGCTACTCCTGTCTCACTAGAATTCAACATCTTAGATTTATGTTTGCTTCCTCTCACTGGTCTGCCTCATTTCTATTGTTCTGTTCCTGCTATTACCCAGCAGGCTCTTGAAAAGGGTGCAATTTGCACTTGCTTTTGCAAAATATTTCATTAGTGACAGCTCTATTATTTCAAGTAATCCAGGCTGAGGTTCTGCAAATGCCTTCTAAGTCAAAAAAACCAAATCTTTATACAGACTTTGGTGAGCATAGATACATTTTGTGTTAGAGTGTCACTTCCCTTTGCACATCCACGCTACACAAGAACAGAATTTGTAGCTGCTACTCCAAGAATCTATAGGAGGAAAATTGCCTCACCACATTTAATGATACTTCTCACTTACAAAAGAGTGGCAGCTTGGCGTGTTGCGAGTCACTGTGCTACAAGCACGGGGGTGGTGGAGTCATTTCCCACGTCTCACAGGTAAGACACTGCCATCGTAAGCTCGAGACAGTCGAACATACGATACTGATACCACTAACACCCATGTTCAAAACTTCCCCTGACATTTAAGGGGTCCCTGTCTGAAGGCTAATTTCAGCAGTTTTCCTGCATGGTTGCCCTCCTGCATAACCTTTATATATCAGTTGTCTAATGTGCAGTTTACCAAGTTGTCTTCCACTTGTTCTCCACCTAGACCCAAAGCCAGTCCTGTACACTGAGCTTCAACAACTACAATAAAACCATTCTCAGGTCAGTCACTCTGCAATATTAAGCTGTCAGCCCTTCAGATAATGTCCATGAGTGGTCATTCTGAAATGCATGCATACTTTAATATCTGTGCAAACATATAATAATTAATGTTTAGACAAATTAATAGTAGACTTGTTTATTTAAAATTATTCCAGTAAAACAATTGTTCATCATTTTGCTTTTGTTCTCTACTGGTAAGACATTCCATTATCAACAGAACACATTAAAAATAAGAATTTTCAGGGCTTTGGTCCTTGAGTTTGTTGATAATAGATCCTTTATGTCCTCTCCATTTTTGAGACACGGACCCGCACATATCCATCTCAGTATATGTTAAAGGCAAAAAAACCACCCAAGTTCCACTTGGTTTTATCTAAGCTGTAGAAACCCCTTCCCACTCCAGAATTAAACTTTAGACTTGAGAAAGTCATCTACGTAAGAAAAGCATCTCAGACTACCACAAAAAGATCTTCCATTTCAGTCTACCTTGAGAAAAATTGGAAATCACTATGAATATATTTATCATAGACTGATGTAAACCACAAAGAAATGTCAGAGAATGCATCCTGCTTCTCACTTACACGATCCCAGAGCTGTTCTT
Source organism: Mohoua ochrocephala (assembly GCA_013398855.1). Lineage (NCBI taxonomy): Eukaryota > Metazoa > Chordata > Aves > Passeriformes > Acanthizidae > Mohoua > Mohoua ochrocephala. The sequence continues at coordinate 107,092 of VZTA01011993.1, forward strand.
TTCATTGTATCTAGTGTCATGTTTATCTATGACCTCAACTCTACATGCAAGTTAGATATTAAAAAGAAGATATTACCTCTGCCATAAAAAACTTCCAGTCTAAACTGGACACTGCCAACACAGTGCAGGCAAGTTTGGGCCTTGAGGGGAGAAGGAAAGCTTTACACAGGAACTGAAGCATTGGTCTGCTCTAAACAAATGTCTGGTCCACTGTCATGTTTCTAAAAATGGCAAGTGGGAGATGATGAGGCCATTATAGACAGGCAGCTCTCTTATCCTCAGGTCCTCTGTAGGTAAGAGGTGTTGAACATTCTGGAGTGCGTAGTGCATGCAACCATCACATTGAACATTACTGTGGGCCTGTTCTGTACAAACCTGGATATTCTTACTTTAAAATCTTAAACACCGGTTTTCCAAAATTGCCGGCTGCAGTGAATTCCACAACTTACTCTGTGTCAATGGTTTCTTTTTGTTTGCTTTAGATCCTTCCTTGGCTGGAAGAATCAGAAAAAATATCTGCTAAAAAGGGCTTGAATGTGTCTTGGTAAAAATTGAAGAGTCTGAAGAAAAAAAAAAAAGGAGGAACTGTCTACCCGATAGCAGTCAGGAATGGGGAATGAGGTGCAAAAGCAGCAAAAATTATTCCAGAGGACAGTCAGAAAGGAATTTGGCTCAACATCACAAATAACACAAATTCCTCTTTAGGTTTCCACTAATATGAGTGAAATCTTTGCAAAAAACAGCAACTTACCTTTACTGAGATATGTGTAAGAGCATATTTCATTAATTTGACTGAAAAGAAATGAGATCACCTAATTTCTCTTAAATCTAGTAACATTGGAAAAGCTTGGTTTTGTTTACAGAAGTTAAGGTGCCTGTAGACTTTTGAAAGAATTGCTTAGGTGCATTTCTGCCAACAGGCACTTTTTCTACGACATCAGCAGCTTCATCATGAAGTCAGTCTGCCTCACAAACTTTGATCAGAGGAGTCTTCGCCTACTCTCCCAAAGAAAAAGAAATTTGACTGAAGAAACATCCTTTAATTTCAAATCAAACTACTAAATTGAAGCAAAACTCTACTCAAAACTGTTCACAGAACTTACTTGCTTTTAGAAAAGGGTGTTACCGTGTACAAAAGGGACGATGATACAAAGTAAAGAAAGGGTTTGGGGTGGATGGGATTTGTTGCTGAGCAAACAGTGATGCTCTGTCAGTCTAATCATTGTTAATTGTTCTATGTTTGGAGATGGGTAAAGAGAAGTGCATTTATGTAGGTCTGGAGAGAATAGTGAATGCAAAATTTTATACTGGAAGTATAGAGTGATAAGTACAGAAATAAGATTTAATACCTCTCATATGCCAAGGCAGATTAATTTCAAGTAGGAAAAAAGTGCACAATTTTATGGCATCTGCTGGAAACACCAATTTCCCCCCTTATATTTCCTCCCCTCTCTGATTTTTTTCAACAAACTCTCCATAAAAAGGGAGATGAATGATGGAGTGCACTTGGAATTCGACCTTAAAATCAAATAATTAACCCTGACATCTTCAGCACTTAAAAATTATTCTTTTTTTTTAAGCTGATGTTTTAGTTATTTTCATTGTTACAATGCAGTAGCTTTTAATCAGATTTACATAATTAAATGCTCTCTTTCTGACACAGGCTGCATATCTATCACAGCCTCATTTAAGCCACATAGCATGAGTTAAATCAAAGTAATCAGGAATAGTTTCCACATACCTAGGAACCAATTTTCAGAATTCCCTCTGCCGTTTGTATTGTGGAACTAGGAAAATGTATTATTCTGAACATTCATTTAAATCCTTTTTCAGGGCCGTAAACATTTTCCATGGTTCTCTCCTTCATATTTCCTTCTGGATCCCTCACTTGTCCTTGTGACCATTATGAACACAAAAAAGTGGTTTTTTGTTCCTTCTCCCTTGCAGTACATTTGCGCTCTGGATTTTACAGCCTCACTGACACCCAAATGGATGCAGCTCTTCTATCCCTACGTGTCACATCAAATCTGAATTCCTTTGTGATCAATGAAGTGTTGATTTGTTTTACCTGTGTTAATTAGCATTTGTGGCCATTTAATGCCTCACAAAACAGAGAGGAGCCCTAACAGCCAGATTTGTTCCAGTCTAAAGTCCTAAACCAGCTTCTGGGAAACGCAGAGACAGATAAAGATGCATACACATACATGCATGTCCACATGTATATGAGCCTTTTCAGTTAGATTATTAACTGCAGGAATCCGTGTTACTTCTAAGTGGAATGTTTCGGTTCTGGATCTCAGGAAAACTAATTTCTCTTTGTTCTTAAACCCTCTCTTTTTCTGAGCAAAAACGACTGAGGACATTCTTTCTAACTTATAAAATGTTGTTATGTAATATCTTATGACTAACTGGCCCTGGTGGTTTTGGAATAAAAGCTTACACAATTCTGCCTAATTAACATGTATGTCTGATGTATATCTTTTGGAGTGTATGGGGAATGGGTAGTGGTCCATGCAAATATAGGACTGAAGGATCACTAACAGGTATTCATGAAATACTGGAAATAGTAATCAAAGAGGATGAGAATTATTATCTGTATTGGTTTGGGGTATATAAGAAAGCGAGATCTCCCACTAACTCACTTTAGGTTAAAAACAAAAAATAAAACCTTTTATTTGCCCTATATCTGAGATGAAAATAGACTTACTGCTGCAAATACAAGCCCTCAACAGACATGTAGGAAATATTAAAGAATCTCAAGAGGAAGTAGTGGGAGTTTTTTATGGCTTTTTTTTTTTTTTAATAATCCTGGTTTTACTTTTCTGATACTCTCAAGCCTTACTGAAACTTTACTATGATAAAAAGAAGGACTGTTGAAGTAGGACATGTGTTTTTGGCATGTTTGGAGGTGATATCTGTTCCTGCATTTGGAGTCACTGCTCTCACTGTATCAGTGTTTATTGCCCAACTTACCGGGTGTTCCAACAAGGAAAAGGGTGGATGGAGGTAGGTGCTTCAGTAAGGACAACAAAAGGTGGCCTTTATAGAGCAGCACGCATGCTAAGATCCTCTGAGGAGAATTAGGCATCAAAACCAGAAAACAAAAATACCCTCCAGCCCTACAGATACAGCAGTGAAAACAAACCACTTTTCCTTCACTCAAATATTTAAAATATTAAAACTTTGAAAGTTCTCCAAATGGAATCCAATTATGCTCACAACCAGAGGCTAATTTCCCCAACTCTCTGAGCCACCGATGCTCAGCAACCGTCTGAGCGGTTTTGCACTCTAAAATCTAGGGCAGCTGACAGTCAACAGATCTACTTTGCTGAGAGGATTTGCTGTTAATTTTGCCCAGCTTCTGTTTTCCAGTGCCGGTCAATGTTTTCCAAGTAAACTCATCCATGAATTCATGTAAAGACTCAACTTAAAGCCCTCGGGCACTGACGGATCTACTTTTAGTCCTTTAGATGCAGTCCTAACTCAGTCAAAAGGTAGGCATTTTTTTATGCAATATAGTAATTATTTATAAAATCTTAAACTACTGCAACTATTCAAGCACCTTAAAATGTTGAGATGCTATCTCTGAAAGTATTTAGCTTAAACGATCAAAACCTGAGAGCAGCAGTTAGAAAAAGGATATTAAAAATCTGACCTTTACAAAACAATGCCACACAAAAACTCTGTTTATCATTGTCTCAGTGACAATCTAGGGCAAAAAGTCAATATACATTCCTTGGAAGGCCAGATGGAGGGTGGAGAGGGAAAAGGAAGAAAGAGAGGGTGAAAGAAAGAAAAGAAAGTAATTTAATCCCTGAGCCATCAAAGTTTTTCTGGTGCATGTGCAACTTTAGGAAGCTGAATAGCTCACTGAGGGACAACACGCCAGTCAGTGTTTGCTGGCTACACCTGAAGTCATCAGGCAATCTTCACACTCCTACTAACATTGCGTTGGCCACAAATGCCTTGCGCAAATGTGCTTTTGTCAAAATAGACACACTTTTCCATCAAAATAAGCTTGAGATCCAGTTAGTACTGTCAGCAGCAACCAGCAGGTGAGTAAAAGTGTGTGATGCTTCAAGGAACAAGGAATGGATCAAAATGCCATCCTTCTGCCAAAAGACAGACCAGGCAGTGTGTCTGTCATGTTCTAGCTGTCTTTTTTCTTTTTATAAATAAATGTCAATTGCTGCTGGAAATAGTCTCACTTAAGCTAAGCAACTGCGAAATCCATAACTTCACTATCTCACCCCTACCACTTACATTATGCCCTATTTACTCAAAACTTGAAAAGCCACTGATAATATTTAAACTGTCTCTCGCAAGCTGTATGTCAACACAGCACAGCAGTTCTGACTATTAGGGATCTGCTTGCTCTTGTATAATCTCTCTGCATTTGGTCTCACTTGTGCAAAACTGAAGCATTCAAATGACTGCACTATGACTATTGAGATAACGCCCATTACGGCAAGGATCTAGGTCACTGGTATTAGAGCTGAGTCACGTCGCCAGCAATAAAAACACTGATGCTCTTTGGAAAAAAAACCAGCTGTGGTCTCTCCTCTAAATAAGTTTTAAGGCCTGTAGGCAGGAAAGGATGATATAAACATGTTGCACTCCTCCATGAAGCATCTATCGGGCAATGCATAGTGTTTGTTGTGAAAGTCATGTGGTCCTTTGTCTGGAGGAAATTACACTGTACATTGACAGGAGCAACACAATAATTTCAGAACAGATTCTCAGCGTAAATAATCAGCCATGTCAATTAAGCTCTTACATATATGCTAGACTTTAAATAAAAATATCTTAGTTTCATTGGTTTAGAAGTTTCCTTCATTCTTTCTAAGAAGGGCACTCATTCATTTATAGCAAATGATTTTGCTACTCTGTAATTTAATATGTTTAAATTTGTTTTCTCTCTTTTTTAAAAGCCGCTCATTCAAATAGCCTCAGCTTGACACCACACTGAAATAGATTTCTGCTGTGGTTTAGAAAGCAGACAGAACACACTCAGCCAGTCAAGAATTAATTCAAAGTAGTGTCCAGTATACAGTTCTATACAGAACAGAAAATTCACACCCTCCTAGGCATGACAGCCCAAAGCCTAGATTTTCAGAATGAGATCTAATATTCCACATTTTTTCCTAAGCAAAATAAATGTCTTTTTTTTACCCCTCATTAAGAGGGCATGCATAATATTTCCCCAAGTTCTAAGGGGACCCATGTCAAATTTGGGTTATTTTTCTTGGGTTTTCTTGCTTATACTAAGAGAAAAGCATATCCTCTTTCTGTGATAAAAACACACTGCTAAGATTATAAACACAGACAAGGGAAACAGCATACTTGTCATGGATAATACAACCAAATATCATTCAGAAATAGTACAATTATCCCGTGGTGCATACATCAAAATACATCAAAGTTCCAGTATCTTCTGTGTCCAGGAAGTTTATTTAAAACAGCTTGCAACTAAAATTTTAGATGGAAGAGAGGTTTGACCTGCCTTTTGAAGCCTAGAGAAGGACACTATGCTGAATTACAGTGTGGCTTAATGTTATGTTAGATATTTTCTTTTATTTTCAGGTGTCAGATTTCAAACTGATCTTTTAAGAATACCAGAGTAAGTCGGATCTAGTTTTAAGAGAACCAAGTGTAAGCAGCTTCACAGTTGCCACCAACTTGATACTTAAACTTCTGAGTTACCTGATTTTTTTTTAATACATGTGTTAAACACATCAAAAACAAGTAGGAAACTGAAATCCAAGCTTTTATCTTCTTACCACCCCTGTCACTGCACACACTGACAGATTGCAGTAATGGTGAAAAGACTTTGCAGGGTCACACAGATAAGATTATATTTGTGAAGAGAAGCTGAAGAAACTTTCTGATCTTCAACAGAACTACTCAGTAATTTATGAAGACTTTTTGTTATATCTCCCTATGGATGGTTAATGCATTACTGAATGCATGCGCAAACTTCTTCCAACTAAGTGGACAATATTAGGAGAATGTCTTCAGTAACATCTTTAGCCACAATACACCTTATTCTTTTTTTTTTTTTTTTTAAAGAACAAAGTAAAATGTTTTCATTAAATTTTAAAAAATCCAAAACTCACTCGGTACTGACTGCCAGTCACACATACTCCTGCAACAGAATAATGGCCAGAGTAAGAAACTGACAATTTTTTCATATGTCACAAGAGTTTCATTCTCCATTTATTACATGAAAATGCAGGGATTTATTTTCATCATCATTTCCACATATATTTTACCTTTGCCAAAGCCAGCTTGAATATGTAATCCAAGTGGTCCTAAATTCGTCCTGGACAGAAAACAGAATTGAGCAGGCCAGTCATTGCAAAGCAGTGGGCGTCAGTGAGTCAAATGAAGTTCTGGCATAACCCGGCTAGCTAGGGTTCAGCAGGGAAGTCTTTGCCCAGCAGGCTGCAGGAATGGAGGCAGCATGCATGAGAGAGAACACACAGAAAACTGCTAGAGCAGGTTGTTCAGGGATACCTGCAGAGGCAGCTCCAAGAATTGACAAATAAGTGTGTCAAATGTACACATGCAAGTATTTGTCTTGAGTTGGAGACCTGAACCTGAACAATTAATGTGCCGTGTGTGTACATACATTTATCTGAAAAACCCATTACACCCTCTTAATCCGTTTTTAATCTTCAGCATGACAGAAGTTTTCAGCATAGCGCTCCACGAAACGATGGGTAATGAAGAGTAATGCTTCAGACAGTTGGGGAAAAACCCTTGGAACTCCAAAAACTTGTTCAGCTAGACGAGTCACACTTAATGCAGCAAAAATCTACAGCAGATACAAGCAACATAGAAATCTGCTGGAATAACTTATTTCCCTTAACCCAGATGCTTCGAGTCCCTCTTTCACATTCAGTGACCTGCCCCAGAGAAGAGCTGGATCCCCAGCCAATGTTAGTCAGCAGAATGTCAGTGAAGTTCACAGCTATGTGTCACCCTGATGACCCGACATGGTACAACCACAGAAACTCAGGCAAATGACTGCTTTCCAGGCAATTTTATCTGAATCATCCTTCTGAACTCTAGCTACAGGATTTTTCTTTAACTTAAAGTCCTGAAACATTAAAGAACAGAATGCATCGACTTAATTGGAAACAGTTTTGCCGCAACACATCCTGCATCTGTTCAAGGACTTAGAGAGAGGAAAAGCCCATGCTTTGAAGCACTGTGACAACTTAAGATAAATTTCAGCATTACTTTTCTAACAGAATATAATTGAAAACATACTTCAACTCTAATCTAACTCTGGTTAGAGATGTGCTCAACCCACAAGTTTCAATCTCAACATTCCCAAGTCTTGAAGAAATCCTGACTCAGACCCAAATTGTCTTCTCTTTCTGTAACAGCCTTTAATACTACTGAATTGAGCTCACCCCTTATTTAAAATCAAAATGGCTGCTTCTACCACCATTTGTGTGCTTCTTTTCATCACACTTAATGCCTAAAGTTCCCATTTCTTTCAATCCCCCTCAAAGATTTGGGTGAAATACCTGTATATTATAGAAGGCAATCCCTCTCCCCAGTGCTTCAGTGTCTAAAGAGACAAAACTGGCAGGCAGTAAGATAAAGAAAGCATTGTTATCTCCATTTTCAGCTGGGAAACCAGGCCTTAAAATGACTAAGAGTCAGAATCCCGAGGGAGGTCAAGGATCAGATTCTCAAATGCTCAATAACTAGCATCAGAGCCAGACTTTCATAGGAAAAAGAGAAGAAGAAAAAAAAAAACGGGGGAGGGGGAGGGGAAAATAGAAAAGAAACAAGAAGAAAAAAGTGTCCAAACCCTATAGCTCCTACATTTATTGCACATTTTCATAAGATCTTTTTGTAGCATCTTGAAGATTTGTCCACTTGGGTACCCATTGGAGTGCTGAAATGGGAAGGTATCTCTCTAGGAAATCTCTCTCTCCATTTTGGGTGCTACTCCCATTTTGAAGCGTGGCAGTACGTGAGTCGCCCAAGGCCACGAAGAAAGTCTCTTGCAGAGCCAGAAATTTGAATTAGCAACTCCTGTGCCCTAACCACAAGTCTATCCTTCCTCTCACTAACAACACAGTGTATTTCTTTGTTAAGTTGCTTTCTAGTTAGATATAACATAATGGGCCTTTTTCTTTATTCATCCACAAGGGTAACATGACATTATGAGATTGGCACTTGTCATTCACAGGGAATGCGCTTTTTCCACTTGCCCCCCAAAACACAAACACACTTAGCAGATTTCCGTCTGCAGATGACACTAGAATCTCTTGTATTTCAAAGCCTTTTTTCCAGCAGCACTCACGTAAGTAAATTGCCCTTTACTAATATTTTTCAGGATATGAGAGGCTGACAAGTTGCAGATCCCAGCTACAAAGAATTATTCCCCTTTACAACGTAACCCCCAGGAAGGGAAAAAACTTTTCTGGTCAAGAAGATCAAGATAACAGCAGCTTGTTCATATAATACCCCTTAGTAGCTGCTGCTGCTACAATGGGAATCCTAAATACTTCAATAATAGGTCAGTCACCACTGGCTACCACTTTATGTGTGAGCAGCCTTAAGCATCTGTGCAAGATGTGTAGAGTAGAACAGCACCAAGTGGAAAACCCAAGTGCAACACCATGTTTTCTTTTGCTACTTTTCCCACTTTATTTTGAGGGATACCTGTAATTACTCGCTCCAATTCAAGTTCTGTAGACTACAGGGAGATGTCACTGTGCAAACCAAGAAGACGATAGATATTCACTATATTTGTGCAGACAAATGAATGCATGCGAGAAATGCCTGATGTACAGAAGTCCATTCATCTCTGAGTTACTATTTTTGCATTTGTCTCATTTGGGATTTTTTTTTTAAATTCAGTTTCTTCAAACCCTGCCCTCTTCTACATGACCTTTTTGATCAATAGTCCTTTGTTGTGCTGGGAGGCCTCAGCAGCAAAGGACAGAATGAATACAGCTAATTCTTATCTAATGTTTACCTTCAAACTCTTTGGGTCTTGGCACAGGTTTGAGATATTTGTTTTACTTAGGTTTTATAACCCCAAATGATGAATATTGCTTGAGAATGTGGTCTCCTCTAGAGATCCTGGAGTTCTCAGCTGACCTTTCCCTCTGCTCCTGCAGTTGCCCCTATCTCTAGCCCACTTGCACCTTTCTGCTTCACCACCTCAGAAATTAGTGGATTACCTCAGCCTCTCTGATACATCTTTTGGCAAGTCAATGAAAGTCAGGTTGCCAACTATTTTTATGTGGAAAACAGGCCTCTCCCTGTCTTTTAAAAGTTTTTTGTGGTAAGAGGACTCAAAAACTCTCTTTGTCAGATTCTAGAGTTGCCTGCCATTTTAAAATCCAACTCCGATTGGTTTAAGTAATTACACTGTCTTCTCGCAGGAGTTTCACCGACAGAAATTTGTGGTCGATTTTCAAACGGCAAATCAATGTGACACTTTCTATTCTTTTTTACCCTAAAGAAAGCCTGCTATCCTATATGAGAAGCTCTATTATTGTTTCAGATGCTGCAGTGTAACAGTACATCCCCGGCAGCTCCTAGAATGAAACCATTAGACATATGGGACTCCCTCCCCTTCCCAGCAGCTTTATCTCAACAAGTCCTGCATTTAAGCAAACAGCCTAAAGCACGACTCATACCCCAGTGAGAGACAACTACTTGAAAACTTTAGGGCTGTATAACTGACCACAGAAAGGGCAAAAGGATCAAAAATGAGCCTAATGTTACAATAGCAGATGCAAAACAAATTAATACTCCCATAGAGAGAAAGCCAGATCTGACAGACTGCCCAAGCCTCTGCAGGAGGTTCTGCAACTGCAACAGCAGGGAGACAGCCTGGGACCGGGCATGAATACTCTGGCCCTTGGAGTTAGACATATGTGCACTTTAGAAGGTTGTTGGTTGTGGGAAATCCTTGGGCTAAGCATTTCTGTTACCAACCAAGTCTGTCCTTTTGCAAACAGCAATTTACTGTTTTCTCTGAAGTAAGTCTTCACTAGATTTGAAGTTCCTCCCGGTGTACTTCAGAGATGCAAAGTTAAGGTGAAAAAAAGTATTTTGTGTTGCTTTGGTTTTGTTAGACTTTTGTTTGGTTTGGTTTTTAATTAGCACGCATACACATCATGCAAAGTTAGAGCTAGTCACTGCAGTTACCTCTGAATGTACTGCAAAATTGTGGGATCTTAAAAAAAAAAAATTAAAAATTGAACTCAGTCTTGCCCTTTTTCCCCTCCCTAACAGCAGCTGCTGAAAGGCTGCAAGTTACCAACCATTGAAATGTTACATAAAATGCTCTAAAATAAATCAAAAAATTATATCCAAGTAGATATAACCAAGTGAAACTTTCAGATTCACAATGTGCAGTAACATATTAGTGAGTGATTGATCTATTGCTTATGAAAAGAAAAAAATACAAGAAAAAGTCTTTTCACAGTTCAATAGAAAGTTACAATATTTGAGAAATGAATAAGAAGTCATGTAATGGCTTTGCAGCTTTTGAACTTTCACATGTTTCAGATTTTTCTAATGCTTGTGCGGATTAAAGAGATTCACATCTCAATGGCTGGGGCACCTCGCATTTTTTCTGGATCAGGTTTAATGATTTCCACACTGTAGAAACTTAACTTTGTATGAACACACCCTGAATTTAAGGAATTTTTCATACTTAGGTGCATGTTTTCCAGTATATTTCTTTTAAAATTAACCCTGTCAAAGGGCACAGTGGCTCCATCATAAGAGTGAGCAACTCCTTCAATTTCACACATCAATACACTGGGGCTTTTCAGCATGCTTTTCTTTCCAGACCCCAAAAATAAATTAAGAAGGGGGGGAGTGGGACGTAAGGAAACAATAAAACAGAAGACATCCATTTTTTTTTTTTTTTGCTTCTGTGTATTATCTCAATGTGGACCCAAAAATAAAAGGGAGAACTATTTATTTCAATAATGTGCAAAGTTCATGGTTTTAAAGCTGCAACTACACCCTTTTCATCTCTTTAAAAGACATTTCAAAGCAGGATTGTGAGACCCAAAGAGAGAGAAGAGTCTCTGATGTCCATCCAGCTCACAGAGGAAAAAACCTTGCATTTTCTACCCTTTGACGTAGGATTAAGGAGTGACAAAAAGCCATTTCATCCTTTCTAAGAAAATGCATATGTGCGGGCTTACACTAAATTATAAACTAGTGGCTATCAGGAGGGCATGGGTACCATCTAGAATCCAGCAATAATCACAGCCCTCATAAAAATCAGCACAGATGTTCGGTCCTTATGGCTCAATGACAAGATGAACTAAATGTTTAAAAATATTTGCACGCAATAGGTGTGACAACCTAAGATGTAAACTCTGAGGGGCCTGTGCAGAACTGAATATAGTGGATGAACAGAGGGGTGTGTTTTCCTGGTTGTAGACCAATGGAGTAAGAAAATTTCAGAGCTTTAACTGAATTTATCAGCCTCCATCATTATGCAGCACAGGAATACAGCCAGAACTCCTGACTCTCTTGCATTTCTTCTAACGTTCTCTGCAACAGAAATCTCCAATTCATCCAGAAATTTTCTACACAGCATTACTGTTCCAAAATCCTGGCCGCCTTCTGAATTTTTTTGCATGCTTCAAACTCCTATTATAGTCCATCCTAGACACCCACGATCACCCAATGTTAACAAGAAGCCAAGGTTTATGGGGGACAGCTGATTTAAACAAAGGGCATTACCTCTCTTTACAATTGCCATGCAGCCAAAACCAGCATCAGTTGGGCTGAGCAAAGAAAGGAACCAAATGCTGGCAGTACTTGAAACTTTGGAGACTCCCTTTGAAGCAGGAGTGCCCCAGTACACCCAGCTCTCCAGTTGTTCCACCAGGGCCAGGATTCCACTCGGCCTTATAGCTCTGATTTCAGATGATCTACTGTTTGAAAACACACAACCAAGTTGATCTGCACAGCATTAGCACTACCCTGTCCTGCTTCTTACAAACGCATCATAACATGAATACCTGGTTTTTGCAATCAAACATCATCTATTCATTTGGGCTCGTTGGCCTGCCATTCAGTTGCTTCTAAAAGAAAGGGGATTACTCTCATAAAACAAGGGAAAGAAAACATTTCAGAGGGCAGTGCTTAATCTTCGTGTCTCATGTTCAGCTAAACTCATGTCAAATATGAACAGATAATACAAACATAGGCTACAGAGGAGGTTATTTTTAACGTTTGCAAGTATCTCTTCACAATCACAAAAACCACAAAATCTTGGTGAGTATGATGCCACGGAATCAAAGTCGAATTTGAAGGCAAGTGTGTGATTCCCCGGCTTTTAACATAAAACACTTGGTGGAAAGAAGATCCACTGGCTATGACACAGCAAACAGGGTACCAAAGTGCGCTGGAACTTCTGCTTCTTTATAAAACAGATATATTCATAAAACTCACAAAGGTGCACAATCTTACCAGCCATTGCAAGGGAAGAAAGAAAGACTGGAACTTGTGATCTCATCTGCAGCTGTAAACAATTGTAGGTTTTAGTTTTAAAGGAGTAATATGAAGAGCTGCTGGAGATGACACACCAGCAAATTTAGTTCAGCTAAAACAGCGTAGACGTGTGTTAACTCAGGAATTGCAGCTGAGATCTATAACACACTGCCATGTGTAGAGGTCATGAGCAGGAGATTTACATCGAGATTCACCAGCCATTTGTTTCAGTCACAACCAAACCAAGTCTGCAGCACCATGCACCACCTCCTCCATTCGGCATGTTTTCTGCAGATAAAATACTGCACAAAATCTATCTCCAATGTCCTCTACTAAGTGCCATTATTTCTCCGACTTTGAAATATCGAAAACATTTTGACCTCAGAAGAGCCTAATTACAGTGCCTGTATATAACAAAGAAAAACATGGCAAACCCAGACATAACTGTGGTATACCTACCTCCAAATGAATAACTTCTTTGAATATTGGTGTGAGTACTGTTTATGCAACACCAAAGTGTCAAAAGAAAAAGATAAATGATTTCTCTGTTAACTTTAATGAGGATAACAGCACAAGTGGCTAGAGAGCTAGAAAGCATTTCTTGTTTGAAATTGTTGCATTCTGCCTCCCTCGACATTTCCAAGAGCCCTAGCTTTGTAGGTCAAGACACCAGCCATCTCATTACCCGAGTTTCTGCAGCCTGTTAAGAGACCGGGTTCTCCCTGGCATATTTGTTTTGTTCACTGCCTGTTCCCTTTCATTAAAAACTAAAGACATTTTATGATGAAAGCAGAAGTATTCGGAAAAACATAATTATAGAGACTCACTGCAACCCAACCTTACTAGCTCAGCAGTGAAGTGATATTTCCCCACATTTTCTCCTACTCAAGAGCAAATTTATAGTATATTGCTCAACAAAAAAATGTAAGCTTTCAAAGCATTTTCAGAGGAACAGAGGGAAAAAAAAAAAGTAGAAATAGAAACACCACACTTTGGAGGAAGAGTATAGAAAAAAAGACATGTTCGGGGGAAAACAGCAGAGATGAAAGCCTGGCCCAACTGAATTCCAGGATAAAACAGCCATTGGTTTCAACAGGGTCACGATCTCTGTCAAGATCTGAGTCTGGATTCACTTTTGAAGTAGGTGTGGCCTAAGAGCAGGAGGGAAGAATTAGCAATAATATAAAATATCTCTTTCTGCCTTAATACAGAGCTCATCATACACTCCATTTTACATGGCTGCAAAAGGAACGAGTGGTTATGAAACACAGCTATCTAGGTACACTCCATTCTTCACCACACTATCCTTTTTGTTACCCTTCCATCACACATTATCGTGTTGGTTTTTTTTTTGGTCGTCGCTAGAGTTGAATGGGATGGCAGCACTAACACAATGGCTGGTGCTACACACCAGAACTGCCTACATGTCACGTCAAGCCACTTTTCATCATAGAAAAAGCAGCATCATATATTTAAAGGCACAGGTCTTGGTGCTACACTGAGACAACTGTGATTACATGCTATATGCTTCAGTGCTGTGTTTGTGCAAGTTGTGCTCATGTCTAGCACACACACCCCCACACTACATGTATGCAGCAATTCTGAGTGCACAGGCACACACGTGCACGGATGCAGGAAAAGCAGGAATGTGGAGCCACAATAATGCTGCTCCTGGCTTTTACAGGAGCATTTGTTACAGAATTTGTTTCCATGTTAATGGATCACAGGAAAAAAATCTTGTAAGGATTATTTTAATTTGTTAAACATTTGTATTCCCTACTGCATTGCAATAAAAGGAATGTGCTAACTGCCAGTCTTTTAGGAAATATGAGACAATTCCTTGTACTTTTGGTTTGAAATCGGAACTGAAACACATTTGCTACAGAAGAACTGATCTCTATGGCCCTGCAGGAGGTGAAGGCTGGGAGTCAACTCACTCCTTGTGGCATGGGAATCTAGATGAGTTGCTCTATATCCTGTATCCTCTGATCATTTTCAGAAAAACAGAAAGTTGCCATAAAATCACAAAATGCTCAGCAAATCCATGACTGGCCAAGACTTTGAAGTCAGGAATACACCAAGCAGTACAGCCACTGCACAGCTGAAAATGGAGGCACGATTCTGGGTATTTTGATGGGAAAAAAAATAAAAATTATTGCCTGCATGTGCTCCCAGTAAATCAGCATTCACTTAGCTACCCTAGACCATGAAACTCAGCACAATAGATCTTTCATAGCTCACAGGAGAGGTCATGGTACAAGAATGTTGAACAATATAACACAATCTTTTGTAGGTAAGAAACTTCAAGGTAGGAGGTGTAAGTTGTAGCAAGAATAGAAACCTCAGAGGAGATCATCAGAAAGCGATTAACATGTTTTTTTCAAAAGAATGTGCACAATTGACAATATTTTCAACGCAGACATATATTTCAAACTCCTCTGGAGTCCTGTTTCTTAGGCATTATACACACACAGAGCTCAGATTTTGGGTTTGTTTCATTAACTCCATATTTCTGCTGCTCATAATTAATGAAAGTATTATGATCACATCATTCACACATTCATTTGTTTGGAATAATTTTCATTGAAGAGACTTTCAGCAGGGTAACTTTATGTTGAACACAATTTCTGGTGCACTACATTTTTTATAGTTAATATGCCACTTGATGGTTTGTTAAACTGTCTGATTTGATGCTTTTTATAAACAGTCCCTTTGTTGAAATCCCAGATCAACAGCAAGGACACAACTCTTTTCCATAGAGCATATGCTTTATCTTGTTTGTAGCTTTTCTTTGAACACCCTCTTTTTTAGCACAAATACAGCAAAATAAGATAACGCTCAAATTTTTTTTTTCCCTAGAAAATGGGGTTCTGCATTAATATAGTACTGCACACTTACTTTGATTTGCTGAAGCCCAAGTCAGCTGATATCCCAGGTGAACCGGATGTAACTACAACTGGCTACAACCAACAAGGGCAAGAACCTCAAGAGACAATTGTAGACAAAGGCTGTCTTGTTGCCTGGCATATCCCGCAGGAAAGTGGAGCGGGACACCAGATTTTGATCAAGACAATATTGCTGAGGGAAGTGGGAGAAAAACTTTCTGGAGTAACCTCCAAGGACAGACGAGGCAAACACAATTATTGGGCATCAAGAAGTGCCCCTCTTCACTTTCACTTCTCTAAAAATCTGTCACTCCATGAGACTGTCAGGAAGGAGCAGAGAAGGAAGTGGTGCGAGTTTCAGTAATGAATCAATGCCAGGAAAAAGACACAGGAAATTCAACTCTGTAGGAACTGAATGGTTTGCCTCAGCCACAAAATGCATTCAAATTAATGTTTCCATTTCCAGTTTCTTTTTATTTATACCTTCCCAATAAATTCCAGGGGCCAAAGCAGGACAGCTCTGGTTCCAGGGAAGCAGCTGGCTGTCCAGAGAGATGCACAGGCAGCTCACACTCCTCTAAAAGGTACCTCAGATGCGCAAGCTGTTCACACCTCTCTAAAAGGTATCTCATTCATCCAAATATTTCAAATTAAACTGTTGCAGAAAAAAATGAGTTCACTACTTTTCAGCACCGAGTCACATTTTTTATTTTGCAATTCCAAAGACATGTGGGTCCCTCTCTCCCATCCCCCACTGTCTCATACTTTGAAAATTCCCACTTCTTTGAGTGTGATGTCATGAGGCGTTGCCATGAAAATTTAACTTAACATTATAAGCACTAAATTGGAACTTCTTTGCATGGTAAAAGATCACACAGAGGGAAATAGCGGTTTAAACAAAGATCTTCTATAATTAGTGATAATAACAAAGGAAATATTCATAATTACATCAAAGGATTCTTCACTAAGTATTGTTTTTATTTGCTTCCTAAGGGAGCACAGAGTTTTATGAAAAGATAACACTGTTTTAGGCAGATGTAGATAAATAAAAGAAGGCCGTCTAGAGAATCCAACTTCAAACCAGAGCCTGAAAAATACTCCGAAATCCAGAAGAGTTCTCTGATTGATCTGATTACATGTCAGGCATCAGCACTCTGCTAGGTATGCAGTGCTGATAAGCCTGCAGTATGTAAACACCTTTTCAGATGAACATGATGCACAGCACTGCAGCTACCCTGGGCATCTGTCTCCACATACATGAGGCATAGCCTGGGGATTAATTTCATCCACTAGCATAAACAGAACTAATTTTTTGAAGTATAGCTAGCTAAAAATAGCTAAGAGTAATGTTATGCAATAAATAAAATAAATCCTGGTATATGTTTCCCCTTTCCAGACGAAGGAATCTGACATGGCTTCAAATAGAAAGAGGTGGCAGCCTGACCAGAACACAAAATATATTCATTTCATTCCCTTCCAGAGAGGCAGCATTTTAATCTTCCATACATTAAAGATGCATGCCCACTATCATATCATTTCAATGGCTTAAATACTAAATTATGACCAAAAATTCACAACACTTCTGCCCTCCCCTGGAAAAAAAAATAGGTCAAAAATAAATGGAAACAAACTGTTTTCTGCTCCTTTTTATGCATTTGACAGAGAGAAAAAAAAATGAGGGAGATAAATCTGCATAATACTGAACCGAATCTCTTTAATTCCAGTCAGCTTTTATCATTCAATCACTGAGTCTGTATGTGGAAAAATTCATGCTAATTCCCCCTAGCAACAGCCGCAGCCTATCCGGGGGAGCCCCGCACCAGGCAGCTGCCAGCCAGCAAGAATAACTCTAAGTAGGTCAGCCCTGCATTTCTAAAAATGCCACGGTCTAGTAACCCCACTGTCCCGTCTGTCTGCCCTACCCCATAATAACCTCGATCGCTTGGTGACACAATGACATACTACCCTGTTAGAGCGCAATCAAATCCCGCTGCATTATTCTGCTGCGAGCATCGCTGCTGGATGAAGGACCCGTCGAGGGGCAGCATTAATCAGGCAGCCATTCATGTCCACTAGCACTTCACTCTGGAGATGGGGCCTGCATTAATGACCAGCTGTTTGAACTAACACAAACAAAATAATGCCTTCCACCCTGTTGGCTGTGCAGAATACACTGTTCTAATCAGGCAGGTTATGCTCATTGACTAAACCTAAGATGTAAATTAAACAGCCCCAGACAATGCCAGCTTTTGTAACCTTCTATTAATTAAAGTAAGTATATTTAAATTATACTACACACAATTCAAAGAGCTATTGGTTTAATATACAGAGTCACCTCCTCCTACAAATTTGTGTTCACAGTCCAAATAAAAAAAAACAAAACCCAAAACCGAAACCAAACCCAAAACCACCCACCCCCACTGTTTGCATAACACAATCTACCTATCCTGGTAAATTAAAGAGTGACTACAACAGAGCTGAACTGCAAGTGACTTCTGCTGGGAGCAGGGAATCACACCAGACCTCCAGTAACTGGTCTTTGGGAACAGCGACAGACATGCATGCTGGATGTGGTGGAGGGGTATTGATAAAAGCCCTATAAACATCTCCCAGCCATGACACAGAGAAAGGCCAGTCGCAGCGGATTAAACACCCCCTGCAATCTCACTGCTTAAGCTCCGCCGAGTTGCCTTCACAGACCTAAAAATAATTGCAGAGGTCAGAAAGCCCCTCGGCGGGATCTGGGCATGTCTCTTTAAGAGCACGTCCATCCCTCCTGCTTCCCACAGCCCTGGGGACTTCTGCATGGCTGCAAGATGCTGCAGGAAGCCCTGTCCCTCCCCCCTTGCTCTTAACCAGAGAAGCCTTAATATAAACCACACCAGAGCCCAGCCAGTCTCCTCTGGGGTGGTATTTCAGCATCGAATCTGCAATGCCAGAACAGAATTTCAGCAGGCTTTCTTTGTGTTTAATTGCACCCTTCCTTTTAAACACCTTTGTGCAGCTCGCCGGTCTCTTCCTGCGGAGCATGCCTCCGTGTCATGCAGCTGCCTATACAGGATGGAGCTAGGAAAGACATTTTCAAGGAGAGACCGTTCATCTGCATTTTTTCCTGAAGGATTTGCACTTTTGGCGAATGCGTGCCATAATTCAGTCTTCACTGCTGCAGAATTCAGCAAACCTTGTGCACGTAATCCATCCACATCTGACTTAGGAACACAGCAGATTCATTAATCCATTTTGCTCTTTCATATTTGAGCCAGGCTTGTTAACCAGGTTATGAGAGTCTTCCTTTGCTTTGTGGCACACATCACATAGCTATTCTTGGAGAGATACAGTCACTGACGTAACCGTGGGCTCCTAATTACAAGCTGCTGACATTTTGCTCGTCTCCGCAGCTTTGAAGCCGTGAGTTCAGAGCCTCTCCTCCTCCCTCCTTGCTTGCTTTAAGCTGCCCGAGTTAGAAGCGTACAACAGATTCAGAAAGGTATAGGAGTGGCATAAACTCCTTTGCAGAGCCTGCTGTATTGCCAAAGTTATTTTTCTTTAAGCAAACAGAAAACTACACTTTGGGAGTAATAAGACTCCTTAGCCCCCAGCACATGAATGTTATCCAACAGCTGGCTAAATACAATTCAACACACAGGGCTGCCTTTGTAGGCTGGTGAACAAATAGTGGAAGGACCAGACAGGCGTCTTGCAGGGTAGCTCACCATGACTATTGGGAAATCCCCTCATACACATTTTAGGATGACATTATGGTCTATGGCATTGTATAAAAGGGAAAAAAGGAAAGGAAAAAACCCCTTCTTTCTCGGTAGGCAGCTGCTAGAATCCATGCCAAGCCCTGCTAGCTGAGTGCAGCACTTGTTTCCCCTATTTCTGCATTGTTCAGATATGGCCAAGCTGAGCTACCTACCAAATGAAATACGCCTGTACCGTGACAAGTTTACCTGCTCTAAAACCACCCCAAGCAGGTTCCGCAATATAAAATACACCCAAGTACATTTCACAGAAAACAATTGCCACATGCAAGCATTGCCTTTTCTCAATAGATGAAGAATCCTTTGCAATTAGAGGCTGATTTTGAAAATTTAAAAAAAAAAAAAAGGGAAAAAGATGCAAGTATAACGCTGCATATAAATGCTCAGTTGAAGATTTAGTCATCTGATCACTGTGGTAGCCAGCTGGTCTAGAAGTCATCTGGGATGCATTTATTTTGATTAGATTGATCACATTTCTATTTACAGTATAGAATTTTTCACCATACTGAATACAGCTGTGTTTATAGAGATTTTAAGATGGAGAAAACGAAACCCCACGGTTTCTCTCAGCACAGTGCAGAAGACTCAGTGCTTCAAGGTGTTAAGCGGAAAGGATCTGCTTTCACATTTCTTAAAAGAATACTGCCTACCATCTGTTTTCACAAAGTGCCACCTCAGTCAGGAAATGGGTGTAGAGATAGAGCCGAAAATACAAGCTGCAATCAAGTCTGACCCAGCAATCTGACAAACGTCCTCGGTAAATTGGTCAGAAATGTCTTTTTTTTCATTTCTATACATGTTCACACACACACAAAAGCACGTACATACACAGATATACACACTGAGTGCGAGGCTGCTGTTTTCCCTGGGGATACTCCTGCAGCCACCTAACTCATCAGTTCACTCCCTGACAGCACCAGGAGTGCTCAAGCTACGATTTACAGTCCCCCCATCCATACATTGCTTTGTTAATCAAGCCATCCTCTCTGCAATGAGAATCCACAGAATCAGACAAACGGCACGTAGCGTTTCTTCTTCCTTTGCATTTGCATTCGCTCGCTTTCTCCTTCTCCCTTGGCTTTGCCTTAACAGGCAGATGCAACCGATACCTTATTTATCCATCTGCAGCACAACACTGAGGTGAAACCCGACTGCAGCACTGTGACTTCCCCATGTTAATCCTCTGGAGCAGCAGAGGCTGGATTCTTGTTGCTGATGCCCTTGTCGAGCACTGGATTACTTTACATAATATTTCTTTAAGCTTTCACCCACCCTATCCTAGATTAACACCCTTCCTTTCTCCTCCCTCCCCCCCGCCAGAGAAAACCCCAAAATCATCACATATTGCAACCCTTGGCTTCCAGAACCAATAAAAAAATACGCGGCTCCATCGCTCTTCTTCCTTAGCAATGTGCAGACGAGAGAGTTTCGAGTCAGCCAAGCCAGGGTGAAGCGCAGGCAGCAAGACTGCAGCAGCCCCAGCAGCAGCAGAAAGAGCAGCAGCCGCCCAGGTAAATGGGGGGAAAAGCAGGCTCTGTCGAAACCGGTGCAGCATCGTAGCTGTGAGGAAAGACAGTCTTGCTTCTTCCAAACGGTGCAGCTTTATGCCTGCAGGAACGGAGAAAAGGGAAGACCCAGAATTAAAAATAAAAGCCAAAACAGTCAAGAAGAAACAATAACTATAACAAATTGTCGTAACTTTATTTATCTGGGCTTTCGGGGTTTTCTGGGAGGCTGTCTCTTTTCCTTTCCCTCCCCAAAGTATCCTACGTTGCTGGATGCTACTGTCCAAGAGTGCGGAGTCACAAAGGCTCACTCTCCAAAGCGCAGTGAGACCAGCATCACATGAGAAACCACATGACGCACCCAAATCGGATGCTGATGTGGTCCACTGTTTTGCTCGGGGGTGGGGGGGGGGGG
>VZTA01011993.1:128182-315261 GCA_013398855.1 Mohoua ochrocephala
CCTCTCTAGTGGTTAGAATGAATTTCCCTTTAAAAAAGAAAAAAAAAAAAAAAGAAGCAGCCCAAAATATAAATATCTCCATATCTATCCATCTTCGATGCCAATGCTTCAGGAGGCAGGAGAATGCTGTTCCACAGACACTAGCTGGATGGCAGCAATATTACTTCCAGGCTACACTATTCTAAACTGATTGCACTTAAGTGAATTCCTGAAAAGCATACTCCATGTCTCCCTAACATGAACAGACTCAGAAAACCATCTCCATTATCGTTCCTTGCAATCTGTATCCAAACCTGCGTGCTGAATAATTTATTTGAGACTAAAAAGCTGTTTGCCAAGACCACTCCTTTTCCCACTCAGCCCCACACTCAACGAGCAACTACAGCAAGAAACACAGAGGCATTCGCCGTTTCCTTAACCAGCAATTTTAGTAAATGCACTGTCCATAAAATAATCAGGAAAAAATGAGCAGAAGAGTTTTTTCGTCATGTATGGACACAACAGGTCTCTCTCTGGTTTGTGGACCGTGGCAACCTTTTCCTCACACTGCCAACTCAAAAGCTTTCAGTCCAAGCCAAGAAGCAAACATTCTTGCCTGCCAACTCCTGCAGAGGTGTTGTGCCACCCTGTTTAACGCAGAAACATCTGGACACCTCTGGCAGCCCCCGAACGAGAGCATGCAGCTCCGCAATGCTGTTTACTGTCAGGGCACCAAGCAGTTAACATCCTTGGCTGCTTTACCATCTTGCCTATAGGAGCACGGAACCGAGTGACTGGTTTGCTCGGGAAACAAAAGCAAAAAAGCTGACCTTGATGATCGATGGAATTGCTGCTCACAAAGTTATCATCCAACAAACAGTTAGCGGTTTGTAGCTTGTTTTATGCCTAACATTTGTTCAAGTGACAGAGCAGGTGGCACAGAGTCTTCCATCCCCTTTGTTTGCAAAAGCTGGGCACCACCTCGCAACGCTGCGCTCCCTGGCTCTTTACACTGAAACTGTACACGGTGTCGGGGAAATGTAGGAAGAGAGCTGTCGTGAATCCACACAGCTGCATTGCACAGGATCCCATTGCAATCTCTGAAGTTACATAATGGATATCAAGCACAGAATTCCCCCAGAAGAGTCATGCTTAGCCCTCACACAGGGAAGCGCAATCAGAGCAAAACCCGAGTGCTCTTTTGTGCTGATTTCAACCTTCCCAACTGTTCACACAGTAGCAGATTGCAAAAATTTGCACAAGGCAGTTGTAGCTTGTTCTCATTGGCTCCTCTCAGAAAGAGGTTTTGCAATGGGCTGCACCTAGGAGTTGCCTAAATTCCACGTAAAATCCAGTAGTAGCATTCAGCCTCAGCATGCTGCTAGCGTTCAGGAGAGGAGCAGGACTGCATGTACAGAAATCACAAGATTACCACAGTCATCCGAGCACATTTTCACCTGTGGGGTTAATGATTTCAGCACTGGCAAGTCTTTGATGGGAAACAGTAGAGGTATACACAAGCTCTGACTGTAGCTAATCAATATAATATTGTGCTTTCACACATGTGCAATGTCAGCTAATATGGAGAATCCAGGTTATGGATGACTTTCTCAGTCCAAAATATAAACATTACTGAGGCAGGAACAGACTGCAGCAAAATGTGTATCTTCAGGGCTTTGGATTACAAGATGAGAGGAGCTGTCCTGGTGACCAGCCCCATTGTTTTTAACCTATAACAATTATAACAGCATGGCTCTGAATGGCTTCTAGTCTGTTCTCATTAGTTTCTAAGACAGAGCTGCAGCAGTTCGTGACTCTGTGAGTTGATGATCTTTTCCACTTGATACCAGTAGCTCATTTATCTGTTCTGACTTAGAATCAGAGCTATGTTGGAAGGGTTATCTGGAGGTAACTCAGTGAAACCCCTGGATATCATCGACACTACATCAGGTCAGACGCAACTTCATCCTGAAAATTTTCAGAGATGGAGATTCTACAACCTCTTCCAGTGCTGACCTCCCTCCCAGGGAAAAGAAATGTGCGGGAAATAAATGTTCATTCTGTATTTCTTACATAAGCAGCCTTCACTGCGCTGCTGAATTGCGTACATTTTCCTAGATCTGCCACTGAAAACACAGGGAAGGTGCCAAGGAATGAAGAGACTTTTCATACTAATTTAACCAAGCTCAGCTTAAATCAGTAGCACCTCCAAATTGTTACCACCTGATTATCATTTAATCTCCAGATGCTTCCATTTCAACTATTAACCAAACCACTAAAATGCTAGTGAACACCCTGATAACAATTCCAGTGTTCTACCATGTGTTACCCATGAGAAACAGGAGAAGACCCAAAGATCACCTGCATATGAAACCTGAACTACACTTAGAATTAGGCCTGAACCAACAGGGTACCTGGAGGATGTTGGTTTATTCAGAATAAACAAGACATATTTTTCAATCAGACCTGGAAAAAAGGGCCCTTAAGTATCTACAAACATATATCTCCACAATCTTGTGAAAAACCTCCTACACAAGTACACAATATAGGTACCTTTAAGGAAGATCCAGGGATACACAGCCATGTTAGGCGTCAGTGAAGAGGGAGGAAGGGGAAGAAGTAAGAATTGCAAAGAGAAAGACAGGTCATAATTCCCTCAGAAATGTAAAAAGGTTTAGATGAAGAAAGGCTTTATGTGAGAGACAGCTTTACGCGCATAGTGCTTGCAAATCTAATTCTTATACTTCAGATAAACTCCCCACTAAGTTCTTTGTTAACAGCGTGGGTAACGACCTTTCTTCCCTCCTCAAATCTCTAACGTAGGTACTTTACTCTGTTAGATGTTGTTCGCTCTCAAAGTAATTCACTAGCAGACTCTAAATTAACCTGTCTAGTATGACTTTCTCAGTTTAGCTCCAGAGCATATTTTCTCCCCCTCCAGAGAATGGAGAACATGGAAGTTGTCCAAACAGAACAGCTGAGAGTACAGGTAAGAATTTTGGGTTGAGGTCATTACTACTTGTGTTCACATGAAAGCTTTTAGGCTGAAATACATGGAAAGAACTGGGATTGTTTTGGATGCTGCCTTGACAAGTCATCAATAAAAATTTTCCCAAGACCAATCTGGTGCCAGGATTTGAAGACCTGTTCTCAAACATTTGATCACAAATCCTGCTCCATATTAGTGCAGCTTTGTGCTGCCTCAGGGATACACTAGCTATCTTGGATTTGATGTAATTGTCCACAGGGGACAGACTTCAGAGCAAAGATTCAGAAGCTGGGTAGACTCCAGATGAACATGAAGGATTAGAGCAACATACAGAGAGCCCAAAACAATCTTAATTCCTGAAGGCTTAAACACTACTGAATTTTGTGGAGTAATTTTCAGATGCTTTTGAACCAAGTACTTCTTTTTATGGCTAATTTTCTGCTTGGCACAGTACTCCAATGCAACATGGATCCCTGCAAGTGTGATGTACTGAATGTCACTGAAAACAAAACTTCTTGTGTGGAAAATGAAACCTTTAGGGTGTCAGCTTTTCCTTTTGGAAAGAGTTCCACTTTGGGTCTTACTCCCTGAAGTCAAAGGAAGCAGAACTTCACCTTGGTTAAGCACAGCACAGGCACTGCAGAGCCGGGCCGAAAAAACAGAACCAACCATAAATTTAAGTTTTTTCCTTATTATAGCAAAAAGCTGCCACCCCTGTGTGGCACTAAACAGTGCCACCTAGGAAGTAGGAACTGAAAAATAACAGAAACTTGGAGAAATGCTATGGTTTCAATTAGAGCAGAATGCCACTAGTACGCTTCTGAATATCAGTAAAATGTGGAGTCGCTAATTTGATTGGAACATATAATCGCAGGGAATGGTCCAGTTGAATACTTGATGGTTCTCAGCAAGAATCAGGCTTTGGGGTTCAATTTTCAATGACCCTTCTCTCTGTAATCTGCAGATGGAGAAAGAATTATCGTTAGGCTTGAGGTTTCAACCCAAAAGCCAGGCAAAACTTGACGTTTCACTGAACTTGAAACCTCAAAGTGAACCTCAAGCGTGCAAACCTTATGGACTCAAATCAAAACAAACACATGTCAGCGAGCAAAAGCCACAGAGCTGCACATGGGTCTAAGTACTGAGCCACACTGGCTACCGGCCAAGGCATGAAGAGCCCCATGCGTCACACAAAATACCAGCAGAAGTTCAGTGACCACAGGGTATGGCTTGACACACACTGCCATAGTTTGGAGACACTTAGGTCCGTGTCATCTGAGAGCTCGAGTCCCAAAAGAACCTTCTCTACATCATACCTCTTCAGTAAGGTAAGATATCCTCTGAGGAGTTTTGTGTGACCACAGCTAAACTCCTTTGCCACCTGATGGGCTTCTTCAAAGCCATCTACTGGCATCTCCTTGCTAAGCTGTAAGGTGCCTGGAATGGAGATCTACCTACCTTCTCAAAAAAAAGATATACTTTAGTTGTCCAAACAGTTAAGAAATAACCACGATTCCACCTTTTTAGCAGAATTTTCAGTAGAGTACACCAGAATCTGTCTAGACCATCTATGTGAATGCACGTAAAAGAAATAGGGAAATGCCATTTCTGTATATTCAGCACAGAGACCTTCATGACAAGAAACTGGTAAAGCACCACAGTTCTGCACTTTTCTCTTGCAGTCATCTGAAACCAGAACAATTTATTTGAATTCACTGATTATTCAACACTACTCTTGGAAAAACACATTTATTCAATTTTCTATGGATGTGCGATGGACAGTTTATTGCAATTACCCTCTCAAAGTTTCAGGTATTTCAGCACTGGCCACACATGCTTGTATTTTCCAGCTCTTTAATCTAATTTGAGAACCCATTTCCAGTGTGACTACAAATGCTATCTTTAAAATTTGAGTGAAGTTTTCTCTGTGTTCACCCATGTTTGATTGTTGTATGCTAGAAAACACCTACATACTTTAAAGGACTGAGCCCACATAACTTAAGCCTTGTCCTGTAGGAACTCTGCAAACTGTCTGAGAAAGAAGACTTCAACAGCAGTCCTGGATGGGGGCAGAAATAGGGCAATTAACTGAGCAGAATGTGATACATTGATGTAAATGCAACCAAATGATAAACAACACTGAAAAATATACAATTTTCTCTGCATTTGTGAAAGTTTCCTAAGGTTAATATTTCCATTATTCTTCAAACTTACTAAAAGCTGTTTCCAACAGGTAAGTTAGTCCTGAGGCCAAACTCTTCTCACAGTTCAAAAGCAACCAGCATAATATACATGCCAGCATAAAACAGGTTGGGACATAAGTTAATGTAGAGGACTGTAATTATTGTAATGACATAAAAATAAAATAACATTTGAAAAAAGTATTTGGAAGCATGTGTTAAAATGTACAACTTTTAGTAAAAGAGGAATGCTTCACTAACTTGTCATTGAATTTACAGTGATAATTCCCTTTTATTTTCCTGAAAGTGTAAAGTAACACTACTATGACATAATCATGGAATATTTAATTGCTACAAAACACACCACTTAAGCTACATCACCAAAAACATGACCATTGAACTGTGTCATAAATCTTCCATTAGATTTGCATTCATTCTGCATCACGACCTTGATTTTGACTCCAAAACTCAAATGTTGCTTTAAGTAAACCAGCACTTCAAGAAGAGAACCTAATCTCTCTAATCTAATCAAAAGTTCCTCATGCAAATACCCTAATTTCCTTAAAAAGTCTCATAGTCATTAGTATTGGGTTAATGAACATAGAACAGTAGGAAAAGTGATGCAAATTTCAGGAAAGGAGGAAGTTGGGCAGTCTCTCAGTTCTTCACTGTGAGGCTGGTGAGGCACTGGGACAGGATGCCCAGAGAGGCTGTGGATGCCCTGTCCCTGAAGGTGTTCAAGGCCAGGTTGGATGGGGCTCTGAGTGGCCCAGTCTAGTGGAAGATGTCCCTACCCATGGCACAGAGGGTTGGAACTAGATGATCTTCAAGATCCCTTCCAACCCAAACCAGTCAATGATTCTGAGATTCATACAAACCAACCTACAAACCCTAATGTGTTTTACCTGCCTGTGAGAAAGCTGTGCGATGAAGAGGTTACGTGGAGATCAGAGCTGCACATGCAACACCTACAAGTCCATGACCTGCTCAGTCAATTAATATCATACCTACATAAAAATTTAATAATCAGTTTTGGAGGAAGGGGAAGGGTGGGGGGTAATTTTAAATTTTATGCTCCCCAAGGAAAAACACACAGAAAACATTACAACCAACTCCTTCGTGAAACTGCTGACAAGGCAGTTAATACTTGGTCTTGGGCAAAAGACTGGCTTCCTTTCCTTGGCTGCCCAGTTTTAGATGGGTATTTTACATCAAACATGTTACAAGTTCAAAGTGGAAGAGCTATGTTTTTTCACCTGTAAGTGGTTTCAACTTAGACTTCAGCATTACTGTCAGGAAGTCAGTTTTTCCATGCTTGTTACTGTAAACAAAGATTGTATGGCACATCTCCAAAAGTGATAGAAGGTCAAGGACCAAACTGCAAGTGCGATAGACTGCTTCCAGAAACCAAAAGCATAACGCCGAAGTGAGAATAACCACACATTCAAACCCTGGTTGATGCTCTTGTCACTCAGCTGTTCGGGCAGTATAATGAATACATGCAAATATAACCTCACATACTGTTTTTTAACACATATATCTATAGAAATATATAATTTTTGTGTGTATATATATATATGTTGTCATATATACTTATACATACGATACACACCTATAAATATATATAAGTGAAATGTGTGTATCTGGCTGAAATGGTGAGTAAAGATTAGGGAGAAGAGCCAATAGCATGACTTAACGTTGCCTCCCACTCACTTTTTAACCATTACTTTTGACTCTGTCAAGCCTCATTCCCATCTCTACTTGGTTTTATTTCACCTCATTCTATAAATGTAGAGTAAAATAACACTACATGTTTCTAAGAAGAGTCCTTCTCCCCAAACCTTAACATTTCTATTGGTATTTTCACTGTAAAGCACTACCATTTCCAAGAACTGTTGCCAGAATTTATAACTTTATAACCACATATTTTGTTCATCAGGTTGCTGCTCTTTGCTTCTCCTCAGGTTTGAACTCAAATTTGCTAATGTTACAATTTCTTTTTTCTTACATCTGAACTTCTAAATATTATTTAAGTGGACATAATTCACCCCCTTCTGCCCTTGTGTGAGCTTTATAACATTACCTAATTATATACAAGTTCTGTATGTTTATTTTCATCTTCAGGCCCCCAAGCTGAGGTTCTTCAGATGAGTATTTACAACGACAATTGAAGCCTGTAGAAATTGTCTTGTTAATACAACATAGCGCATCCCAAACGGAATACTGTAAGCAGGTGGAGACTCTGAACAGATGTACCCATTACTGAGGAACAATTTCACTGCTGGTGTTTGTCACATACAAGTGTTTGTGCCCAAAACCTTATAAAGGTTCTTCTAACTTAACTGTGTTTGCAATATCATAAATGGTGTAATTTAGGTCATTATTTGGGACACAGAAGTAACTGGGTGCATATTTCTGTTGATCTATAAACCTTAATCTTTCAATGACCTTAACAACTATTTGCAGCCCATCTCATCTGCTACTGTACTAACCAAGCAGTATCCATGACAGAACTAGAGCTTCCTGGAAGGGGCATGGGAAAAAAAAAAAAAAGTAAAGTAATAGCAGAGCTTAGGAAAGAAGGTTAGAAGCCATATTATTATCAGAAATGAAGACAAAGTTCAAAGAACAAACTGAAGAAAAGCAAATTCATTCAAAAGCCCTAAAATTAGACCTATTTAAGCCCATGTACTAAGTCCTTGCTTACATTCTACTGTCTTCAGCATGACAGAAGCACATACTTCCCTGGTGTTTGCTGGGATAGACCCTTTTCTGAGTCAGGACTACAGATGTTACTCTGACTGAACAACATAAAAGCCTCAGATGCATGTTATTAATTTGTGAACTGCAGACATGTTTAACTGTATACAAATTGTGAAAAACTTTGAGGACCTCTAAAAATAATTATGGCCAGTAGGCCGAATGTTTCCTGGTCTTACACCCAACCCCAAGAAGTCATTTGAAAATGTCTCTGCACTCAATTGCCATTTACAAGTTGATTCAGTCCCTCTGACTCTGACAACCATTACTAGATTCAGATTTGGAATATTTGTTTTTGCTCATCATCAGCATCCCATCCCGTGCTTTCAAGCATTTCAAAATATCTCAAAACAAAACCTGTTGACAGCGAAACATGATCTATGAAAACATGACTCCAGACTAGAAAAACTTGCTATTCACCAGATTTGGACCCAACAAACAGGCTGTCCTCCGCTGACGTTGTTAAGTACTTACAACGTTAAATATTTAGAGATACTGTGAGAGACATTTTAACCAATCTAACAGTTTACTGTTGAGTTTAACAATAAAAGAAGTCGACACCCACCATGCTATCAGCCCATACATGTTTTATGGCTAATAGAGGCTGACCCTCCTCCGATTTAGCAGAGAGAAATTTCTTTAAATACAAATTCTTTTACCTCTGTGCTTGCCAAAATAACCTTTACCTATAAGCTTACAGTTGCACTAACAAGGCCTATGACCACTGCAAATGAACCTTCTCTGGATAAGCCTGAACAAGACTAAGAATGAAATGAAAACAACATATAGCACACTAGTGTGTCTTCTGTGCTTTATTTATTTCTACTGTCAATGATTGTCTAATTGCCACAAATCCTAAATTACATCTTTCTGCCCTCATCCTACAGAGGATCATCTCCATGTAAGCAGGGTTGGTTTTCTTCCCTAAACTATGCCTTCTTAATCCAACTATCTTCAACCCATTACCTAAATTAAAAAGACACCGATTTCTGGATGTACTTCTCCCACAAAGCCTACTCAATTAACCTGCTGCCTTTGCCCTCTTTAAATTAACAAAAAACTTCTTCAGACTTGAATGGATTTGAATTTCACATATGGTATCAAAACATCTTGATACGTGTAATGCTACAGCCTTTTCATTTATACTGAGAGCAACTGCAAAGCTGCTGATGCACTGTGTGCAAACCCAACTTCTTTTGAGAGAAAAATATTACCTTTTTCCAACTTTTTTGGACATGAAGGGGCATTTGCCTGCAACACGAAAATATTTTCCAAACATTAAATTCTTGACAGAGTTACCAGTCAGACAGGAGACAGACTAGTCTCAAAATGAGTAACAATGATACATTGTTTTCTTTTCTAGAATTACACTTTAAAGCACTTAAAACCCAAAACCAACCCAAACCAAAACAACAAAAAACCCCACAAACAACAACAAAAAAAACCCCCCATCCTGAAAAGAAAACAAAACCAAACCCCTGCTATTTTTAAACAAATGTGGAGAATGAGAGACACGTTTGCATTTGCTGTGCTTGCAACAGGCAGTCCTGCAGATCAGCTGGACCACGGTCCCCTAAAAACAATTCCTTCTGTTAGGATAACCAACTTAAAATGAGTACTTCTGGTACAGAGCCCGGCCATAAGCTGCAATCACTGTCACACTTATATATACAATACAGATGCATATGGATGCAGGCACCACAGATTTTTACCTGTGCTGTTTCAGTGGCCTTTGCTTGACCAGTGACCTCTTTTCAGCCCCAAAGAGCTCTACTTCCCTGTCCCAGCTTCCCATGCTAGCAAATGAAAACAAAGGCTTTCCCCATAAAATGAGCAGCAATACCCCCTTCTCCGGAAGAGAGGGATGCGATGCTTAGTCCCCACTCAGGTTAAACCATGACACGTGCCAGTAAAAAATTAAATGCAAAACCACAACGACTACTCTTTTCTTGCATTATTCCTTCACACCTAGTAAGAATTCTGATTGAAAAGCAATTTTTGTTCCCCTGGATCATGGCTGCATTTGAAAGGAAAACCATCCCCAAAACTAAGGAGCACTATCTGCATCATCCTTGCTAACATGAAGTGAAGTAATGCCTTACCTCCAGGACGGTGGGCCCAGTAAGCACAGCTCAGATAATAAAAAAATGTAGGTAACAGGGGCTCTGGAAAGCACAGAACTGTGACTCAAACACAGACATCTGAATATGTTTCTTCTTGGTCCACATGCTGAAGATTTTAGCAAAGAATTAATTAGACATTGCTTTTTGAAATGGACAGCCTCATGCAAAACTGCTGGAGGCAGAAGTTAGAGGTTTTCATTTCCTATCCAAATGTAGAAGACTACAATTCTCACTGAAAAAGTTCTAGCATGCATTAAAGAGAAACAAAGTGACAAATCCTAAGGAGAATTCTCTTTTATAAAAGACATCTAAAATAAAAAAATAACCATCTTAACATCTCTTTGAAAAAAGGTGAAACAAGAAATAATCTAATGCATTTGTATGAACACTTTCCCTCCAATCTTTATTTACAGACAATTTTATTCACAGATCACTAAGTTGCTACATCAGAGAACTAAGGTTGGTGGAGTGTGAATTCACTCACATTTCATGTGTTCTGTTTCCTTTTAGATAAATGTTTCTTCTGAATTTGTCGAGTTTTTAAGCACACTTGAGAAACAGCCATTGTTTTAATGTTTGAACTTTTAAATTATTGATTAAGTCCACACAGACACTCAAGATTAACTACAGTTTAATGCTGTCCACTTTTACAAAGGTAGGAAAGGGCATCTGTAAAACAGGAGTATAACTCAAGGAATACAAGTTTGCACAGCTACAAAAGAAAGAGGCAACCAGAGCAAGATAAGAAGAAGTGATTATGTTAAAGATGAAAATGTTTCAGGAAAACATAAAGGACAAGCATTCTCTGTTGGAAAACAGAGCCAGAAGGACACTGTGCAGAGATAAAAGCACTACATTGTTGGCACAACACTGTGAAATCCTTCCACAACAGCATACTTTTACAGTTTGCATGTCCATGGTGCACACTATTTCCCAGAAACAGGTATATCTTAATGACAAACAAAAAAGGTGAAAATGGGTAAGTTTAGTTCTTCCACTAATTTTTTTTTTTTTTTGGGATTTGGCCAAAGTTCAAGGATATGGAAACATCCCTGCCTGTTTAGTGCACAGGGGGCTTGGTGGGAATAGAGCCCACTCACCCGCCCACTAGTTTTTTACATTACCTGAACTGGGGATTAATTTGATCCCCTGTGTACAGTGTCTGCAGAAAATACATATAAGATACAAAATTCATCATAAATTGCCATCTGACATTGACTCGTACCCATGTGTACATGTCAACTTTTTATCATTTGGTAAGCATACCAAATATTTCTTTATACCAATTTCTACAGTACATTCATTTAAATGTCTCTTTTTCAAAATCAAAAATCAGTAGAAACTGTACATGGAAAAGGAGAGAAAAAAAATGCTTGAATTAATCCTATCTAAGAAAAGATTTTAGAAAGGGATACATGAATTCCTGCTGAATGCACAGCAGTACAACATTCAGCAGTAATTTAAATCTATATAATATTTAATAAAACCACAGTGTGTTCTCTTGTCCTATTAAAACTGCATTCTACCTTACCAGGTCTGAACAATTTGTACAAAATTGATTGCTACAGTTCTTAGTAAGAGCTCTAATTGCATTCCTGGTATAACTTAAAATGATAACCTTATCTTAATTAGTAGCATGCTACAGAAATGCTTCTGAAAGCTGTGGAGGATTAACCTGCATTTTTAAACTGAAGCCTTGGGGTTGGGGTTTTTGTGGCGTTTTGTTGTTTCTTTTCTTTTCTAATTTCATCTCCAACACAGGAACTACTGCTAATTTATTGTAAACAAAAAAGAGAAGGGGCTGGGACAAGGGAACGCTGCCCTTTGAGGACCTGGGGGAAAGCTTCCAACTCCAGCACACACTGCAGAGGTAAAAATTCTGATCAATTACAGAATAAATTAAAAATAAAATAAAAAAAAAAGAAAACAAAACCAAAAAAACAAACAAAAACCAACACCAAAAAGAACCAACTTAAACACATCACCACCCCAAAACAAAACTAACTCAAAACATTCATATGGGCAATGTGCTGCAGACATCCACCAACACGGTCTCTGATGACAGAACCAAAAGTAACTCCAAAGCTGCAAGTACAGCTGCCTGCCCAGCTCATCAGCCACCCAGACGCTGTCCAGCTGATGTGACTTCTGGAAGCATACACTTCACAATATGGCAAATGAATACCACTGCTTTGTCAGAGTCAGAAAAATTAATACTAGTTAAATTTGGTGGCAAGTGACTAAAAGCCCATTATGCAAATGCTGCTATCCTGCTCTAGCCTGAGCTTGAGGGAATATTTTTTTATTTGTTGGCTTTTTTGCTACGTTTAAGCGTATCCATATTGCTGTTCTGTGGAAAAGTGATACAGCTTTCCAACTTAATAAACAAATAGCAATCAGGTTTATTTAGAAAGCAACTCATCAAGCAGCAGCTGTATACGGCATCTCCTCACAGAAGGCAGCACTGGAACGGCCCTCTGCAGAGTCCAAATGCTTCAAAATTTTGTCATATATTTTACCATTGTTTGTGCTACAGTTCTTTTTTGAGTCCCATCTTAATCCAACAAAAATAACAAAACCAAACAAAACAATCCCCACTCCCTACTATTAATTTCCTTGGACTTCTGTGCTGTCGATCATGTACCACAGTATAACTACAGTGAGCTACCAAGCAGCAGAGGCCAGGATTAGAGTTCCAAGAAATTACTTTCTGTAGCCGTATCTTTTCCAAATTAACTTCTATTCCCGACTTTTCACCAGCAAGGAAACATCCAGTCTTTTAGCCTGGTTCACTAGTTATATCCCAGGCCCTGTAGGGCACAGATCACTCTGAAGGCTTCTGTGTGCACCTATCTGTATGAACACAGCATGATGGGATTCTCCATGCTGTGCTGGAGCTCCACGGAGCCAATTATGGATATAGAAGCAATAAGGTGGTGTTTCAGAATCGCTACTTGAAAATGAACACGTGCAACGTGGCACACATCCATATGTATGTGGGCATCCCTGAACACATCCCTGCACGGTCCCCTGATATTTCACTTTTCACATGCATGTAAAATGATTAAACTCCCACAGAAATGGTGAGACTTCTGTCAGAGCTGTAGCATTTTCCTCACTGAAGCAATACACCTCTGTAAGGTGAAACACTCATTCATTCTTTACATTAAAGAGAATGCCCACAAAGCACGAATCTGCATTACTTTTTTGTCCAGTATAGCCAACAGATGCCTACAGATTTTTTACATAATTACTAAGGAGTTAGCTTTTTGATATGAGACTGATTCACATCTCAGCCTTTTCTTTAACTTTTACTGATGATATGGAGCGGAAAGAGAGGAACTGAATGAAAATCATCACTTATCCAAGACTGCCTGCCTACTGTTTCTGCTTATGGCAATGCACGAGCAGAACAATCGGCTTTGCCTCTGGTGTGATCCCAACCAGTCCGTTAGCTAGTCCTTATAAATCCATCCATCACCTCTATGAAAGTCACTGCCTTCCTTTTACCAAAGATAATGTATGTTATTGGGATTATACCACTGCATGCGAAGTCATTAAAGAAAGATAGACCACAATTTACGACCGAGTGTGTGGACAGCAGGGCATTATTTTAACCATAAAATCACAATCTGCAAGGAGAGTGGCCAAACCAGAGGAGCCATTAAAGACTTATAATTAACATCAATCAATATGACACTACTGTTGACATCTTTATTACTTTAAATACACTAATCAAATACTTCTGCATTCAGATAGAAAGATTGATAGGCAGACAGGCAGAGAGAACATCCCTACAGAGAGCAATTTTAAATTCACTATTCAAAAGGTAACAAAAAATAAGCACACCAGCATAATCACATGGAAATGCAGTGCACTGACTGAAACCATTTTCAGCTGGGATACTGGACCTGGGATGGTCAAGCTTGCATGTGAGATACATCAAATCTGCCCTGTAAAAATACATACCTGAATGCCTTGGCTATGCAGACGGCTACTGACTCTCCTAAACTGAGAGAACACACATCCCATAGACATGCCCCGCTGTAGGCTATTTTGCATTAGAAAAATAAATGGAGCACTGGTCCTCACAGCACCACTCCATTTTTCATCTCTACTTTTTCCCAGACAGGAAGTAAGACAGAAGAATATCATGGTATTATTTGCATACCCACCACTGTGACTGTCAATATTATCTAATTGCATCCACATGCAATTTCCTACCACACAGACACTAAAATACATTGTTACTGCTGCTGCTCATGCAAGCATTTCAGTACTAAGGAACAAGAAGGTGTTTCACTTCTCAGGCCCCATGTTCTTGTACCTTACTGAACACCTTTTTGAGGAGCAGCTCCTTTCTCCATAGAACATTGGCTTTGACATTCAAGAAAGGAGAATTGAACCAGGAATCAAATAAATGCAAGTCAGCTCTTTTCAGAAAACGTGTTTTGGAAGGAATCAAATGATAGTGCTCAGGTAAGGTTTTAAGAATCCCTGCTTTTTTTCTATTTCTATTTTTCTATTTTCTATTATTCAAGTGGGGATGATAACAATACTTTTTAAAGAAAAAATGCAACAACCGTGTATTTATTTAGATCACGTTTGGCTGTAAGTAATAGCTTATTGTAATATGGAAGCTCACTTTGGAAAGACATGAATGGTTTTCTGTAGTCTGGAAATTAAGCAGAAATAAGCATTGCTTTTGCTTATTTAAAAAAAAAAACAAAACCAAAAAAACAAACAAAAAAAAACCCCAAACCCAAAAAAAACCCCCAACACAACAAAACAAAAGCAGAAACAAAAACAAAAACCAAACCCTCAAAAAAAACCCCAAACAAACAAACCCCAGACTACTCTACAAGTAATATGAGAGGCTTTAGGCCGTGCTTATCCTGGTGAGCGTTTTTTGGGAGAGGTCAGTGACAGCCTGCAGATCATCTCACACGCGCAATGAGCATGAGGCTCAGCAAACCTGTGTGAAAACCACCAGAAAATGGCAGCACCTCTTCCCTAACAGGCTGAGCTGCCTGGAGGGCTGAGCCACACAGCATCCCTGAGCCATCCAGCCTCCAAAGACCTGGAAAGCATCTTCTGTCAGTGATTTCACTCATCTTTCTCAGCTCCATAGCAGGGAACTGAACTCTCACATACTATGTGAAAGCCTTACAGAGCACTAAGTAATGAGAAAAATGCAGTAATTTGTCTATTGAAAATCCAATTAGTTTAAGCCAATATTTATCAGATCACTCTCCTTAAAACATTTTACTTCAATTTTAAATGAGTTACACTAATTTGGATTGGACCGTCCTTCTCTAATGAAACTGCCAAGCCTTTCAGATGCTTTAATTCATTTCCAAACACAGTGGAGCCCCATAAAACAAGCAGAAAGAGGCTGCTAAATGTATGTGGGGTTGCAGTGCATTAAAACAAACTAATGTATCGAGTGACAAAACATAATGAATGCTTTTACGGGGGGAGGAACTGAGACTGAGGTCTGAAAGGACACATTGCAAGCCGGGCAGCCAGCCATCTGTCTACCAGGATCTCCTCTGCGTCCTGCTGGAAAAGCAGCTTCTGCATCAAAGGTCTGCCCAGCCTCCCCACCGTCCACTCGAGACATTCCCGGCTGCCGTCGTTTACTGACTCAGTGGGAACACGCATCCCCTAATCCGAGCGGAGGATTGCGAAAGAGCCTCCGATTATTTGTTTAATTATTACGACCTTATCATTTGTGGAGAGCAGCACAAAGGAGCAGGTAGCCACAGAAAGCTCGGCGGCCGTGAGTCAGCAGCAGAGCCGGCCGTATCAAAGGCTGCAAGCGGGCAGCTGGCGGTAAACAGGAGTCATGCGCAGGGGAAATGACAGCCGTCAGGGTGCAGCCGCTTCCTGCTCCCCGCTTTCGGCCTCTGCCAGCACCAAAACAATGCCTCAATCTGAGCAAACATCCTCGGCGACAAAGGGGAAGGGTACGACTCACAGCGGCATTGTTCGCAAATATCCAGCTCACTCAGCATCCCAGTCCGAAAGGGGCACAGATATATTTACATAATAAATAATACGAGCACCAGGTATTGCGTGTTCACCAGCGTGCACAACACTGCGCACTGCTGCGTATCCAGGTTCTCCAAACTGATTTTTGTACGCATTAGGCTTGTTTTGGGCAATCATCTATGAACAAAAACTTTGAAAATGCTTCTGCTTTGACAGCAGGGCCCAAATAGCCAGGTGAGAAGCACTGGGACTGTGGGAAAAGGGAACTTGTGAAGGAGTGGGTGGATGTTACAGTGGAACGGAAAATACCAGAAGGAAAGGTGACTACGTGGAGAGCAGGTAAAGGTGGGAGGAAGAAGAGATAGCCAGAGCAGTCTTAGAATAACAGAATGATGAATATCAGAGATCCAGTAATACTTTCTTTATTCATTTCCTACTTGTGCTTACATTTATGTTCCTTGAGCATACACCAGTAGTTTTGCAGATTTCAGTTTGTCATTGCCACAAGGCATACGTGCTACATTCTCTTCATCTTTTGTTACCCTACACAGTCAGCCCAGGAACAATCTTTCCCTGCCAAAGATACAGTTTCCAGCAGAATCTGGACCAAATTCTGCACCTTATCCACTCTTCCTTTTTACCTGATGTTGCTGAATGCCCTTTATCCATAAATCCTACATTTTTTACCTACTCACAGGAGGTTTTAGGATGCTTGTAAGTACAAGGTGGCAGCATAAGAGGCCTTACAGAAATGCAAGGTGTTCATGTGATGTGTTTTCTAGCCTGTGTGCTTTCTAGTGTGTTTTCAGTGTTGACCTGACAAACCAGGAAAACCTATGGAAAAAATTTTTTCTTGCCTGACACCCTCTTTCTTCCTCTCTCACAGTTCCCTTCCACGCTCCATGCCCCTCCACATTGCAATGCACATCACTGCTGTCAGAGCAGCATGAAAATGTATGCAGGTACAACACCGGCCTTTTACAACTGTCTGAGCCAAAGGTATTAATCATCAACTGGGATTTGAAAATCATAACCAGGAGACAGCAGTCGCGACAGCTCTGCAGCATAATGACTAAATATGCAGAGCAACGTGGAAGAGGAGAACACACTCTGTGTCTTCTAGTCTCTGTGCAATTGAGAGGTATGTTAATAAGCATGTTCATTTGAATGGCTTTTATTGTAACAATAATTTTCTTGCTCCGCTGGATTTTTTTATTATATTCCTTAGAGTAATAACATTAATCAAGGCACTGCTACACGGCACTGTCAAAGAAAAAGCATATCCTGAGTGAGCCTGCCTATCACGGAACCACTAGTGAATGCTTCAAGATTTATCGTGGCCCTTGAGATCACATATTCCCCACAAAGGCACACGTGCACGCGCACACACACACACACACACACATGCACATTTTTTCATAAATTATTAGATAGCATAGGCACGGTGGTGGAGAATAACTACTTCTTTAACTTAAAGGTTTATGCCAACATTTAATGCAATCACTTGAATAATAGGACCCTCCATAAGATAATGTTTCTTTGAATAATACATGGACTAGAAAGACTATATTTAAATGAAAATGCATGAGCCGGGTTTTAGTCACTTTGTGTGACAGCAGCAAACGTAAATTTTCAGCAGGGTTTCTTCTGAGGTGGTGTGTGTGCACAGAGCACGTGGTGAGCTTTCACCTCAAATGCAGGTACAAAACCTTGCAGAAATGGTATCACCATCCCTGCATCTGCACCACAAGCACTCTTTGGCCAACAGCAGTTCCAGAGTATCCACACACCCCAACACATAAGCACAGGCTTGAAACTTCTGAAGTTCGGATGGAATAAGCATGTAAGAAAAGCTGGCTTTTGGAAACACAAACCACAGCTCCCAGCACACAAGCCCTGAAGGCCAGTGCTGTTCTGAGCCCACCAGCCAGAGCCCCAGGAGGCTGACGGGTGCTCATCCCAGCCACTGCCTGTGCCTCACTGGAGCGAGTGCTGGAGGAGTGACCTGGGAGAGTTCAGCGCCGGGAACTGCTCTGGCAGCCTCGCCCTGTCCTCGCGTTACCCCTCGGGCTTGCCAGCAATGATGACAGCTTTGCTCCCTTTGAACTGTCTGACGGAGCACGAGGGCTGACTTCAGCTGGCT
This sequence comes from Mohoua ochrocephala, assembly GCA_013398855.1. Lineage (NCBI taxonomy): Eukaryota > Metazoa > Chordata > Aves > Passeriformes > Acanthizidae > Mohoua > Mohoua ochrocephala. Next base: position 146,351 of record VZTA01011993.1, read on the forward strand.
CCTGTGCAAGGCACAGCACGCCGTGCCTGCACCACAAATATCTATGGGAGCTCAGCTATTGACTTCAAGGGCTGCAGCACCAAGTCCCTTGGAGCGACTCCTTGTATAACCAACTTGAGAAACAGTCTGTGGTTTCCTTTAAGAGCCATTAGAGAGCTTTACATAGTTTTATGTCTAGAACTTAAAATGCTGGTATCTAATACAAACCCAAAACTTAATCACAGAATACATTTGATATTTATCCATGGCTAAAACTTGCTCAACTAAACTTTTCCAACAAACATGACAAATATTATGCAGCACAATAACACTCAGCTGAGGACAGCATGTATGCCTCCAAGCAGAGCAAAACATACATCTTAAAAATCAACAGCCTCTTGAGATATGCAAATACCTTAATTCCATGTAGTTGTCCAAACAGTTGTTGCAACGCGAGCTCTTTTATGGGTTACTTCATATTTACAAGGGTCACAGTACTGCTTACTGATTTAAAGGCAGAGTCGACACATTTTTCTTCTCCTTAATTTCTATTTTGTTCCAGCTCTGCTTATTCTAGTCTGCTGCACTTGGCATTAGGAGCTGTGACAATTGTTTCTCATAGGAACTGCAGTTCACACATATGCAGGTCTCTTCCCTATGCAATACTCTTACAGCTGCCTCGGAAAAAAGAAAATGTAGCTTATTGATTGAATGTCACTCATTCCAACACCATCACTGCTGGATAAAAATAAAAACCCCAAACCCTAGGTGTCTTCATTTTAGCATCTGGAAAACATGTGCATTAGGAAGTTTAGACATATTCCAGAAACGATAAACAAACACTGCCAAGTTCTTTCACTGGCCTACAGTAAAAGCCAGCAAAGAAGAAAAAAAACTCCCATGCTTTAAGTCCCAACTATCCCATGTAACTCAGGCTTTGAATATTTAATAGTAAGCAAAACTGTATCTCTACATCTATACCTTTGCACAATAACAAACTGCAGTAACTTATTGCTAATAAAATATATCCCATTTGTCATATTTATTTATAAAATACCAATTACATGTACAAAAGCCTGAAGCTGAAGCTTAAAACTGAAGCTGCTCATGATGCTTATGAAACTGAGGGCTAAATGTGCTCCAAAGCAATGAAATAGTTTGCCAAACTCTGCCGGCCACTCTGCCCCTCCCTACTTGGAAAAAGGCTTATGTGGGGGGAAAAGGGCCTTAACTCTGCCTAGAGATATGTTGCAAGGGATTGATAAGCTTTGGGATTTGTTTTTCTTTTTTAAAATGCTATTTTAAACTTCTTATTTTTCTTCTTCTTCTATGGGCAGTTTGTTGGGACTATTTAGTTTGCTGGTTTCTATCTCCTGCCTAAAACAATAAAACTGTAATTTCTTGAAACTCTTCTTGAGTAACTAGAACAGCCAATGAGAAAATCTTTTTCTATCTCACTGTTAAGAACAAAGGGGGTATGCTGTTGTGGTTGGGCTTTCTAAATTCTCATTTTATTTATTTTTGTACCGTTGTGGTCAAGATACAATGCCTGATTAGTGCAGGAAGAACTTATGTTACATGCTGCTAAATCCATTCAAGCAACAGTGTTCTGGTAGTGATGGCATAGTTATGTTATGATTTAGTTATGTTTCTTATCTGCTGGCTGCTCCATTTCTGTGTACATAGTGCCATATGAACTATCAAGAGATCTGTAAGTTTTATTGCATGCACATTGCCATGATATTTACATTCTGCATGAAAAGAGGGAGAACAGCAAATGTGGGACCTGGTCATGAGTTAGGAGCAGAAGCTCATCTCTGGTTAGGGAAAGGCCACTGTATTAATCACCTCTTGTAAGGACTATGATAGCCTGGGAACCAACACCTTCTCGTTATGAAGTCTCTCACAGATATTAGGGAGAGAAGTAATATTGGAGAATCTCATGGAGACTGGGTTGGGTTTAAAGCAAAATAAGATACTGCCCTGGTGGAAATAAATATTAGGATAAATCAAACCCGGTATATACATTACCTGTATGCTGACTGCATTTACTCACCATTCCAGCCACTCCCCGCTGGCCGAGGGCACCCCTGTGACAGCCTAACCCTGAGCATGCCAAACAAGCCTTGGCACAGGCCCAGCTTCACAGGTCTACATTTCTTGTCTGACTGAAATTCAACATGTACTTGTATCAAGAGGATGAAGAGGACCTAAGGAGCAGGGTTAGATGGTTGCAGTGTTCAGATACACAACTGAGGGCTCAGTTTACCCAGTCCCAAGTGGTGGTACTAGAATTTCTAAATGCTGGCTGCAATGTGCTGGCAATGCCTGCTGCCAGCGGCTGCCCACGGGCATCACACAAGGACCAGCCAAGCCCCATGGCTCCTCTTGTGGAAGACAGACGACAAGTAATTAAGCAAGATAACCACAGGGTTTCAAAAGGGAAGCCCCCACCTCGTTACACTCCTAGAATGCAGGTATGGTCTTGTTTCACTGTGTCATTTATGTGTTGCAATACTTGGCTTGTGACATTGCCATTCCTTTTGGAAGCAGTTGGTCACAAGCCACGTGTTAAGCAGCCACGTGACTATGGCAGTAAGTGGCAGCAAGTAGAAATTTTTATACAACCCACTTCAGAAAAAGAAGTCTCATTTTGCACCCAGAGACATTAGCTCAAACAATTCAGGAAAGCAAATGTCCTCTTTTCATCACCAACTATAGTTCCTAGACAAGTGAAAAAAAATTCTCAAGGGTGACATTACGAGAAAGCAATTTTTAAAAAGTTACAATTTCAACCCAAACTCAAGAGCTGTAGTCTAGTTCTGGCAAAAGTTGTCTTCCACTTTTCTGCCCCAGCTCTAAAAGTTTACTTTGCAAACACAAATATTTGTTGAAAGTGCCTTGTCTCAGTCAGTGGTATGCTTTTCAGTTTTTCACAGGCAGTTTTTACAGCACCATTTATACCCTTGACCTTGGCCTGAAAAAAAAAAATACAGACCATAGCCATCCAAGTAGGCTATAAACTCTGCTAACCAACTTTACAGCTTTTAAATCCTATTAGGCTCCCTTATACAGTTTAAAGCCCCTCTAAGGCATTTATCCCCATGAATATACTTGTGTAACGCACGGAAGGCATAAGGATTTGTCTGGAGAAGAATTTGGTTCTGCAATCACCTTGCAAGTTCCCTACATATCAGGTCAGAAATTTGACATGCAAAGTAAAATCAAAATCCTGGTATTTCAGCAGTAATAAATCTAGGAATTATACTCACCAGTATACTGTTTTCTCAGATCTATTGATTGATAACACATAAACACCACAATATGATGTGTTCACAGAGATTCCTTACACCTTTCTCATTGGTAGGGAGATTATAAAACAGACATATCACCTGAATTTACTATGATGACATCTGCTTTCACATCACATACCTAAAAAAACCTACTCAAGGTCTATTGTTACATAAGCACATGCAGTAAGAGTGATTTTTAAACAAAAATCAGTTGGGGGCCCTTTATAAAAAAATCTAAATTCCACTGATTTTACTGGGGATGGGTGGGGAGAAGGAAGAGTCCATGAAAGTTTCATGGTGCCTCAGTAAAGATAGCAAACTGGGCTTAATAAACTCTCTTCATTGTAAGTTGTTTTTTTTTTCTTTTAAAGAGCTAATAACTTCAAAACTTATACAAGAATAACCCAGTCCACCTCTGGGTTCAGCAGTTCCAATGTGCATGTATGTACCTTATTAAGTGTGTCCTGGTTTAATTATGCACAACTAGTTCTTATTTAGTTTTAACATTTGACAACTAAACCTCTTCTGATGGGAGTACTTTTATACCAGACTATGCTTCTCCTATTTTCTAAACATTCTGGTTCATTAAGTAAATGTAAGTTACACAGCCATAAGTAGCACAAAGGAACGCACAGTCATTAACAGCATAAATACCAGAGCATAAATTAAATATAGCCAGTTCTATACTTAAAATGTAAATAGCAAAATGTTTATTCAAAGAGCAGAAGGTATAAGCTTTCTCTTATTGGTAACATGCTATAGTTATCATAGGTGCTGCTACTAGATTATACTGTGTGTTATGGAATTCATATGCATAGACATATTTAATATTTCTTGATGAAACTCCCAAACTAGGCAAATTGAATATAACAGGAGTTTGTAAGACATCACCAACTCATAAAGAGAAAACGGTGTGTTAAGTTCACATACCAATTAAACTAGAAGACTGGCAAACTTGCTGACACAAAGTGTAGCTTGAAAAGAGGATCCTAAGCACCCAAGTCTTACAGCCACTGTTGCTGGGGGAAAGAACTGAGTTAGGGTTACCAGGGATAGATACTACAGACAAGGTGCATTACAATACACACTTTGGTATTTATACCCAACTTGGAAAGTTAACTCAGGAAAAGTTAATGTGGAGCAAGGTCATCACAAAGCTTTTCCCAAGAAAAGTCACAGACCGAGGGGGAAAAGTGCCCTGGCCTGCCTGCATGAGCTTCCAAGCAGCTGGGACTTTCTTTAGAGCTCACTTTCTTGCAGAATTTTTCACAAGCTTACTCTGAATTACTACTCATCTTTTGCGACAATAGGATTAGCACTTACCACTTAAATTAGGTGTTTTACAAACACAATTATATAATGATGATGATGATGATGATTGTTATTATTTCACCAGAAGTGTTTTTCTATTGTTTGTCTTTGAATGAGAAGCGTATGTGGTTTGCAGACCGCTCTGGTGGAGGTGTACTGCTGTACCAGGCAACACATCGACAGAACATTATGCAAGGAATAGCCAGATTCCATGTTGAAACCAAAATTTTGGGCTACCAAAAAAATAATTAGCATAGTGGCAAGAGTCAGGGCAAGTCTAGAGGTTACTCTATCCCAGTCCCAGGGAGGAGGAGCTCTATAGTGAGGAGAACTATAATGTATCAAAAAAAAAAAAAAAAGCAGCTTAGTAAGAGATAATGGCAATATCTTTGCTAAAAATATTGAAACTGAGGAAATCATGACTTTGTAAATGCAACTAAGAAATTTCCAGAACAGACAAAGAACAGTTTCCAGATTCTTTTGGTTGATAAATGGACTTCAGACAAAAACTGTGGACTGTATTTAATGCAGAAATTATTTATTTAAATTCTCTTGTATAGACAAGTCATCCTTTTCAGAATGATTTTGCTTAGCCTAAAACACATGTAAAACAAAACGCAAAATTTCTTCCTAATCTGTAGCTTTGATCAAAGATGAAGTAGTGGGGCTGCTGCTGAGGTTGTATGCCTTTAAATCTTTGGTGCTGATGTAAAAGAATGTGCTCGCCAGTCTGATGTTTTTAATAATTGTCAGCACAGTGTCATTGGACTTATATACATCTTGATGAGAAAGTACTAAAACAGGAACTCTGCTTCTGCTTCTTAATCTGTTGTACTCGCATCAAAGCCAGACCCTATATAAACAGGAAACTGGAATGGGCCTGATAATGTATCGCCCACGGGACTGGAGATTTAAAGGAGACTGGGCAGACAAAAAGAGCTACAGCCACTTTTGCATTTTCCCTGATAAAACAGTCATCCCCCAGCAGATCATCATCCTTCATGAAGCCAAGAACTATAAAGTGTTCCGCGATTGCCTAAGGTTAAATAGCTGAACCTAAACCAGAGTCTCAGCAACACTAAACTATACCCAAGTTTTCAGATGCATTGAAACATCAAAGGTGAAAATGCCAAAAGAACCTGAAGTCCCATTCCTAAAGTGGCTCAACTCCATCAGCTTTGATTTTGATAACCATCATCCAACATAATGCATTTGCTTTTGCACATTTAATCTCTGGCCTGCTAGATGTCCAATAAGGTTCCCAAACTTAGTGTCTATAAACAACTAATTAGTGTGACCAAGAAATGAATCTTGTAAGCACTCATCTCTCGCTTTTTTTTTTTTAAAATTTGCTAATATGAACAGTTGTAAATTGTTTTTAGAAACAGCAAACACTTTAGTTGTGGCTTGAAAAAAGCCTACAGGAAAATACCATGCAAGAAAGAGCACAATGCCCTCAATTTTAAACTACGTTATTTGGTCTAGTGGACTGCCAGCAATGTGCACATGCCACTGCTATTTAAAGTAATCTTCCAAAGCAGCGAGGGAATTCACTGGAAGGCACTAATGAAGCTATCAGGGACGTTTATTATAACAAGTAGGGCAAAAAGTGGAAAGGAGACTAAGTTCTGCAAACCCCATGCTGGGGACCTTCAGAGGCCTGATACAACAGAGATATGTGTGCTAGAACTCTAATCCTGAGGTCTTCCCTCTGGGTCACAGGGTCTTGACTTCTAAGGACACCAACATCCATTCCAAAGTGGAGAGAAAAAAAAAACCAAAACATAAAACATATCACTTTCCTTCTATAAGATAAAGTCTATGGCATAAATAAATAATAGTGCATAGCATTGTTAATAGGTGTCTAGATTACCAGCAGTAGAATTTAAAAATATTACAGATACTGTGCTGTTGTGACTGAGATTAACTGCACACCTAAGCAGGAAGCAATAGCTTTCACCAGCTCACAAAGTCATGTTAGAATAAAAAACACAAAGCAAAGGAACTTACGGGCACAAAAACATTTCCCAAAATATCAAACAAAACTCTACAGATGTGGTGTGCACATTATCAATAAATGAGATTTTCTTTGCTTTACATCACAGTGAGGTTTTCAGTTGCTCTACAACTCTTTCTCCCCATTTCAGCTCATTAATCTGCAGTGTAAAAATAATTGAGTGAGGCAAAGTCTTTAGTTTTAACTGAAAGTTGAGAAGAAATACATTGGTTAGGTATTTAATGTACAGTTCCTAGATGCCCACTAATAGTACTGCATTCAGTTCAAGATTAAAGTTAAGATTATTTTTCCACTCTACAGTTACTATATTTATAAATTTTGTATTTCAAAGGATCACAGGATGAGTCAGATTGGAAGGCACCGTAGTTGGTCACCTGGTCCAACCTCCTGGCTCAAGCAGGGTCATCCTAGAGTACATGGCACAGGATTCTGTCCAGATGGTTCTTGAGTATCTCGAGTGAGGGAGACTCCACAGCCTTTCTGGGCAATCTGTTCCAGTACTCGGTCACCTGCACAGTAAAGAAGTTCTTCCTCATATTTAGGTGGGACTTCCTGTGCATCAGTTTCTGCCCATTTCTTCTTGTCCTGTTGCTTGACACTGAGAAGAGCCGGGATTCATCTTCTTGACACCCTCCCTTTAAATACTTATACACACTGATGAGGTCCCCTCTCAGTCACCTCTTCTTGAGGCTGAACAGGCCCAGCTCCCTCAGCCTCTCCTCATAAGAGAGATGTTCCAATCTCTTGATCATCTTTGTTGCCCCCGCCCCCACTGGACCTGTTCAAGTTGCTCCATGTCTCTCTTGTCCTGAGGAGCCCAGAAGTGAACACAGCACTCCAGATGTGGCCTCACCAGGGCTGAGCAGAGGGGCAGGATCACCTCCCTTGACCTGCTGGCAATGTTCCTCCTAAGGCACCCCAGGATCCCACTGGCCTTCTTGGCCACCAGGGCACTGCTGGCTCATGGACAGCTTGTTGTCCACCAGAACTCCCAGGTCCTTCTCCATAGAGCTGCTTTCCAGCAGGTGAGCCCCCAGCCTGTGCTGGTGCTTGGGGTTATTCTTCCCCAGGGGCAGGACCCTGCACTTGCCCTTGCTGAAATTCAGAAGGTTCTCCTCTGCCCATCTCTCCAGCCTGTCGAGGTCCCTCTGAAGGGCTGCACAGCTCTCTGGGGTGTCGGCCACTCCTCACAGCTTTGGGTCATCAGTGAACTTGTGGAGGAGGCATCTGCCCCTTCATCCAAGTCACTGATGGAAAAGTTATACAATACTGGGCTCAGTACAGAACCCTGGGGGACACCACTAGTGACAGACCTCCAACTAGACTCTGTCCCTGGGTCACATTCCACTGGGATCTGCTGCTCAGCCAGTTCTTAATCCAACCCACTATCCACTCATTCAGTCCGCACTTCCAAAGTTTGCCTACGAGCATATTGTGAGAGGCAGTGTGAAAAGCCTTGCTGAAGGCAATATCCACTGTTCTCTCTCCCCTCATCCATCCAGGAAGCTCTTTCATCGTAGAAGGCAATCAGGTTGGTCAAACATCATTTCCTTTTAGTGTATCCATGCTGACCATTCCTGATCACCGTCTTGTCTTCCATGTGTCCTCCAGAATGAGGTGCTTCATCACCTTTCCAGGGATTTAGGTAAGGCTGACTGGCCAGTAGTTCCCAGGTCCTCCTTCTTGCCCTTTTTGTTTATGTTACGTGAGTCCCACTCACAAACATCTCCAGCTGTAAGTTGTAGCACACATCAGAGACTGGAAAGCTAGAAAACTGAGGAATGCAAGGGTTCCTCCGACCATCTCTACTCACCTCTAACTGTATCAGAACGCTGACTTGCCTTTTTCTTTCTTTTTACAGTAAGATATGTTGGTCCAGCCTTAATTCCAGCATTGTTGGATTTCCATGGGTTGCACTGTTCAAGGTTTTTAGGGCAAGTCTCAACAATGAAAGACTAAATAATATCAAGATGTGTTCAGTTGCATGACAGGAGTCATAAACTCTATTTTGCGTCTTTTCTTAAGCACATGCAAAATGTTTTCTCAGCATTTTATTTAAAGATTTTTTATAATCACGATTATTTCAAAAAGCCTGTAAAAACAAGTAGAAATATATTCCTTAATCCTGTCAGTACAATAAAAGAAGAAATAAACCAAGCCTGGTAATAGAGAACAGAATGTGATAGAATGGAGTACTTGATTCAAAACTTATCTGAAGGTTTAAGAATATTATAGAAGTTTACTGCCTTATTTTCTCTTACTGTGACACTTTTATCCTGTGTTTTCTCACAGCACCGATGAGTCACTGGAAAGTATATTGTTATTAGATACTCGGGCTCAGCTCAAATTACTGGATCTCCTCAAAGGACAGGACAGTATCTCGGACATGTGGGCAATCATACAGTTTATCATTGACTCACATATCCTTTGGGTTTGCTCCTACGAGACTTTCAGTACACTGTTCAATGGAAAATCCCTATATGCTTCCCTTTCACAATTCCTATAATATTCTCCAATTATAGCAGACTAAGTAAGTCTTTTACTTGCTGCTTGTCATCATTGTATCTCATCCCTTTTCTCTCATAATGTTAACTAACTAACAGCATGATGGAAAAGCCAAAAGCAATTTAACTGACCAAAATCTCTTATCCAGTGTAACGGGTTATCTAAAAGAGATCTTCTTCAGCCCCATAAATAAGAACACTTCTAGTGTCACATACCATCTATGAATCCCTTCCTACTTCAGGAATCTGGAAGGGGAGATGGCTTTTAAAAGCATGGTCTTTTGGAACCAGAGCAGGAAGTGACTATCACTGTTCATAAAAGTCCTGTCAATAATCCTCTATGAGCAGTAAGTGTATTCAAATATTGGTGTCTGGGGAAAAAAAGAAACACATTTTTTCTTTAGCTGTTCTTGCGCTTATTTTGTTCATTATTACTGCTATTCAATAACGATGCATTTGCATTGGTTTTGATCAAAATATCCCAATTCTCAGATTTTAACATACCTTATATTTTGTTTTGTAAAGGGTTATTGGCATGAGTTACACTACATAAGGCAGAATTCCTTCTTTTCAGTGTATCAAATATTATAAATCAGCAACAGTTATAAAATTTTCCTCAGGGCTTAAGGTACTTTACTGCCAAGACCCATCTCTCAGAAGTGTAATCAGCCCTTGGTAAGAGCCAGTGTCATCTCCTGCTTCATTTTCTCTTCTAATGTGTTTTGTATCTTCAGATAATTACAGAGGCCCTTAAACGTCATTCAAATGAACAGGGAGTGGGACAGAAATATCCTTTGCAAGAAATGAATTCCAGGTTGCAGTAGGATTATTTTGTACTGATATAAAATTGCCACAAAATACTGTAGAATACTCCATTGCCATGTCAATTTTGGAAATACAGAATCTTTGTGTAGCATGTACGCTGTTCCACAGTAAAAATCATGTGCACACTGGGTATGTATAATTAATGAAAACAGTGTGCGTTGTGAACAGTACAGGAACCGAGACACAATAAGCACAGAACAACTTGCCAGAAAAATGTTGTAACTGTATCTTTTGCAAGCAAGCAAATTCGTATTTTGATTTAAAGCTTAGTTTATTATCAGCAGTAATTCACCTGCAAAAGTCTCAGTTTTGTGACTTTCCATTTACTCACACAGCTCTAAAAGAATAGACTCAGTTCTTCTGGTTAACACATAGGGCACAAAATTATTCATTAGACTATGAATCATAAAAAATGACAGATGCCTGGCCGAGCATCCAAGGATGGAGTTAAAGGTCTTCCCTTATTTATACACAAGTCAATGTGGAATGGTGCCATAGGCTTTATCTACACAAAGATTTAAAAGTGAGCTGTTAACATGTCTTAGCTAAAACATATGTTAAAAGTCTTTTATTATTGTATAGCTATACTTGGATGCACCTTAAGCTGATCAAAATGTAGCATGACGAGAAATGAATCTTAATCAAGGGAAGAGGATGTACACTAGGGTATGCAAACCAGAATTCTACAATGCATTAGTCAGAACTTGATAGCTGACTTTTTTTCTGTGTCCACCTCCAAGTGATTGACTAGAAAAAGCTATGGAGGAGAAAGTTAAGTACTATTTATGCAAATGATCAGCCAAAATCCCCAATTTTGTTTACATCAAAGTTAAAGCAATAAGGCATCACCCCATGTTGTGTTAACTTCAGCTACAATGCTCCCAATTATCTGTAAAGTCACCCTGCCAAGAAAGAATAATAGGAGAAAAAATCCTATATAAGAAGTTAAAGCATATTAAGTCAAGAAAACCCAAAAAAACTCTTTCCAAGTTTGATAACACTTCAAAAAATGAAGTATGAAGCATTAAGAACGAAGTACGTCTTTTGGCTCAGAAAACTGAACTATGCTCTTTGAAAGCCTGGCGAATGATTTAAAAATACCAAAACATCCCCTATTAACCACATTTCACTTTTCTTTACTAAAATCACAACAATGAGGTTATTTGGATAACAATGGCCCATGATCTATAAATTTCCTGTCCAACAGTGGTACAAGGATGGGTACTGTTTGCATGATTGTTAAGAAGTAATGTGCAACATAATGTAGTGTACGCATCAGAAAGCAAAGCAGAGATAAATCAGAGTATAATGCAAAACTGAACTAAAATGATTTGACAAATGATGGCCTCCTGTTCATTACCATTATTTTCTGTAGAGAATTAGGTATCCAACCAGTCAAAAAAATTTCTGTTTTATTAAACACTCATATGCCTATGTACACGTATCAGTATGTGTCTCAAAACACAGGCTTTAAAAACAAGAAAAATGTTAGCAGAAGCCAGACCAATCCATCTATAAAATTGTGGCTGAATTTTCACCTCCTATTGATGGAGTTGTGTTATTTACTTCAGTCTGCAAGTCTATTAAATAGGCTATCAGCTCTATTTCTAGTGTATACCCTTGGACTGAGACATTCACTTACAGTGACTCAGGCAGGAGTGGGACAATTAAAAAGTGGAGGACTTCTGTCAAGGAAGGTTTTTTGGTGACAAATGAGTTGCAAAGAAACACTAACACAGCAAACAAATAAGCACAAAAAATTCCTCAGGTCTGGAAGTGAAAAGGAAAGCAATGCCATTCTCCTGGTGGGAAGACACATTTATTATTTCAGTATGGACTTTATTGTGGTTAATGGATGTAGACTAAGACAAGAAAAATCAATAGAGTCATGCATGTATTCCATTTGACAGATGTGGATTCTACTCTAAGCAAGGACAGAAAAGTGGGAAACAGATTTTGATTTTTTAAAAATAGTTTGGAAAACAGTAGCAGATTTTTATGAGTTTTACTCATGGAAATTAACTAATTAACTAGAGGATATCATCAACCAGAATCAGGATGGGGAAACAAAAAGCAAGGCAACTTCCCTTCTGTAAAGAACCCTTAACCATCTTTTATTCATTCATTTTATAACACGACCCGCAGTCAGTACAAATTTACTAGCAGGATGCATTAAGGAAAAGCAAAAAACATTCTGTTTCCTCGCCAGTGCCCATACTTCACCTTTTCCCTATAAAGAATGAGATAATGAAAACTCATACCGTTTATGACATTCCCCCTGCAAATTCAGAACAGCAAAAGTCTGCCCTTCTTATTGGCTTATGCGTAGTGTAATTGTCTGGCTAAGGCTCTGATCAAGAAATATTGAGTTTCTTCCAGGAGAGCACCAATGCAACTAGTCTCTTAGCTGTGCTCTTTGGGAGAATCAGAAGATGGGTAGAAAAATGTCAAGAGGGAAACCTAAACCTAGGCCAGGCAGTAAAACTCCCCAGGGGAAAATCATGTTTATTAAGTCTCTCCTCTTGCTCAGTAAAGGTTAGCAAGCATTTCGATGAATTTCCTCTTGGGTCAAATAAAGCTGGAAAGGGAGTGGATGTGATACCACCTGACAGGCCTTGATTTTCAGATGGAAGCTACAGTAGTATTTTGGACTCTCGGGTTCTGGATCTTGATTTACAATAATAAAACAACATCTCCATGATTTTTTTTTTCAAACAAACTAAAAAAGTTATTTTATTTTATTTCTAAAGAAATTTACACAGAAGTTTGTCCAATATTCCATCTTTAGATGTGAATCTAGAGCGGGCTGACAATAACAACTGCCATGACAGCTGCAACTGTGGGGTACTGCAGAAAATTGCTTCTGCTTAACCCTTAAAAGAACTAAAGCATATACTTATTATTTTTCAGCCTCACGAAAGTGCATTCCTGCGAGAGGCTCATTGTGTTCCTCCGAAGGAAAATAAATCCACTGTATTTACAGGGAGATGCATTCTATAGATGATCTAGCATCTCATTAAGATGATTTTACCCTATACCGTTCTGGCACACAGGCTCTCACAAACATTTTCAATACTCTGTTCTTCAGATCTCATCACAATCCTAAACTAGGTCACTTGGAATGATGGTGTGGCACATAAACAAATAGATGAGATCTAACTTCACCCTTTCTTAAGTACCTGATATTTACAGATATCTTCCCTGCAAAAGAAAATTTACAAACAAAACAAAAAAAAGTTTTCAATAGCCCTTTACCAGTAGCTGGTTCCTCAAGTCAAGCTCAGGTTGACAATGAGTGACACTGACTGCCAGTCAAGGGCTGTTCAATAGGTTTGCAACATCAAAGCTCTCGTTTCTAGCAGACCAGGGCACAGATTTCCACCTCAGGGGGCTAAGGAGCTGTGGCTGGAATGGCTCTGGCACATGAACCATCTCTACCCGAGACAGGAAAGCTCCAGGTCAGGGCTGAGGTTATTCCTGTTGAGGCGGAGAGCAGCAAGACCTATTCTTAGCACACATGAGCTGACATTTGGTAAAACCGTAACAAAGACAAAGGAGTGTGTGAATACTTTGCCAAGAGGCCAAGAGCCACGTCACCCTGCTAACTCATATTGCAACTACAGCTTACATCATGTTAGTTACCGCACGTCAGCTAAGATGTAGGAAAAAATACATCCATTGTCCAGGGAAGACAAGGCAGCTGAAAATTAATGATAAAATGAACTTGCTATGCCATTGACCATATTTAATTGATTTTATGAATAAATAGCCTAATATTTCAAGGGACATCAAACTAATGTTAATGTTGAACTTATGAACAATCCATAAGAATGCAGATGCTTAACAGCTGGCATCTTGGAAGAAAAATATGTGTTTTGATATTGCTTTGGTATTTTGCCTTCTAAAACGTATCTAAAAATTTGCTTTAAACGGACAGTCGTTATCACCAACGGTATTTATTTTAGCTATCTCACTCTTGCTACTCAGGCAAACCTTCAGGGAGGGGGAGAGGGACAGGAAGAAAAAGATAAAGGAAGAACAAATAGAAGCAAAGTAAGCAATAAAATATTGAACAAGGACTAGTACAGAAAATTGCCAAATATGAAATTAAATTAGTGCCAGGCACTGTTTGAGTCATTAACACAAACTCCAAGCTAGGTTCTGAAGCACGGTCCCTGAATGAAAAAAACAATCAGTTTGAATGCCTTGGCCTCCACCTGTTGTAAATAGTTGCAAAACACACACCGTCTTCTTTACACCTATAACTTCTGCTGAGTTCCGTAGTTCAAAAAGTCTCATTATTGCAGCAGATAAGACAGAATTATGACTCTGGGTTTGACATAGTGGAGTGCCTCATTACACACTGTCACAGACATCACAGGATGCACCAGAGATTTCTTCGTCAAGGAGAAATAATGAGCTGTCCTGGCTCTACAGTCTTTTATAGCCTCCCAGATGTTTGCATTTATTTATTTATTTATTTATTGAATTTAAAACACCCCCAAACCCGTATCAACTAAGTAATGAAAAATAAACCTTTATCAGCATAAACCTGATAAAGATCAAAATACTGAGATTGCTGACAGGGCACCGTAATGGAAATAACCTGTTTATTCAGCATTCTGTTTCGATAATATGGGATGCATTCAGATTCCTTCCACAATTCCCTCCTCATTAACATCCTGTCCAGTTTGCTGCAGGCCATGACGCAGACTCTGATAATAGTTTTGGCATATGTTTCCTAAGGAAAGGCCCAGCCACCCTTCTCTTGAGCGGATGTCGATTGTGTTAATGCTGAAGGTGCATAAGCACCACCTCCTGCTGGGCCCAAGCCCCAGCAGGCACGTGACCTGTCACTGTCACTTAATGCTAACCACTGAAAATCATACACAGATACTACAGACCTCCTCCATACATGGGCGCTGCATGTGTGTGTGTGACTGTGCAGAGACACACACACCAGGCATGCGCTCAAAGCACGCAGAAGAGCTTACTATGTCTTATACTGAAAAGAAATCACTATCTTGCCCTGAAATCTTACAGGAAGGGCAAAAAGTACCTCATGGAAAAGGCAAGTTCTTTCAGTTCTATCATCCCAGAGCCTCATATACAACTGCCAGTGATATAAGGCTGCTTTTTCAATTTTTAAATTGTTTTTCCCTCCCAGAGATATGCAGAAGTAGCATGTGTGTCATTTTAACGCAAAACCTTAACAAAGTCTTCAGCAGTGGTAAGACAAAATGAGTTTCCAAACACATGAGATGCATCAATTGGCGTGCTGATCCTCAATAAACACAGCCAGAGATAAACAGTCAAACACTCATCTTTGGCCTCTTCTACAGCAGCAAATTAGACAGTGCCAAGGAGCAAACCCAGACAGTAGACTTTAATTGTCTCTGCAGTTCAGTTATTAGACAAGTTCTTGGCACAGGTTTGGCAGACTCCCCAGCACCACAGGGGAAAAACACAGCCCAGAGATAAATCCTTTAAGACTGGATGTGGTCACCTTCTTTTGGATGGAGAGTAAGAACTGTATGATTTCATCATGGGCTGTCCGTATCCTCAGTGCCAGAGTATACTCCCAGGCAAGTTTAACTTCTTAGTCCAGACACAGTCTTTCTGTCCACTGATAAAGCAGAGCCTTGCTTTAATACAGGTACCAAATCTCTCTCAATCATGGAACAACATCGCAGCATTGTTATTTCAGACTAGAATTTCATTACTTTCCCTATCTGAAACAAACTATGTCTGAGCTCCATCATACAGCCCTGTGAAGAACATTTAACAGGACAATATGTAGAACAGCAAGAATTTGCCACATCGAATGTTATCCTTACCCAGCATTCTCCAAAGATGAAGTAATAACAGCAAAACTGACCCTGGAAATAACATCTAGAGGAATAGAAAGCTGTCAAAAGCAAAATACCTAGCCTTCTCTTTTAAAAATAACTATGGATAGACAAGCATATACACATGCATGCAACTCACAACATCATAGAAACTTCTGAGCTGTTGGATGCTATGAGCACACTGCCTTTGTAGGGACAGGTAATGCACTTCTGCAGGGCCTAAAGTCCCCCTGAGGGAAAGGAAGATAATTATTAAGGTCCTAAAGCAAAGTCCAGAGGATGGAGTTCACAGCTGCTTCCACTGGGATTTCTGAAACCTGTTCACCCATGCTGCACATTCTCCCTAACTCCCTCCATGAGAAGAAGCCAGAGTTTTACTCTGCAGCAGCATCTACCATGCACAGCTGAACTAGAAGGCACAGTAATCTGGTGACAAAAAATACAGAAAGTCAACAAAGAGCCACCTAGGCTTTATACTCTAGATGCAAGAAAAAGGAGTGAAAAATGGAGAGCAAAGTATGTCTCAGTATTGAAATACACTTTTCCAAGCCAAAAAAAACCCAGCACAATTTCAAAACTGAAACTTTGACTTCTCGTCTCCAACAAATAAAAGGATATCTTTCTGTACAGGTCAAAAAAAGAGGTGACTTGACTGTCTCCTTCACGAATTCTTCCTAAAGAGTTGCTATCTTCTCATTCTCCCATTAAAGTAATTAAACAATTCAATAGGGCAACAGATTCTAGCAAAGTTGCCAATATTGATATTACATCCTAGTCTACACTCCTAACCTGTGTTTACAGGGATTTAGTGTAGCATCAATACTAAACACAGCCAAAGTACAAATTCTCTCACTGCTGCTCCTTTCTTCACTCAATCATCCCCCTTTTCCTCGCCTCGCCCTTCACACGGCAGGTGAATGTGCATTGCAAAACTTATTTTGACAGAGACAGGCCAAGAGCTATAATCTGGCACAAAACCCTCCTAGAAAAACAAGCAGGATGGGCATTTTTCCCTAGTACTATCCATCTCAAGATTGCAGGGTTCTAAGGGCCGTTGATTTTGGTTTGTTTTTCTTAAAGCCTCATTTCATATAATCCCATGTTCGGCAACACCCTTGTGAACTGCTGACTTTTCTTAAAATGGCCATAGATTATCCCCAAAAGTGAAGCTCTTTTCAAGGAAAATTATTCTTCCCTCATATCTATAATTTAGAAAGGAAATATGAGAACACAGACAGGAAGGAAAGTATGGGAAGCTACAAAAGCAAAAATGTGTAAACTATAAGTAGAGAGTCTATATATAAATTCTAGACTGAAGTAAAACTCCTTATTTCAAAATACGCCTCTCACAGAAGTACATGTATTTTATTGGACAATATTCACCTGCTCTTTGCAATGCTGGACTCTAAGGAATTGTAACGGGGAAATGTGTTTTCGATACGATGCAATATATACTCAGAAGCCAAAAAGGCAAAATATTAAAGTGAGTTAACTGCAAAGTATGGTAAAGATTTGGCCTACTTTCCCCTTCATGCATGTTGCAGCATCTCTGAGGTGGCACAGAAAACCTAGTGTCGAAAGCCAGCCATGAGAAATGTCACTCATCGATGACTGTTTTGGTTACATTTCCCATCACCAAGCAGACAGGAAATGTTCTCAGGCTCACAAAAAGGCAAACAGAAGCCAGAGTTAAAAGAAGACTACTTTTTCCCTTCCCCTGCTGCACACTATTAATCTGAAAGACCGGAAGCCGTATGGGGATTGAGTTATTATCCAGCTACTTATTGCCTTCAGGTGGCTCCAAATTAAAAAGAAAGATTGTCAGCAGATGTACCCATCTACTCTGCCCCTTCTTCATATGGCTACAACATTATTACATTTACACCCATCTGCACACTGTAGCCAAAGGTGTGCCAGTCTTTCGCAATCCAACCTTTTTTTACTCTCCCTCCCTTAGGAACTCCGAGGTCAATAGTCGAATTAAACAAATCACACTGTGCTTCAACACCACTATTTTTTTTTTTTAAAGGGATGATCCAGAGATTTATTTTCTTGAGCTGCTGTGCCAGGAACGCAGCAATTACGGCATAGATATCTCCCCAAGAGCTGTGTCATCTCCCACATTAGCCGTCTTTGCTGCAAGCAGTGCAGTACCATGCCGCTGTTCTCTTGTCATCAAATGCATTTTCACTTCTACGGGTCCTAACGTCCCACTAATCTTAAAGGAATTTTCAGAGGAAGTAGCTACTAAAATGAACAACTCTTCCAGAAGTTTAATTACATCTATTCCGGTATCTTCTTTGTCACACTTAAGACTGTAGGTGGAATTACTGGTCAGGCAGCAGGTTGTCACTAGCAGTAAATTGGCTACTTGAACAAACTAGGTACATAGAGCAAACATAATTATCAATACCCTCTCTCCTTTTGTGTTTTATTTGTGGATATGTGGACAATAAGAAAAAAAGACCTGTTGTTTGCAAACAATTTTTTCGTATCAGATATGTGCACAGAAAATCACCACAGATCTCTTCAAATGTAATGTTTTACATATATTAAATAGGTTAAATGCACAATATCTCACAAAATAATTGATGGTGCAAACTTGATCTACTCTAACACTCGTTGGCAATTCATATTGATGAATTGCCAGATGATCAGAGGGCTGGAACACTTCTCCTATGAGGAAAGGCTGAGAGTTGGAGTTGTTCAGCCCGGAGAAGAGATCTTTTTGCAGCCTTCCAATACCTTAAGGGGACTTATAAAAAGAAGAGAGAGGGACTTTTTATACAAGCAGATAGTGACAGGACAAGGGATAATGATTTCAAACTGAAAGAGGGCAGGTTGAATTAGGTATTAGGAAGAAATGATTTGCTGCGAGGGTGGTGAGGCACTGGCACCGGTTGCCCAGAGAAGCTGTTGATGCCCCATCCACGGAAGTGTTCAAGGCCAGGTTGGATGGGGCCCTGAGCAACCTGGTTGAGTGAAAGCTGTCCTTGCCCATGGCAGGTGGGTTGGGTCCCATTTTTAAGGTCCTTTCCAACCCTAACCATTCTATGCTTCCATTTCGTATCCACTTTACAACATGAAAAATTGTGTACACATCTATAGGTGTAGCATCTCAAACTCACAAATTCATTGGCTTACTTATGTTTTCATAACCTTGTGGGCTAATTTGCAAGAGTAGTAAAATGTAAAAAAGCAACTGCTCAAAATACATTCAGAACATTAACTTCAGGACATCTGAGTGTATGCTTTTCTCTGTTTGCTCATACAAACATAGAGATTCATCACCAATAACTGGCAAGACTGACATTTAGAAGCATGGTCAAAATTTCAGAAAATTTTTCGCCATGTATGTATTTTAATTACTTGATACTTTCCTAATGCAAATAATGAGAATTGTTTTCTGCTTTCTATTTTTTTTCTAGCTGTACCTTGGTGGAAACACTTCAAAATATTGGTTTTTTTCTACCACAGAAACAAAATTCTTTGTGCAGAAAGAAATAAAGGTAGTAAAGATTATATCAGTTGTTGTTCATTTCACAATGCAACCAGAACTACGCTATGGGGAAGTGAAGCTGAAAGTTAAATTTGGGAATGCAGCAGGAGAACTTTTCAGCTGCAAATATTGATGCAGCTTCATCTTGAACACAAACTAGAGGTGACTTCATAAAGACTAAAATATTATTTTTAACTATGTGAGAAACAACTTAAATACAAAAAACCATGTCAGTATTACTTCCAAGATGGACCAACTGCTCTTATTCTTTTAAATATACTTTGAAACACTCTCCTCCAGGCTCAATTATTCAGTCCTCAATGTTGAAGCATCCTTAAAAATCAGTCGGTGCAATTGAAGAAGGTCCATGTTCTCCATCAGAAGTGTCCTTACACTAATAAGGGCTCTGAATGGATTTGGAAGGCACTATCCAAGTCAACACGCACTTTACAGTAACACAGGCTTAGTTCCTGCTAGTATTACATGAAATCACTCCAGGGCCCAGGAATGCACATATGCGCTCAGGTTTCCCCACACATGTGAATGCATTCAGATACCTTTATTCTGAAATCCTCTTAGAGGACTTCAACAATTCATTTAAAAGGCTTGTCGAGATTTTCTGGTTTTCAATACACTTCAATCTCCCTAGTGATTATAATCGGCCTCAAAGCACACAGCTATGCTCGTAGCATGGCTAAATCCCACCCACCAACTGCAAGCTTTTTATCCTAACATGAAGTCTAAAGAACAGGTACCTAGATTTTGCACCTGGGTTGGAAATTTTCTAGAAAATTTTCAAACATAATTTGATGTTACTAAGACAAAAATATATATCTATAAATATGCATGTTAATATTGTGACTCCAGAATATGTTTCTAATATTCTATTTAAAACTCATAAAATTAAAATCTTACTGCTATACTTCTCGTCTTTGAATAGCGTTTCCTTTCTAAACTGTCATTGTCATTAAAATTAAATTAAACATTTACAACATGTTTTTAGAGACACAAGGAAACAATTTATTTATGCACACACTTTCATAGCATGCACTCTGCAAAGAAAAATTGGAAAAGGCAGTGTGATTCAATTTCATCATATCATTACTTACTAATTAATAAAATGCTCCCTCTGGATTCAAAGACAACTTTATGCAGTCATTTTTCACTTTAAATAAGAAGCACTACTACAGTACAAATTCAGCACTTTTACACAAAGGTAAAGACAAGATGCAATTTGTGCCACAATATGAAACGCGACTACCAACAACATCATCACGTGCAGTGCAGCAAATGGATCTTTGGTGCACACCAGCAAATGGATCTTTGGTGCACATCAGCATTCCAAATCACAGAATCATAAAACAGTTGTGGTTGTAAGGGTCCCTAAAGATCATCTAGTTCCAACACCCCTGCCATGGGCAAGGACACTTTCCACTAGACCAGGTCGCTCAAAGACCCATTCAACATGAATGCTGACAGAGATGAAGCATCTACCACCTCTCTGTCCAATTTGTTCCACTGTCTCATCATTCTCATAAAAAAATTTCTTCCTTAATACCTAATCTAAACCCACCCTCCTTCAGTTTGAAGCCATTCACTCTTGTCCAACCACTACAGGCCCTTGTACAGAGTCCCTCTCCAGATCTCTTGCAGACTCCCGTTACGTACTGGAAGGCTGCTCTAAGGTTGCTCCAGAGCCTTCTCCAGACGGAACAACTCCAAATCTCTCAGCCTGTCTTCATAAGTGTTCCAGCCCTTCGATCATATTTGTGTCTCCCTCTGCACCTGCTCAAACAGGTCTGTATCCTTCTTATGCTGGGGATCCCAGAGCTGGATGCAGCATTCCAGGTGGGGTCTCACCAGAGCAGAATAGAGGGGCAGAATCACCTCCTTTAATCTGCTGTCCACACTTCTTTAGAAGCAATCAGAATACGGTTGGCTTTCTGAGCTGCAGGCACACGTTGTCGGCTCATGTTGAGCTTCCTGTCAATCAACACTCCCAAGTCCTTTTCCTCAGGGCTGCTCTCAATCCATTCTCCAACCACTTAGCCTGTATTTGTGTCTGCTATTGCCCCAGGCCAGGTGCAGGACCTCACACTTGGTTTTGCTGAAGGTTAACAAAGGCCCACCTCAAGGCCCCTCGGGATGGCACCCCCTCCCTCCAGCGTGTTGACTGCACTGTACAGTTTGGCGTTGTTGGCAAACTTGCTGATGGTGCTCCAATCCCACTGTCCATGTCACTGACAAAGATGTTAAACAGTCCTGGCCCCAATATCAGCTCCTGAGGAACACCACTCATCACTGTCCTCCACTTTGACATCGAGACATTGATTGCAACACTTTGAGAGGAACCATCCAGCCAATTCCTTATTCACCACGTAATCCATCCATCAAATCTGTGCCTTTCCAATTTAGAGACGATGATGTTATGTGGTATCGTGAAATGCTTTGCACAAGTCCAGGTAGATGACATCAGTTGCTCCTCCCTTATCCACCAATATGGTAACCCTGTCACAAAAGGCCACCAAGTTTGTCCGGCATGATTTGCCCTTAGTCAAGCCATGTTGGCTGTCACCAATCACCTCTTTCTTTTCCACATGACAGTTTCCAGGAGGATCTTTCCCATGATCTTGCCAGGCACCGAGGTAAGACTGACTGTCCTGCAGTTCCTCAGGCTCAGGTCTTCCTTTTTTTCCCTTTTATGTTTCCCCGTTTCCAGTCAGTGACAACTTCACTGGATTGCCCTGACTTTTCAAATATGATGACCATTTTCAATCATTTGTTTGCAAATTTGCAAATTTTTCAGGCCCTTTTAAACCCCTTCCCTATCTCTCGTTGAAGTTACTCCGGTCCTGTACTTTGAAATTAATGGACTGTAAAACAGATAATTGGGTATGGGAGGTGATGGTAGAATGAACGGATATTGGGTGCAGAAGGTGACTGATGAGCTGAAGCAGTGGTCATCCTGTTGCACATCTGGACCCACAAGGTCCTGCAGTACAACTAGATAGGTTAGAGATACTACTATATTCTCTTCCTAAAGCATGTATTTGCTGCAGTACTAAGGCTGAGAAAACCAAAGATATTGAAGAGTCATCGCTGGACAGGACCTCTCAAGGCAATCTTACCCCACTACTCCAGTGACCCACAATTCAGTGATCCTGAGTTGGCCCTTGGGTAGCCCTAGGTCGTCCTCCCAGAAAAATTCTTCCGTTAAGGATATGTTGCCTATCGTACCTTCCTCCCTGCTGCAACACAGCCTCTGCACCAGGGAATTAGATGAGCTGCTTGAATTCCCTGAGCTTCACAAGGGGAGGGGGAGCTGTCCAGAAATGGTTGGCTCTTGGGTCTCTCAGAGGAAAGGGGGAGGGGGAGTAAAAACACCACCGATCAGTCAGTTGTTTCTTCTTATTGACAATATGCAATATTCCTATAAATCCGTCATCTGCAGGACAAGACAATTACCTGAAGAGCTAAAATCTACTCTCAGGTCACAAGCAAGGCTGAGATATCTAGGTAATATCAGAGGCACAATTACCTACAGAGAGGAAGCAGCCAGAAAGAGGATGATAAGTACCAACAATTTGCTTATATAACAACAGGGGACAGAGAGCCATATATCTTGAGCAAAATAGCATCTCGCTTCTTCCAAGAAATTGAACTATAATCTCAGCTGACAAAATACAAACTTCAGAGTATTATTTTAGCATGAGGAATAATCTTACTGCCAGCTTTGCTTCTGTGCTGTGTCTGCCCTGCTTTCCAGTTGCTGTACTCAGCTGTTCAGAGATGCTCAGGCAGAACCTGTTTGAGCAGGGACTGGAAAGACTCCTGTGATAAAACCGGTGTGAAGTATAGGTCTGTGTTCATTGCCTCCTGTGGAAGTAACAGAATTAATTATTGAGCTGCTCATGGCCTTTGAACCTTAAGGGTTATGATCCGAACACGAATACACCCTGTCCCTGAAGTTCACTGAAGTGCAGATGCTGAAGCTATGAGGCTAATTCCCTTCCATAAAGGCAATCAAAACACCCTGATGGCACCTGGTGAACATTAAAGGGAGCTTTGGTTTCAAAGTCAGAAGCCCTTGGGAAAAACAGAGGTCACATTTGTCAGGTCACTCTTTGCTCTCCAAACATTGCTTTCCTCCTTTCTTTCTTTATGTTTTCATTAACACTATCAAGCCTGACAAATATTTTCCTTCTTTTTTTGTTTTCTTCTCCCTCTCTCCCTGTCCCCCTTGATTTCTTCCACCGTCTGTACCAGCCTCTTCTACCCTTACCCTGTGAAAATTTGATTAAGAGAGTGAGCTCATTTGTATGGTAAAGTAGCAAACCAGAGCTGGTAAAGCCAAGCATGCTGCATCTGTTTTGTAACCATCACATGGTCGTTCTCCCGTGCTTCAGCCTGCCAGTCAACATCCATGCAATGTTATCTGATTGCATGGAAAGCAATTCCTGTACCTTAAAGCACAGCCACCACTACCCATGTGGCTCCTGAGTGCGAAACAAGCAGGGAATGGCTTTTATAGGAAAAGCAAAGAAACACTGACACTGCAGCAGCTGGTCTAGGAGTTTGTTTTCAAGAGAGGTTATTGGCAGAAAAGAAAAATAAAGGAGTGGGGGAAGAGAGACTTCTCCCTACAGGGAGATTCTTCTCAACAGTTCAGTGGTGGTTGAGTTCACATCCTAAGCCAGAAAGACTCAGACCTCTTTCACAGATGTCATGCCAACCAAAACTTACATAACATAGCTGAAGATGGTCTTGATATCTCTAAGCTACACTCATGGCAATAGCCATTTATACACTTGCTAAGTCATTACATTTCACCACTAAATAAAACAGTGTTTCAAAGCTGGAAATACCTTGTAGAAGTCAGAATTGCTCTACTGCATCTAGCAACTTTGCCCAGCAGAACTGAAGCCACCTCCCTTCCAGGGTCTAGGCATCTATGCCTATTATTATCTGCTGGTGAAATGGAACAGCGTGAACACTGTTGGCATGGCAATATAGGGGGAATTTGTTCCCAAGTAGGCCCTTACCCTATAATTTTATATGTCTGTGAATACACTTAATCAGGAAGGCTACAGTATTCTAATGGATGAAAAAGTGGTGGTTTTTTTCCTTAGAAAGGATTGCTATAGTGATTAACACCACTCCTTCTGAAAATCCTGCTTACATGTAAAGATAAAATAATTGAATAAGCCCTTTAATTTAAATTCTCTGCGTTTCTTGATACACTTGTTCAGAAGCAGGGTTTACACTGCAGCTGGAAGGATGGTATGCATGCATCCTGTCCTCCAGGCTCTGAGAGGGTAGACTGCTACAGGCAGGTTGAAGCACACCTTAATTTGTGGAGATATTTAACTTTTGAGATCCCACCCACAAATAACAGAGACATCATTCTGCCAACAGTCTTAAGAGCATGCCCATCCATAGGGCGTGGCACCTACCATCTCCACAGCCCTTGGATCTCCCCCTCTGCCCACTGGCATATGTTACAATAATTTGATCCAATATACTACATCTGCTTAGCAAAATAAGGGCTAATACAGATATCCTATATAAATCACCAGAAGCTGACACTGAATTCCTCACTCATATATGCTCATAAAACCCAGAGACACTGTATCCAATTCCCAGGGGCAAAGTAAGCCAGTGATGCCCTTCCACACTTACCTGGGCACAGAGTGAAGTGCAGAGTGTTTTCACAACATACAGTCAATTTATTTACAGGTAGGTGTTGGCATACTACAAAACATTAAGACACCATAATAAAGAGGACTGGGTAGGGTGAATCTGCATTTATTCTGGGTTCACCTTTTAGAGAACGAAAACAAGGGGCACTCTTGGTGCTTAAAAAAACCCAACGTTAAATGGACATGAGAGCAGTAGCTTTGCAAGAACTTTTCCCCACAGCACAGCATCTCTCTGTACTTCAAAAACTATCCAAAGTTTTAGTCATGACTGATCTAGCCAACTCTTCTTTTGGCTGGACACAGCCTTGGTTCTCCCTCTCTCCCTCTGTTTATAACTGGTTGACACCTAAAGAGCACGGCATTTTGCAGGGAGTGTTATATGGCGATCTGCAATGTTTTCTAAAATCATTCTCCTCATTCTTCTTTCCATCTGTTCTACCCCAAAGCACCTGCGAGAGAAAAGGATGGTTACAGGTGGTCTGAATGTTGGAGCTGTATGTTTTGCACCACAGACCAGAATTTATTTCAGGAGGTTGACCTGATGTACACAGAACACGGGCCAGGCACTGGTGGTTGCCCCATGGCAATGTGACAGTCATCTGATGTCACCGTGAGCTCACACACCTGCTCCAACAGTGCCAGGGGCTGAGGGTTTTCCCTGATTGATGTGTGCAACCGTTCACGGGGCTGTGTGGGTGGAGGATGTGGGCTGGCCCTGGCACCACACCGACCTGAACTTCCCTCTGACACTGCACAAGGAGACAGACCAAGACTCATACCTGCCCACCCACACACACACAAGCCAGCAGATATAAAAATATGTGACCTTAAAAAACAGCACACAATCTCTCCATTTTAATTTTTTTCCCCCTTTCTTACCAGCACCAGCTCCGCAGACTCGAAATCAAGTTACACACACAAACAGGGTTGGGCTGATGCCTTCACCACATTTGCTACCACACTCCTATGGCCACCCTCCTAGAAATTCCCTCAGATATTTCTAACTTCCCACTTCTCTATTTAATTCCAAAAATAAAAAGGGGGAGGCGGGGAAGAAAGGAGAAAAAAAAAATTGCACTTCTGTCTGTATAAAAAGTACAAGTTTGGCTTAAGAAAGTATCTATAGAGTAGAGAAGGACCAACTTCTCAAGTTTACAAAAACAACCACTTCTACCACATATGCTCACCTATCTCCTGAAAGGAAATTCACTGCTCAGAAACCTGATATTCCACATGCTCTAATTAAGGAAAAAGGAAATAGCTTTCAGTCTCTTGTGCAAGGGCCAATGAACATAAGTCAAACACTCACCTAAAACCATGAAAACACTTTGAAAAGAAGTAAAACAAACATTCTGCTAATTTCCCAGATGTATTTCCAGCAATGTTTCTGATATAAAGGAAATAGGTAGGAAAGAGGAAAATAATTTAGTGATGTGGAAGACACACTAATCCATCCTCAGCCCATTTTATGCATTTGTGATGGAGGGATTTGTTCTTCCCTGCTTTAGCAGGGCTCCCAGGGTGACACAAAATGGACAGTGTCACACCTCAAAAAAGCTACTTTCTGAGAAGCATTGTGGTCCTCTGGTCACACTTATTTCTGTAGCACCTCTTAAATGCTTAAGTAAAGGTAGCAAGAGTCAAGGGATACAGAGCCCAGTAAGTCTTCATTTACATCTTGAAGTTTCAGGAAGAAAGTATTCCTCCTCCAGGTGTTTAGGAAACTCCAAGACTTCCTTCACATTGAAAAAAACTCTGTCTGTGCTGTAACCTTGTTATTTTGCTTGCTCCCAACCAGCTTAGAGATGGTGAGTATTCATCACATTTGTACCAAAGAAGGGGAAAAAATGCGCTAGCCAGAAATATAATTTACAAGCACATTTCCAGTTCCTCTGAACATCACAGTTATCTGTGATGTGATTATCTGTGCCCAAGTCTGGCCCCTTTGAGCTCACCAACAGCGCTGAAAGAAGGCAGGTTCTGAAATTTGGGATTGCAACCAAGGGTTGTTCATTAAACAAGCCAGCTATGTTTTTTTCCAAATCTAGAGACTTCTAAGAACACACTTAAGTTTTTCAGTGTGAATTCACTTCTTTTTATTTGGGCCAGTGAAATTAAAAAGGAGACCATGACAGGAAAGGCATTACTAGTACAGAGATACAACCTGAGCACTGTCACTTCTGCTGCCAAGAGATGGCCGTGCATTCTTACGCCCCTTCTGCCTCAGAGTCAGCTACAAGAATAATAACTGAGATGCAAAGGTACGAATAAGAAATGTAACTCTTCTTATCTATTATATTCCACCAATGTTAGTTGAGTGTAAGACACGCTGGTCTTTATATGCGAATGCTATGGGAGATCTAGCCCCTTCCACCTTGTTTTGCAAATTACAAGGCACCCTCAAAACCAGAAAGAAAATGCTAGCTTCCTTTCTCAGTGTGTTTTATTTGTTGATCATTTCCTGGGAAAGTGCTAAACACTTCTATTGAAAAGCACTGATCTGAAAATACTTTACTGCTATGGGCTATGTTACATACCAGAAAAAGAAAAGAACTCCAGAACCCTTACAGGTTGGGCCTATGCAACATCTTCAGAGAAATTGCAATATTTTTGCACCTTTATGTATCTTAGCACTGTTCACAGAAAAACAGACATAATTCTGTATGAATAAAAATTATGTTGAGACCAAATCAATTATTATCGTATATATTATTATCATCATCATTAGCAGTACTAAAACAATTTTTATACAGCACCTTTTTATTCACAGAACCCAGGGCACCTTGCTTATTGTTCTCATTTTACAAATGTAAGACCTTGGGAACTTTGAGATGCAGTTTCTTTATTAAGGTCATACAACATGCCACTGACAGACCCTGGTACACAGCACAGGCTCTGCAATCCTTCCAGATGGTAGGCAACAAAGCTAGATACTCTGCTTTTTTCCTTCTTTTAATTTCCATCTCTGCCTCTGTGTATTTTGATCTGCCTCATTCAGCACGTAACATAGCACTGCTTCAAATCCAGGCTTTCCAGGAACACAACTGCTTTTTTCCCTAGAACTGCCCTGCTTTGTGCAACACTGAGCATCTACATGTACAAACACAATCAACCCCAATTTGTGCCTGAAGAGTCATCCTCCCCCTGCTATCCCAAGTACCACTAGAGTGCATATTTGGAAAAATGAGATGAAAAATTACTCAAAAATTTGAGATACTGCCCTGTCTTTTTTCTGGCAGGGTAAAAACATTACCTGCTATGGCAATTTCTTCTCTTGGTCAGAGTGCATAATGTCAAAATCATATCTACAAAAGCAGCATTTTTTAAATCATTTGTATTTGTTGTGTATCCATTCTCCCCCTAAGACAGCAGCACCTTTTCCTCTCACCCTCAGTTGATCTAATAAATGCAGTCTTAGAACTGACAAAAGACAGCAAACATTTCAAAAAAACCCCAAACTTCCAAGCCACAAAGAGCTACACATTTCAGGCATAATCAAAAAGCCCACAGTGATTCCTCAATGGCAGACGATATCAGTAGAATGTCATAACCATTTTTTTTCCCCCCGCCTCCATTTCATCTCGAATACCTGGTACTGCCAGAACTCCCTTTAACAGAGCAGAAATTTCCCTGCCAGCTACAGCTGTTGAAAACTTGAGCTAACCAGTCCAACACAGATGGATTAATTATAATAAGTTATAACTAATTCAAGGACCTTCAGCTACCACCTACACATCTTTTTACTGCAGAGGTACCTCTGCAAATGGAAAAGTTTTACAAGTCTGGCCTCCTGCAACCCGACTGAAGCGAGCAAGAAGCAGCATCCTTTAGTCTCACAAAAAAAGTTCTATAATTTGCAGTGTGAGCTCCACAAGGTCTTTGCATTACATTGCATTGCCTTTTTCTCGCCCTTGTAAAGTTTCCCATGCACGACAGCAACTCCAAATTATGAGGCCTCAGTATGTTGGCACAATCGAGTGAAAGATGACTGAGTGGATGCAGTAACCAGTGCCCCCAGCATGCCCAGCCCTACACAACCTCTTCCTAAGCCAGGCATTTTCCTCTGCATGGAAAAATGTCATCAAGCTGGAGAGTGGCAAACACTGTGGTGTTTCATCTTGTGCTTAATAGCAGAAGGGTTTTCTGTACTTGGGAATTCAAAGCAAAGGGTCTGAGAAGCATCAGATCTTTTAAAGCTCCTCTGCCTATATTTTGCTGAACTTTCATTTTTGAGATAAAATGTAAAAGTTTCCTCATCTATTCATCTACTAAAAAAAATCAACCAACTCAAGTTTCTGCGTAACAGCAACACCTAGTACTTTGGAAGTACTGCTCTAAAGTTTCATTGTGCATTTTCTGACAATTAACACAATAAATCAGTTACGAGCTTTCTCAGACTCAGAAATAAGTATCAGCTATTCAGACACTAATCTGCAATTACTGGTGACAGGACAATAAACACCATGTGAATTGTCCTGCTAAGCAAAAACCAAATGGAATGGATGAAATAATTATCTTACATCAAACACGCAGTCAGATTCCAGCTCATTTTACTGTTCACGTCTCCACACACTCTCAACACAGAAGAAATCTCATCTTTAAGTAAGTAAACAAACACATAAAGGCACCAACTAAATTAGAAACTCCATGGAGTCAACAGATTATGATCTCATCACTTTCTTTTTTTTTTTTTTGTCCAAAGCATTTCCTTTCCAAACTGAATTTAATTCATTTGAAAAAATTTAAGCACAGAGTATCTTGAACTCTCTAGAGGAGGCAAGCTGCTCAGTCATGACTACGCTGTTCTTTTAGTCTGGTTTTAATTTGACTTAAACCAATTTATTAGTTTGATTTAAAGCAAACACAGAAACCTGGTAAGAGTGGATGCCACAGTACTAAATGGCATACTATAAAGAACCAGCAAATATAAATGCATTTTAAAGAAAAAGAACTCTCCTGTCTTGAGCTAAATGCAATGTATAAAGAGTTAAATTTACAACAATAAACCATTACCTTCTTTTTTTTTTTCCAAAAGGCAAGACCTTGTAATTAACCCTCAAGGAAAATCATCAACTTCCACATTGCTCAGTTTTCTCTCCTTGAGACATTTATGGCAAAAATAAGCCCTCTGAGGCCCCACGGTGCAGAAACGCCCAAGTGCAGGTGTGTCTATGGATATTTGTCTATTTTTTTTTCCACATTTCCACCCTGTGGCTGCTTATCTAGACCGCCCTCTCCTTTCTATATTAATCTCTGTTTATTCTCCTGTTTGGCAGCGAGAAAAACACTCACACACTCTTGTTTATGGTCCTCTGGATCCCGCCTAGTAGCTCTGCTTTTGACTCAACAAATTTCAGGAAAGTCAGTGCTGAGAAGAAATGTGCAACTTCCCAGCCACATTGCTCTGGAAGGAAATGAGCTGTGCTCTGTAGGGAAAAGGAAATTGCTTTGGAAGTCTAGACCGAACCCTTCCTTTTCCATTCCTCCTCCTGTTTCCCCCTTGAATATATTTAAGACAAAACAAAAGGAAGCTGAAGAATGAACAAGAATGATTGGGCAGAGTTTCCCTCTCTGTGTGTAATAAAAACACAGGTGGATGTGGAGTTAAACACTGGCGGAACATCAGCTAGAGGAAAGGTAGGAGAGACACAGGACTACAGAAGCACCTCAGAGACCAGGGTGTTGGCAGCTTCTGGTATAGCAGAATGGGAATCAGCAAAGTGGTGAAAGGCAATACACTGCAGGCAGCCACTCTGATCCTCCTCCCAGGCTGGATGTGTCTTTAGAATGCAGTAATGCAGCTGCTGATCTAGTTGCCTAGGACTGTGACAGTGAGAGGGAAAAGGCTGCAAGGTATTAGTAAATTTCCTCTGTTCCTCCAAACTGAAGACACAGTAAGAAAAGCAGGTGTGAAATAGGATTGGAAGTGCAGAGAAGCTTGAAACAATCAAATGAACTCAGGTGAATTTTAGAAGAAGCCCATGGAGCGTATATGAACAAAGATACAGGTCAGACAGTTTGACCAACAAGGCCTCAATTTGGCAGGGAAGGCCAGCAATAAAAATAATGAAACCAAACTATTAGGAGTAGAAAATATAAATATATTATAAAAGAAAATCAAGAAATCACCAGTTAAGCTTGGTATTATTTGATTCAACTGTGGACCAGAAAATACAAGAGCAAGCTAAGAGAATTTTCCTGATTCAAAGAGCGAAAGAGTGACCAAGGGAATGGACAAAGAAGTTTCTAGGTAGTGAGGAAAAATGATCAAGGTGGGAAAAAAGTCTGACTGTCAATTTAAAAAATATTAAATGTTATGGCAGAGGGATTTTTAAAACAACTCTGCACAAGGAGCACCAAGGAAAGCAATACTATGAAGGAGAAAGCAGAAGAAAATACAGATGCCTGTGGGCATTTAAACTAAACTGGAGCATGGACAAGCACCAAGTTTCACTAGCTTCCTTTATTTCCCGCTTAAATGAAAGGATATCTTTTGTTTGAGTTTGTTTGGTTTTGATAAGAAGCAACAAAAGGGGAAAGAGTGGGAAACCAATCCATCATAAAATTCTTCTGGTGCACACCTTGGGAATTTTGTACAATCTGAGTACTCTGAATTCCTGCTGCAGAGATTCACCGCAGCTTATGTGACCTTCCCGCTCCCCCACACACACGTATAGGAAAAGGAAACCAGAGTTGCCTAAAGAGAACAGTGGGGCTGCAAGAGCACAACCTTCTCGTACCCAAGGCCAGAGCTCAGGCATTGCCCTTGGTCTGTCGTCTCAGAGAGATGCAAACCAATACCCACGGCAGCACTCTCAGCGCTTTCTGTCCCACTCCCTACGGACAAAAAATGAAAAGACAACACTTTGAACCACCCTTTAGCCCCTGCTGGCACGTGTCTCCATGTGGAGCAGGGGAGAGGAAAGGGAAGCAGTGATGGGACAACGCATCAGCCAAGAGTTCACAGGGAGGAGTGCTGCAAATGCCTGCTAAAATCACACCACTCATATCCTGAGATTATACTGGCCTACAGCATGTGCTGGAGCTTAATGTTAGGTTTATTAGTTGTGCTCCTTTCCAGTCAAAAAGGAAAAAAAAAAAAAAAAAAGGAGAGAAGGGTTTGATTTTGTTTTGTTTCCGACCAAGTGCAGGAAAGAAATTTTATTCCTTAAGGAAAGTTCTCAGGAGTGGGAATGAATGTGAGGATTGTATGTCTGAATCATCCTGTTAATTCCCTAAATCCCACACCATGTGGAGTTCAGATAATGTTTTCAGCTAGGAAACTTTCAAAAAAAATAATTTAAATTTATTTTTTAAAAGGGAAAAAAAAAAAAAAGAAAGAAAAGAAAGAAGTGGTTTAGAGCTCCTCCCTTTCTAAATCACAGCTGGACTCAGAAAGACCAGTGTTGTTTTTAAACAAAGTCAGCAAATTGCCCCTAAGCTGGTCGATTCCAGTAATTGGCATCAGAGTAATAACAGTCAGTTTCCCCTTTGCCAGACCAAAAATAACCATTCAGCCAAATTCTTCCCAAAAGTGTTTATTTCAGCTGAAGCAAGTACAGTTAGGTTGCAGACACGTCTTTCTCACAGTTGGAAAATGAACACCTCTATACATAGCGTTGTTTCCACACCCCTCTCTATACACTCAAGAGTTACCACTAGACATATTAGAGATTCAAAATAACTAAAAGCATCTCCTCCTTTTCTTGTTAGGAAGAGCAGCAACAGAATTACTTTCATCAGATGTTGCCTGTAAAATATAGCCTTTGTGTTGTTTACAGCAGGCTTGTAGTGCACTACAGGAAAAATACCCACTTACCCTGCAATCATAGGAAACTTATGGTGATTACAGGGACTAATAAATCAATACAAAAGCACCTTTCATATTTATTTGAGGCAGGTACATAGTTTCATCCACCTAAAAAGCATAAAATCATCAAAATCACAGTAAGTTTTCCAGGTGTTAAGTCAAAGCACTCCGAGTTAACCGACTTGGACGTGCCAAGTGGTAGTGTACTCATTATTTAGCGTACTCACAGCACAAAGAGCCTGAAGTGCAGAGGTAGTGTGAAGCTTGAGCTGCACCGTCCTTCCAAGACACCCCACCACCACCAGGACACTGAGGATGTTGCTGAGAGCAAGGACTGTACAGCAGCATTGGCCTCGACAGCTGGTAAAGAGTGATTCATCTGAATCTCCTAAGAGAATAGAGACATTACATACAAGAGATTTGAACAACAGCAATTTAGAACCATTAAAAGCAGGTATTTCACACCACTGTGGCTATTCATGTCCCCTCCCAGCCCTTCCAGTCTTCGAGAACAGAAGAATCACACCTCGGTTTCATCCCAATAGATATAAACCAGCATTTCTCCCAGAGCCCAGAGCTTGGAAAGGAAATTGGTGCCAAGGCTGGGCAGAGGAGAATGACATGGAGTTCACAGATATAACTGTTTCATAACTTTTGAAAAATTTAGCCGAATGAGTCTACTGGAACAAGAACATGAACTAAAAGGAGCAGCTGAAAACATTTCTTCTGCCCATGGTCACCCAGCATGAGACAGTGGAAGGAAACGACAGTGAGTCATCTTGACATGGAATGGAGCAAAATCTGAAGGAATACTGGACATAAACCCCAAGAGATAAAGGCCAGAGTAAGCTACAGATGAATATTGATGAAGTCACATCCAAAAGGAATTGATCTTTAAACTCTGGACTCCAAAATATAACACATTTCTTGAATTACAGAACTTTAAGTTAGCTTTAAAAATGTAGTAGGAAACTAAACCTTTCCATTTATTACAATTCCTCTTCTAAAAATGGATAGCATGGCCACACGGTTTCAATGCAAGTGAGACAATATGGTAGCTGCTGTTGCATCTACAGAACTGCATTTGTGTAGACACGGATGTACGTGTACGCACGCAGTATAAGCCGATTCTATCTACACACAAACTACATAAGGTTTGTTTCAGACCTGAGAAATGGCCTACGCTTCCATAAGATATTTTTCTCCACTAGTTCCTCTAATAGAAGACACTTCCTCTCTGATCCACAGGGTGTTACACACACTACTTCCATTGTAGTGGTATTTGCAAACATACAACACACGCTTATTCCCCTCCCCTTCTTAACAATTGTTTGACCTACATCAGTTGACTGAAAATAATTACTCAGTACCAACTCATGAAAATATAGTACCTACACCAAAAAAAAAAGCAAATGAGTAAGGTGCTCTTCTAACTAACCCACTTGGCTTCCTGAACAGCACTTTAAAAAATATGTATTTAATTTCCCTGAAAACAAAACAGTAGTATTTATGTTTTGTACATAAGCAAAGGATAAATGCAACTCTTTAAAGCCCCATAATTTACACTCTGGTGTCATAAACCAGCAATAAAATATTTTAGAGATAGCCATAAAATTGTGATCCAAGTTCTTTCTTTTCAAAATCTCTGCTTCAATTCAGCTGTTAGAGTCTGAGCAGGATTGTTTACATTTAATCAGTGGCAAAGTTCACATGTAGTCTGAACTGTTCCAAAGTTTGTCCGTTTTCTGATGGAGCCTCCCAGCTCAGGCTCACCCCTGTGCCTGGAAGGGGCTGGACATTTTGCTGCAAATGCTTTCACCTAAAGAGGTGTCTATCACTGAACCCAAACTGCTCCATCTGAAATAACACGGAAGTCTGGGGCAAGGCAAAGAAAGGCAGGGCTCTCACTGAACTTTCATGTAGACTTCTGGTGGGCTATGATGGATGTGGAATTTGGGGCCTGGTCTTGCAGCAGGGTTTGCCTCAGCTCTCTGGATTTCACTGATTCCAGAGCCTGCACCTCTGGGGTGATCAAGCACTGCACCAACTCAACCCAGGATTTCCCCCACATATCTTAAACACAATAATCTGTGAAATCTTCAAGTCTTACCCATGAACAGATCCAGTGAACCTGAGAGTGGAAACCAGAGGCAGACCCCCTAGGATCTGACTCCTGCCTTACCATGTGGGCTGGCAGAAGCCATTATCCCCAGACCCAGAGGTGTCCAGGGCAGCCTGCACCAGCTCCATGGGCAGGGATGACATACCTCAACAGGAGGTGCTGGGCCTGCCTTACAGGCTGTGATGCAATTCCAGCTACTTCTAGACAGTCTCTGTACAGGAGATGTGTTTGTTTTGGCTCTCTCATTTTAAGTTTCGGGTCCAAATAATAAATTAAAAGCAAAATACCACTCCGACCCAAATCAGACTGAAAACAAAAGTTGGAAACATACAAGTAATGTGTCGCACACACCAGAAAGCTTATTTCAACTTGTTCTTTAACAGGACAAAGTAAATAAGAGGAAGTATGCAATAAACCACATTCATAGGATGCTTCACCAAATATTCACCAGTTGCTTTAAAAATTATTTGAGGTTTGAATCTACACTCACTGCAGTCAGCTGGAACTTTGCATTTTATTAGTGGGGATATAAGAAGATGAGACATTGCAGAAGATGAAGCAGTGAGCTCTCACAATTCAACATACTATTACAGAAAATACCAAGTCTAGATCTCATAGTAAGGTGCTTAGACCCAATCCACAAGGAGCAGAGTGGTTATGTTTATAAATAACACACAATCAGTGAGAGATTATCTGTGATTCTGCTGTTGACCCACTGAACTGGAGCAAAGACATTTGCCTATTACTGCAATGATTTATCAGTAGGGTATTATAATAAGTGAGCGGGTGTCATACAATAGAAAATAAGCACGGGAAAGTGGTAGACTTGTTATATAAAATACTCAGGCAAAAGCTTGAATTTTGGTCCTCCTAATACTCATTCCTTTACTTGACCACAGGAAGCAGGCTACAAAACACACCTCTGTCCAGTGAGAAATATTACAGTCAGGAAGTGCATAACAATTCAATTCCTCTCATTGCTTCTTCCTTCAAAGAATAAATTCATTTTACCAAATATATATATTTTTTCACCATTTCCAGACGACTAAGGTTGTCTCATTTCTTTAATTTATTTTAAGGTTACAGAAATGTAAACAGTCTGCTAGCATTTCCTTGACAAGACAAGCATCGGTGATGACCAGATACAGATTTTAAAAGGTTTTCCTGCATGCTTCACAGTCAGGTGGTGTGGTTTTGTTTTTCAGTTGTAGGTTTTACTCAGCTTGGAAATCAGCATAGTCAGTATTTCAGGACATTCAAGATTCCTGGAAACCTCTAAGAACCATAACATGTCAGGCCCTGATTTGGGAATGTGCCTACCTGTTTAACCTCAAGCACAAGACCTCACATCTTCTTCATTACACAAAACTTTAATCAAGCCTTTAACTTTGAACATATATCGAAGTGCTGTGCTGAATGAGGAAGGATCTGGACCTTTTTAAAGAGCAGCATTGTTAATTGACTGCAAAGATGTTATATCCTGCATCTAGGCTCTTAATGAACCGTGCCTGCTGGCAAGCAGCTCTGATAGCACACAGCAGCCAGCTGGTCCTCAGCAGCAGGGCACATGGATTGCTGCATTACTCATAGGGTAATGAGTACATACTCCCCCCAAATAACTGCAGGACAGGTTGCTGCTTGCTCCAAATATGCTGGTTCCTGTGCATACCTGGCCACTAGTCACTATAATTGAAAAAAAAAATCTCCTTTTTAGAGTCATCTGTAATACAACACTGAAGTGATTTACTTGAATGGTAGAAGAATACATAAGGCAATAAAACATCTTTTACAGCTGGTTAAGCACTGAAACAAAGCTGAGACATTTGATAACTGCAGGAGGGTTGCTGGGGAGGATATTCAAATGCAGTGAACATTCACAAAATAAAAGGAGATAAAAAAATCAAATCTCATGCTTGTTTCCTTCATGTTGTTTCATCTTTCAGAGCTGCACAGAATTACAGCAGCCACTTCCCTCAGACTTTCTGCAGAAGCTGGTACCAAGGACATGCAGTTTGGGCACAAACTGAACAAAGAAAGGTTTTGAAAAGTGTAAATATGTTTGAGGATGGGTAAGTAAATAATTGATCAAAGCCACATCCTTAGTGAAAAAGGAATTCTATGATTAGGAAGTATGTTTCCAAAACATTTGCTTCAGTATCTTCAGCAACCTAACTTTGAAAAGCTGAGGAGATCACACTTGGCCATGACATAGGCATGTGCAAATCATTTGAATTCAAGGAAGTTAAACCCACTACAGCAGCTCTAAATTCATCCTAAGTGTGGAATTACCCATTTTGTGCATGTAAATGTTACCATCTATCATTACAGATATTATTCTGAGAAGCTTAACTGCCTGCTTAAGAAAAGTGCTCCACGGTGTCAGTAAAAAACTTTGGTGGTGTTCATCAAGGGAACGTTTGCTGTTTCTAGGCTGTGATTCTTCTCCCATCACAGACTACCATATTACAGAGCCTGAAAGTAAAAGAATCTTGAAATAATGCAGCTCCTTTAGGCTAATCCAGATTAAAATCAAGCTTCTCACACCCTTCTCAAAGAAAAAGCAAAATTAGAGGAATTTAAGCAAAACTTCATATACTTTTATTTTAATTGTAACAGAATCAGCTTATCACCTTTATTCCTTCTCATTTTTCCCACAACTCTTTATACAACTTCCTTAGGTCAAATTTTTACTTGTGTGTACTCTCTGTGTTCTCTCCACACACTGTGCTCTGCTTTTGCATGGAGTCAAACAATATGGGCCCTCTCCTTCAGATGGAACTTTTATAAAGTGTTGTCATACAAATGAAAGAAAATATTTTAGCAGCTTAATCTGGTTATTGTTTCTTCTGCTCCAGCTAGCATTCCTGCTTACTTTGGATGGGTAATTGGTCTGTAGTCTCTAGTTACAAACTTTTACATGACTTAAATAAAATGCAGAGGATAGTTTTTAAAAAAAAAAGTTTTGGGCACATACTGTGTGAAAATACTTTTTGAAACTGTTCTGAAAACCATGGGCCAAATAGTGGAGTTGCTGTTACTAATAATTTATAATATATCTCTGATGAAGAAGGTTATCTTCAACATTTTCAGCTGCTGTAGAATAGTTAGATTTCAGCACAAACTGTACCATTTTGACATGCTTCTGTTACCTTATGTGTGGCATCTTGAATAAGGCCATTGCTGTTTATAATAATTAATTTCGTGTTTGAAGAATCCTTGAAGAAATCCACAACTAATGGAACACATCAGAAGACTCTCAGATTTGACATGATTTTCTTTTGTCCCCTTTGAAGATGGAGTTGCTTTGGATACATTGTCAGAATCTCTTAACCAACATGTGACAAGGAAGCATATGTTCTCTTAATGTCACTTTATTCAAAACTGTAAATCAAGTTTCCTTTTCTTCTTTATGATTTTCAGCAGTAGTTTGCACCAGGGAAGAGCAGCGTAGCTTTCTGGTTCTTCCGCCATCTCCAGTGTCCTGTAAATGACATCTGAAGGATGGAGAAAGAGTGTCAGCTCTTCTATCACCACAATATTTGGATTCCTACTCATGCATTCAAACAAATTCTGAGAGACTTAATTTAAACCAAGCCTGAGTACTTGTGGTTTTCTTAGTCCGCAACCAACTTTCAGGACTTTAAGTCTGCAGAAGTCATCGGAACATTAATAATATTTCTCCCTTGAATCACAGATACTCCATTCCCATTTATCCATCTTCCCGTAAACACATTTTTTTCCTTCAACAGAAAGCAGATACATCCTACACATCTAATCAGCACACAGTACTTCAAACCCACCTTTAATCAAAGCTATAGTGTCCAGACTATTTTTATACACGGCTACCACAAGTGCCTTTTTTAGTTGTAGTGGGGAACTCTGCATTTTTCACACATCCCTTTCTGCTTATCAATGAATAATATATCTCTGTGTAATTAACCTTCATATAACCTAATACCCAGGACTTAGAAATGACAGACACATGATGGAAGTAGGTCATTCTGGCATGACAGTGTTTACATCATGTCCCCATTTAAACCTGATCTCCACGTTTACCAACATGCTCCCCTTCTTCCTCTGCCCAGGAGGATCCCAATCTGGAGTAGCGTGTCCGATTCCAGCATGTTTTAAAAAGCATCTGCTCTTTTCTGCATTTGCTTATTTTAGACTATAAATAAATTCCTCCTAATGTGATGCTTTCTCTGTCCTTCTCTACTCCCACCATCTCCTTTCCTACAGGTTGTTTTTCCCTCACTGAGATTCCAGCGGGTCTTGTTCACAGAACTGTAGACATACATTGATTTAAACACAGAAGTACAGAAGTACTTGGGAGTGGAGGAACTGTTACAAAGAGATGATTGTAAAGCTACCAGTATTTCAAGCAAGGCTTTTTTTTCTTTAATTCCCTGCTCCACCACAGTGGACCCTGTAAAACAAGTATCCCTTTTCTCCCTCATCCAGTCTGATTCTGTGCTGCTCTCTCTCTTGACATTACTGCAAGTCCCATGACTCGAAGACGCAGTTCCCAAAGAGAAATGCTCAAATGAGAATGTCATGACCAGTTGACCACAAATGCTACCATTATTCATCGTTAGGCTGAATTATTCCTGCCCACCACGGATCACATCATTATGCAAAGGCATGAGCTAAGAATATGGGAAAAGACTGGCAAAAGGCCTCCTTAAGAAGCATGCCAAATTTCACCAATTCATTTCAAGAACAAAGCATGTCTATCGAGGTGATCTTTATATATTCAGAACACTTTAATGTTAAAAGAAGTCCAGGTGTTTATTGCTGAACTTTCATGCACACATTTCCCTGTCTTATGTTTTCAAGAGGGGACTAGATATTATAACAACATCAACATATAAAAAGATTCAGCTGTTTTTTCCATAGCTTCATACACTACTGCGGTCACTTCTCTTGGCAGAAACATTTTAAAAGCTGCAAGAAAAGACCAGAAACAAAGTTGACTTTCAGATTTTAACTTTTTTTTTTTTTTTAAACTTGAACATTGTCAGACTCATGTTTAGCAGGAATATTTAATTTTTTGTCAGTCCACTTCCTTTTTTCTAGGCTCTATACAGAGAAGTAAGTTTATAATTCAAAAAAAGTATCCACTAACAAAATAAATTAAGAAATACCTCCCTCAAGGGAAGACTTCTTTTAAATTAGAGAGGAGACTAATCAAAGAGAAAATGACAGCAACCCATTTTCAGGGCACCACCACATGAAGACCCAGTTAGCGCTTACACACATACGTGACAATAAGCCATACACAGCTTGAATATGCTGGAGCCGGACCCACACGGTATTGCAGCTCAATGATTTCATCTCCCTGCTGCCTGAGATCATAGGGGATGGACAATTGCGGTAGGCTTTGGCACACATGCACAATCAGGAATGCTGCAGAACTGTCATCGCCCTCACATTGTCATTAGTGACACAACTGAGGGCAAGCAGAGGAGATATGAAGGGGTACAGCAAAGAGACAACAGCTCGAGATGTGCACATGCTGCACTCCTATCAGCAGCATCAGAAGATGCTGAGAAAAAGGAGTTGCAAGCATCTGGTTTATTCAAGAATGCAGGATCTGAAGTGAAGCCACCAAAGGATCCCAGTCTGTGAGCACAAACACATCATCCTTGACTTCAAACTGACCGAGCACAAAGCCTCCTGAAAACACCAGACTGCTTTGCCAAAGAACAGCATTAGCAGCACAGGCTTCGCTTCTCCCCCTTCTGCCTCCGTGTACTGTGTCCTTGGTGTGTTCCCCGCAGGAAGAGGCATGGAGCAGAGTTGCTGCAGGAAACACAGGGAAGGGAAGCAGCAGCAGCAGCAGCCACAGTGAAGCTCCCCAGCCAGCTCAAGGCTTCACCTTGCACTGGCACTCAATTTCCCCTTGACAAGTTGTTAAATAACCACCTGACTACAGCCAGCCCCCCTCAGGGGCCAAGTCTAAGTGTGTTATTGCACATTTATGCAAGGCAGGTTCTCCAATTTGAAAGTATTTTTATGTAATAAAAGATAAAAATAAATTTACCACACTTAGAGATTAAGTGCATATATTTTCAGATAAATACCAACTCCCAAAGAAATGACTTAATGCTTAAAATGTTTTGACAGAATCTCATGCTGCCCACAGGCCTCACAGGTTGCTTGGAAAGCAGAAGTAGAAACAAATGTATAGCAAAGGTTTTGTTAATATGTTCATCTTACCCATACCAGCTAGTTTGGCTTGATTAGCAACCTCAGGAAAAAGAGCAGGAGGCACAGAGAGGGAGAGGAACCATTAAAGCTGCATTTATCCAAGGTTTGTATCATGCTCAGGTTTCTAACCCTTTAGCCATGCTCTAACCTTTTGCCAGTAAAACACACTCAGCAGTGTCCACAACCAAGAAATCAGACCCCTTTACAGCAGCTGAAAATGTGATTTGCCTCCTTCATCTGCAGGCAGTATTAAGGGGCTGGGGGGCTCTCCTAGCTGTGCTGCATCCTCAGCACACACAGAGGCACTGGGAAGGGGAAGAGGGAAGGAAGAGGTGTCAGAAAGGAGTAGGTGCTCTCCCTAACCTGGGCACAGAAGCCATGAAAAACTGTGCACGTTGTGAAGGCAAGCAGCCTACATAGCATGCCTGCAAAGTAATGTTTTAGGATGGCAAAAAGCTGTGATGAGGTTGTTTAAGGGCCACCCACAGGTCTAAAAAATAGTGGACTTAGGGAGAGATGGAAGAAGTTGCTTATGCCAAAGGAAAGGAAAAATGTCTTGAAGAAAAAAAAAAACAACAAAACACCTCTCCTCCCACCCCATTTTTTTTTCCCTTCTGTAATGTCGAAAAGAAAAAGCTTCACATTTGGTAATCCTGCCATAACATTCCTAGCAGGTAGGGAAAGACAAATATAGGGGAATTCCATTTACCCCAAAGGTTGGATTTTGTTTTATTTCAGTTCACTTTAGCTTTTTTTTTTTTTTAACCTAAGGCTTTGAACTTTTTTTTTTTTCCTTTAATTTTGCAGGAAACCCTACAGAAATCATGTCCAGGTTTAATCCCTATGCCAAGTTCTCCACCTCTGTGCTTCACACGCTGCTCATTCAGTGCACGCCTCACTCACCCAGAGCTCCTCCGTGCCGCCCTGCTGAGAACCAGGGTGAGGGAATAAGAAATGACTCAAGCACCTCCCACTAATGTTGCAGCAGTTATTCATTTCCACTGCTATTCTGAAATCAAAATAAACCCCAAAATTAACAAACTACAGCAAGAGAGTACTATCTGAGAGCAGGACAAAATGGTTGATTTATCACACTTCATTGGCCATTTTTGCTTCCCGCACGATTTTTTTTCCTCTTCCCTTCGGCAAGACGCCATCCCTCTTCTCACTACCTCCCTCTTAGGAGGGCTTGCAAAAGACCCCAGGGCAGCAGAGTGCAGATGCCAGAGCCCGACCTCCATCCGTCAGTAGCCCGTCAGTGGCCTGACCTCCATCCATCGCCAGCCAGGCTCGATGTGTGAGCGAGGTTTGGTGCCAGTTTCCATGGCAATGACACCGCGCGCTGAGTGCACGCCGCCCATAGGGCTGGCTTTTGCACAGAGGTACACGAAACAATGCACTCAGCTTAGGACATATAGCTGAGCTTAAGGCACGTAAGGAGGAGCCACCGCCGTCACATGAAGGCAGAGCATTTCTCTTAATGTTTTCCCATGACTGCCTCTTTTTTTTTCCTGCAGCAATCTGTCCTAAGCAAGCACTGAAGAGCACCAGTTTCAGCAGCTCATACACGTATGTGGCTGTACACAGTCGTACATGCCTGCAGATGGGAGAGACCATGCCATCTATATATGGTCAAACAGTATTTCCAGTGACCCCTCTTTACCCTCTTATGTCTGAGAGAGTTTCTTAAGGGCTTTCCTCAGAACCACAAAGCCAGAGCTTTAATTCCTGACCTATTTCCAAAGCTCAGCGAAAGCCAGCACAGATGTATGTTCACCACAGAAACATCCTGTGATTTTGTAAAGCAATTTTAAAAAAAAATAAATCTGAAGTTGCAAGGCTAAGCACTGTGAAAGCTCTTGGATCAAAAAAGTCATTAGGAAAAAAAATAGCTATTGTTTAGTTTAATATTTTCCATTTTAAAAGAAAGTGATTTTCATTAGATGAAAGAGCTTAATGGTTTGAACAAAAATCTAAGGGTTTCAAACCTCCAGCACGGGTGTAGCATTTGATAGCTAAACATTTCCTAAGCTCGTAGAAGGGCAGAAAACTCACACTGCACAGGACATCCCTCAGCTCCACCACCTTCCGGCCTCACTCCTCCCCGAGGGGCTTGAGACATCCCTTGGAGACATAAATTCCTAAATTCAGGTATGCAGCACTCTGTGCAAGAGCCCGCAGTGCTGTACACTGCACATCGAGTTGCTATTCTCAAAGTCTCATTTGTGGGCTGGCCACTGCTGGATCAATCATTCCCCAGAATCAGGCAATGAATTGATCCCTTTTCTCAAGTCATAAAAATATTTTCCTGCCTTGATAATATTGGACTGCGAAGACCTTTTTCCAGAGCTGAATATCTTACTCAACCCTGCCAAGTAACAAACATACTTTTCAGGGCTTTTTAGCTCTCTCATATAACTGTCTTCCACAAATGCCAGACATCAAAGACTAATGTTGCCTGACGAGCCATAATTGACACAATGACAACCAAGTATCTCATATCATCATATAATCTTTTTTTAAGCAGCGTGGCAACCTTTCCAGCTATCCACATTTCCTTTAAACATTTCACTTTAAACTCGGTGAAATGAAATTTAAAATTGGCAGTTTAGTATAATGAAGCATTTGCGAGAGCTGTAATGTCTTTTTCTCATTTTGCTCCTAATCACCTCCCATAATTTGCACTTAATTCAGATTATCAACGTACCACTATTATAAATGGGAGAAAATTGCACAGTTTGACTGTAAAAGATTAAAAATACTGCTGAAAACCTAGCAGGTGAAATATGAATGCACGAAACAATCAGAAAATTCTCACACCTGGCGTGAGAAAGTGGACACGAATACATTGAGAGTTCCCAAAACCCTTGGTTCTCTTTCTTTCACGTTCTATATGGAAGAGCATGCCAAACCCCAAAGAAACATTCCCACTTCGGGGGGAGGAAGTAAACCACATGCCTTCCATAAATAGCACTCTCCTCCCTTAAGTAAACCCTGTGCACTCAGCCTGTGACTATGTTACAGTTTAAATATTTTGCTAACCTTATGCTATATTTTCGGCACAGCAAAAACCAACAGTGCAAAACATCTGCCCCCAAGTTATAAGTGGGAGTGCTTAAGAGGCGGCTTTTCTTCTGTTTAGGAAAAGCGGTGCCCTCGCCAGGAATGCAGCCCAATT
The DNA here is from genome assembly GCA_013398855.1 of Mohoua ochrocephala. Classification (NCBI taxonomy): domain Eukaryota; kingdom Metazoa; phylum Chordata; class Aves; order Passeriformes; family Acanthizidae; genus Mohoua; species Mohoua ochrocephala. Next base: position 190,647 of record VZTA01011993.1, read on the forward strand.
CATCCCAGGTCATCTGGAATGGCTCGGCTCAAAGGTCCCGCTATTTACCCACAGCTAAGAAATTGCCCGGCTACGCTGCCTTTATAATGAAGCTGGCTTACCCTGCATAAGGGAAGGAGAGAGAATAGCATCAAAAGAAACAGCCTTACTGGGGCTGTTAAATGAGAAATCAGCTGAGCAAGCTGCTGTCCAAGGAAAGAGGAGGAGGTTCCCTTGCACACATTATACTATTTAATTAATTAAGGCACATAACCAGAAGCTATTTGAGTGCAAAGACACAGCTCGACTGAAAGGACAGGCTGGTCCAGAGCCGCTCAGCAGACTCGGTTTGGCTGCATCTGGGCAGACACAGGCATCAGGAAAGGCCACGTTCAGTCTGCTACGGAAAAGGCAGACATCTCCCTTCAAACTTTGCACTGCCCACCATACCCTCAGCCACAGAGTGGAGCAAAGACCAAAGGACGTTGACAAGAAAGCAGCAGCCACCCAGCCCTCCCCTAACCCTGACCCCCTAAAGTGAACGAATTGGCACTTTGCATCTTTGGACAGGCCACTCTGGAGGCTATATATCATATATGCCTCCTTTTCCACTCTCTCATCAACAAAACATCATTCTTGCTTTTAAAACCCCAACGATGGGGAGATTAAAAGTAGGGCAATAGGGAGATTACAGTGACAAATACACCAAGCCCGACCTTTCAGTATAGGAATTCTGGGTTGCAAAAAGCAGGCTCTGGGCAATGCAGTGTAAAGAGGAAGAAGCAGAGATAATCAGATAGGCCAACAAAAAAAAAGAGGGGGAAAAAACCCAACCACACCTCTGAATAACTAAATTAAAAGAGTGAAAATTGTAGTCTTTTGATCTGTCTGTATCACAGACACAGCTATCAACAATCAAGCTTGCTTAAAAATTGTGGTGTTTAAAATAATTCTCTCAACTCCTTATTTGCATTGGAGGAGGATTCAGCAATATAATACACACAGATTCTGCTTTCAGTATTTTCCTTCACAGAAAATGGCTAGAAAGTTAGTACCAAGAAAACAAAAGCTGAGTCATAGCTGATCATATCATAACAGAAAGATAGCTTGAAATTTAAAAATAAATTAGGAAAACATCTGCAAAATAACCCCAAATAAACAAAAGAACAACAAAACAAACACACAAAAAAGCCAAGCCAAAACCAAACACACCACACAAGTAAAGCCCCCTGCAAACACTGCTGGCAAATTACCATTTACAAGTTGGCTACCTCAGATTTCTAAAATCCAGCAGCCTACCTGGGCTCCCACCACATTTGTCTTCACGGGTTACACAGAACAACTTTCACTTTGCCCTAGTAATGTTTCCGTTAGGGTCACAAAGGATGTCACTTCCCTCTACCTTCTTCACCAATTTTCCCATAAAGGAGGGGAAGAAAATTTAAACCATAAAATAGCTATTTGTAGACCAGGAATGTGAGGACTTTGCTAGAGCTGACTGTGATCTGAGCTCATTCTTTGCATTTCCTACCAGAGGTAGCTGCCATGGCTGCACAAATCTTTCCCAGAGTAGAAGGCATTCCTGGGTTCCTCATTCAAAGGCTCTGATTTCCCCCTGTGAAATGACCTGAGTCTTTCTTTAAAAAAATAGAATAAATGTTTCAGTGTTCTTGATACATGCTGCTAAGGCAGACCCCACAACAGACCCAGAAGGGCACACCACAAGTCAAATTCTTCATACATTTTAATTACAGTTTACACAAAGTGAAAGGCAGGTTAATAAGCTCAGTTCATTAAAAAAAAAATTAATAAGAAATGGCATTCTTGTATAGAAGGACAGGGGACTTAGCCTTCAGAGGGCTGATCAGAAAATATATATTACATCCAAGAGTCACCTATAGTCCTCAGCTGGGAAAGAGGAGGGAGCAAAAGGGGCAGGGAATGGAGAAAGGAACAAGGGACCTTATTTAATAAAACCTTTTTAAAGAGAAGTGTTTCTCATTAAACTGGTCCCTCCATACCAGAGCAGCAGATTCAAAGGGTTTTCTCCCATGTGAGGTTTTTCAAGACCATTGAACACACGCAAATCTGCAGACAGAGGAAGCAAAAGAAAAGCATTTCAAGCAGCAAAGCTGGAAGGGCAGACAATAGGTGCCACCTCCAGATAGCGAGGAAGCACTTTCCCGAGAGACGCGTGGCCACCCATATTTAATGTGGATAACTGAGAACACGCTCCACTCTGGCCAATATGAGGCCCGCCGCTACAGCTGCTCTCTCAAAGCACTGGGTGGCCCTGAATGCTTTTAAATGGAAAACATGAACTCAGAGATCTGGGTGGTGTTCTGTGTGCAGTGGCCTGAGAAGGAGGGGGAGGCAGGGCTGTCCCCTGCCAAACCCTGAGTCACAGCCCTGTGCCAGGGAATCCCATGCAGAACCCTGTGCACTGAGGTGCTGGGCTGAGCATCGAGGGAACACCACCCCAAACCTCCTGGTAACACCATCAAAATTACCCAGCTGTGACACATCCTTTCTTACATCACGTTTTGGCCACCCCGAGTGTGACACTACTGTTTTCGGTAAGCAGAGAGCGTGAGAAAGGCGCTGTGAGCCAGGCTTACTCTACGCCCTTTTCCTCACCCCATCTTCACAGCTCCACGTCCAGGGTTACTCCTCACAGGTCCCCACCTGTCCCTTGGAGGTGGCTGTGCCTCCAGTCCTTCATACTAAGTTTACTTCTGGATGTGCAGTGGGGAGTGTTAACACATGATACGGTCTACGATTAAAAAGGGATTACTTTTTTCCCACCAAACAGGGTGAAAGGGAAATTATAAAGTTGCATCCAGAGGAATATCATTTCCAAGTTAGACACCTTCAGTTTTAAAAAAACCCTATGAGGTTCTAATTTATTAATGAATAGCTGCTGTCTTTGTAATTTTGTCATACTTATTCCATTACTGTCTGACACTTCCTATTGTCACTGCTTGAATTTTTAAACACTTCCACATGACTAGTGCTAATCTCCATGTTTCATGGAGGGCTGCTAATAAAAGGATAGAGATGCATGAGTGTATAAGAACGATTATAGCTAAACGTGCTCTAAAGCCTGCTCTTAACATCTCTCAATTTCCAGCATTTCTCCCTTCCCCCTAACTCCCAGCATCTGAAAGGAAAAGAAAAATGAAAGAAAGGTATTTTTCCCCCTTATTTTGGGCTTCAGTGGGATTTATTCCTGATCAAGAGAGAAAAAGAGAATTCCTCCTCAAAGCAAAAGGGCTCCCAGAACAGGGTGCAAAGATGCAGGGCTCCTGTGTGAAACAAACCTTGGCAAGCAAACAGCGAGCTTCGTATCTTGATTTTTCTTTCAGAAAATCTTGCAGAACTGGTACAACAAGCTATTGTGAACAGCTGCTTTGAGGATACTACCTCGCAATAAACAACCTCTGATTTAAACACGGGACTACATTCCCCTAGACAGTCCTTTATTTGTTTATTCCCAAGGATTTCAACACCTCTTTTACCCTGATTGTTTGTACCACAGAGATTTTCAGCAGGTAAGTACAAAGACCTCATGCATTTGAAAGCACTGCTAAAGCACGTTTTAAAATTCATATTTTCTTAAAATCCTCCTATCCACACCTTTTAAGAACAGGCAAAGAACAATTCTGACTCTCCACTTCCCTCCCAGCCTGCTCTATTGGGTCTGTTTCTCATCCCCAGATTAGGTCTTAGGCGCTTCTTACTGGCCCATGCAATTCCACACACACTACCTTAAAATAGCTTAAATGCAAAAAAGTGAGCAGGAAATTTTCTTAAAATTCTATGAAATTTACACCTTTACTGTAAGGATCACCATGGTAAACAGGGATACATGACCCTGGCTGCTGCTTAAACACATGTATTTTGTGCAATCAACACTGTTTTTCACTGCCTCATTCCAATAGCACCTTCTTCTTGCTCTCTATGCACCGTGTTCACCTGGGAAGCCCTTGATCCATTTAACAATTTGCAAGTAGCCCTTGCACTTGGTGTGTTGGGTGAAGAAATATTCTCTACTTTACTGTGGTCCTCTATGTTCAGGCAAATGGGGCTCAGCTTATTTTGTATTTCTGTCTTCTCAAATAAAGAGGACCTGCATTACAGTAGCGCTGCCTTAAACCAAATGAAAAGAGGGAGTAGCAAGCATCACTCCTAACCAGTCAAGGGCACACCAAGAGAGCTCACTGATGCAGAGAGTAGGTTTAGATTAAACATTGGGAAGAACTTCTTTACTCAGAGAGTGGTGAGGCACCAGAATAAGTTGCCCAGAGAAGCTGTGGATGCCCCATCCATGGAAGTGTTCGAGGACAGACTGGATGGGACTTTCAGCAACTTGGTCTAGTGAATGGTGCCCCTGCTAAGACAGGAGAGTTGGGACTAGAAGATCTTTAAGGTCCCTTCCAAACCAAGCCAGTCTGCCATTCTATATCTGAAAGACTTGCGTGGCACACCTGCTTCAAAGAGAATGGCTAACACAGCTGCTAAAAAGCATTGCTTAGTTGTTTGCATATTAATCTAAGAGCAATCCTGAGCTGAAAAGAGTTCGTAAGAAATAGTTTTGGCTTTCTATGACTTCCACAACTCCCCCCACCCCAAATCCAAACTCACAGTCAGCCCACTTGGCATCCAGCCCTTACTTCCAGAAAAAGTAGCATTTCTAAATGCTGCTCCTGCAACTAACAGTCCTGCACCTAAGTCAGAGCTGTCCAATTTTAATGCAACAGGTATATGCACTGACAATTCAACAGCAGCCCTAAAGCCATGTCTAGCTTGCATATGCACACCTATTTACATGAATTGTTACCAAAAGAAATTCAAACCATCATGAGAGCTGATTGTTCTCGTGATTTCTCTTCAACATTAATGAAAAGCCTGCAAGCAAAAAAATGTTCTTCTCACCTTGAAATGACAGGGAAACCGAATATGCAGGCCAGGTTTTGAGGGCTATACACAGCTTTTCAAGTTCAACCTGGACCTCCCAAAACAAAGTTTTCTAAACTCAAAGGCCCTCAGATCTCATCTACTGAGCTCTTTCAAATACAGGACAAAGTCTAAAATGTACTACTCTTCTCACTACAAAGAAAGAAATATAGCCAATCCTCCAGGCAATGCTTTGAAAATTTATTCCTTCGTGCCTTTATATTTAAATAATGACATTTGTCAAAAACTTACAATGATTGCATTTAAGACCTTTCAATTCGCTTTAGGTAACAAGATCACACTACCAGTGGTATCTTTATTCATCCCTAGGAATCCCCAGGTAAACTGTCAGAAAGGACAAAAAACTCTGAAAGTCATGAGGCAACATGATCTACTTGTCCAGGGATAAAACAAGAGATCTTGTGATCATGACCCTTGTGCAGGTCCATTTTACAATGTGAATCAATTTTCTGAATGCAGGGATTGAGCCTAAAATGCCTTGCACTGGCATGGTGCCCTAATATAATATAAACCAGTAACTGCTTACTTTCTAAACCCCTCTCTTCTTTCATTCCTCTCCTCAAGGAAATAGTTACAGACTATTTTTTTCCAAAGAAGATACCTAATTGCCTACTGCAGTCTCAGATCAAACAGGTATTTGCATGCTTTAATTTATGTCTACAAAGTTACTTCTGGGCACAAAATAAGAGCTAGACCAAAGCTAGCTTAACCAGTTTTTGACAGCCAAATACACACCAACCAGCCTTATTGCCTATTTTGCATTTTGCATAGCGTGGATTCACAATTTTAAAAAATAAAATGGTGCAGTCACAGCAGAGTTATGTTGTAAAACATAATTTGAAACATATCTGTCCATTCAATTCATGCAAAATATTTGAATGCCAGGTTGATTTTTCTCTCTGCCATGATAAGGGCACATGCACAAAGCAGAGGAGCTCATGGAATTCACAGGCCAGCAGGTGCTCTTGGGAATTGCCCTGAGAGGCACTTCTGGTGCATGGGAACCACCTTGCACTACTTCAGATTAACCATAGGTCAAAAACATGTACCGAGGCAGTAACCAACACTGAATTCATAATGAACTCACCCCACACTAATTTGTTTTTATAGCCACAGCCACAGTCATGGGCACTAGCGCTGAGCTAGCTCCTCTCCTCCTGTTATTTTAACATTCATATCCTTCCACCTGTTCTCATCTGTCCCGTGGGGTGAAAACACATTGCACACTTGTAGGTAAATTTTGCCACATCTGCCTTTTTATACTTTGACAGTGCAACAAAATGGAATTATCCTACATAACAAATATTACCACTGCACTTACCACACAGAGGTCTGCCAGCCTCCTTTGCCCCCACGCAAGGCTATGGTGAGCAGCGGTAAGAGTACACTGCCCTTGCTTGATGAGGTTACTCCCTAAAGTTTAAGCCAACAATAAATAAACCTGTAATATTGACAACTAGGATTTCTATTACAAACTTTGTGACGTTTATACATATCTCAGCAAGTCTGAGGATCTGTAATCCTTAAGATGCTTTAAGCTTGTAACATTTTCCTGAACTCAAAGATTAATATCTGTTCAAAGTTTCTTCATTCAATTCCACTTTTTGAGTTATCGAAGTTCATAAGATTGCCTACCAGTCCATCTATAAGCAACTGAAACATTCCTCTGACCCCAAATGACAGGCAACCTATGGTATACTTTACCAGAACTTTTAAAGTTAATTTTTGACCTTTCCTTTATTCCTTCACTTTTCCATGCTCCCTGGTTACTTTATACTTTGTCTTCAGTTTCTACTCCTCTTGTTTCTCCTCACGTGGTACTTTTGTCCTTTTTTTCAGAAACTTGTGCTCTGTTCCCATCTCCCACATCTATATTAGTGTCTCTTACTGAGCAGAGCTGAGCAGTCAAGATGAAGCTAAGATCTAGAGATAACATTGTCCAAATGGATTTCAGGTAAAGAAAACAATTCTTCTGTCACTAAGAGCAACATTGTATAGAATGCACATACGATAAGAGAACTTTCTGAAAGGGAAAAGAAAGTGGTTTCCATCTGTGTTGAAGGTACCCTTACACTAGACTCGGCTTTTAAGTGAATATTAAGATGTTAAACATAATACGATTTCACAGAGATTTCATAAAATACTAGCTACGCTTAATCACGAGTCACTTTTATTTTTAAGCTGTATAATAGTTAGTATTTTTCCTCCTTACTTCATTTACTAGAAAAGATAAGGTGTTACCATCACCCAATACCAGTCTGCACTTGCACGGTATTTAAGTTGCAAGTTTCTATTTCAATTTTCTGACCTTCTACCAGTGATATTTCTTCCCTGGGCTGTTAAAGTAAGATGCTGGATCTCCAGAGAGTACAATGTGAATTACCATTAGTTACAAAAGTGCTTAATGTTCTTGACAAACCAAGGGGTTTGAGAAAGCACAGACCTAAATCTACAAAACCAGAAGTCTGTCAAAAGGTGGCCTGCTGCATGAACAGCAAATTAAAGTGATCAATAACAGTGTCTGGATTCCCAGTATCCAGACTTTCTGTATCCTTTGCATCAGAAATAAACAGAAACTAAAAAGTCACAGAACTGTTAGAGTTGAAATGGACCTCTGGAGATCATCTTGTCCAATCCCCCCAAATGTTGACTTCATCTGCAAATTTGGATACCAAAATATTTTAATTAGGTGCTCAAATATGGAATAATATGGTTATTGGCAGAGAAGCCTTTTAGAGTTTGCTTGGAAGTTTTACACTCTCTTAGTAATTTGGGTGAAATGCCAGGGAAAATAATGATTACAAAAGAAGACTGTTCTCTTGCAGATGCCAACTGTACTTCTTTGAGTCACAGAGAACCATCTGGTCATCTGGGTTTGATGCTGTCATGATGTGCTGTGATATTATTAGACTGCTTAGCTTGATGCATGAGAAGGATACAGATTTAAGGTAAATCAAAACATGCCCCGCATACACATATTTTTGATGTCCAACTATGTATTACGTTGAGGGTTGAAAGCTTAAGGATTAATTTCACTAATTTCACATTGAGTGAAGCCAAGACAAAAGCTTCTCAGTCCAACAATTTCTGAAACAACAAAGGTAGATTTAGAATTGATCTTCAGATCTTTTATTTTCACAAAAAACAAAACAAAACAAAAACAAAAAAAAAAACCCTCTTAATAAAACTTTTCTCAAACACATTTATCTACTACTTCCACTGGAATTCTCTTACACACACAAAGCTCTCACACTCTCCTCTTCTCAAAACATAATTTCAACATTAGCTACTAGTGTATTGCTCCTAGATGTAAGAAATTAGCTTTTTACAGCAAGAAGAATCATTCACTGGCACAACCTCTCCAGGGACATGGCAGAGTCCACACTGCTGGAGGTTTTCAAGATGCAAGTGGACAGGGTGCTAGATAATCTGACCTTCCTTTCCAGGGAAAAAAACAGCAGCTACATCTAATATCGGAAGTAGCCAGTAAGAGCATCTTTCCCATAATTTGTGTTTTAGAAATCACAGAAAACAGAGGAGCAGTATATAAGTAGAAAGGCTTGAAAACATACTTCAAAAGAAGGTTTTTTACAGACGCAAAAGGGGTTTTTTCCCCCAATATTTACCACGAAGCAACAGGCAAAAGAGAATTATGTATTTGAAGAATTACATGTTTTTCAGCTGCAAGAAGTAAATCACCTAGAATGTGTATACCTCCAAGGAAAATTCTACTATACAAAATAGTCACTGCAGATTACTGCTGCTGTACTATTTCCAAATGTTCCTTTTCCAAAGGTAAGTGAAAAAAAAAATAGTTCAAGATGGTGGCAGGCAGTGGTTTGAACCTAATTTTGTACTTTCATCTCCTTTTCCTCTATTCACCTTCTTTTCACCCAAAGTCAAATTTTCCCGTAAGACAATTGGTGCTTGCCCAGGAAACATATTGTAAAAAGCTTTAAAATGGGTATGTCATGACCATGAGCCATATCTTAAGGAGAAAGAACAGAAAGCATCTCACAATCCCAACTAAGGTTAGCATGCTTCTGAGCCAATGTCAAGGTTAGGACATATGTCAGAAACCATACGTAGAGTTCTTTTGATGTTGAAAAAAATAGCTTGCGTCAAACAAGCTGGAAACAACAGTTCTTTTATTTTTCTCATGTTACTACTTGTCTGCATCGTTGTGTGATCTTGATATATAAGAAGTATAATAAGCTTAAATGAGGAGTTCTGGTTCTTGCAGAGAAGACAATTATTTATTATTTCTTAGAAACAATTTCTTCCAGGGAAGATGTTAGGATGTTGACTTCAGTTCAGTGATTCCTCCTCTGCCTCTTTCACTCTGCCCTGTCTGAGGAGAGATGAACATGTGTGGAAAAGAAGGGGAAAAGATTGCCTTTGAACAACACAGAGAGGGTGGGGAAAAAACTATCAAAGATAAATAAATATTAAATAAAGAAGAAACAAAGATTATAAAATTTTTAAATTACTACTGCAAATAATAAGGAGAGGGAAACATTAAGAAGTCAGCAGCTAAAAGCAACTGCCACGTAAATTAATATCAGAGTTAGGGTTACCAGGGCAACAACAGCTTCCCTAACTTTTCTTCTTTTAGTATATTTATTTTTTTCACTGAAAATCCCTTTCTTTTTAGTAGCTTGAAAACTTAAGCATCTCTATTGGTACAGAGCACCTTTGAGCACCGCAGGCTTCTTTGGGAATCCTCTATGTTCAGCATGGAGTTGTTAGACTCACTGCACACACTTTTACCTTCTGAAGGGTTTACAAAGTTAAACTGTTTTAAAAGCTAGAGCTCTGTATCTTTCTTTCTAACATTCATTGCATATTTCTAGCACTTGAAAGGCCCTAAAAACTTGCTCCCTCAAGAACCGTTGTCCCACTTCGGGACCAAAAGGGCACATACTTCCATCCGTACAGTCACCCTTGAAATCAATGAGCAATGCAAAGCTTTCTCCCTGTAGAGATTAAACAAACCACACAAGTTTGTTCAGACCAAGCCTGGGAACAGAAAGCAGGTCTTTTGCATGACTGCACCATGCATTACTGAAAGGTTATTGTGCTGACCTTTGGTCTTGGTCACAAAACATTACTGATAATCCCCATTTTGATTAATATATTTTGTTTGGGTTTTGCTTTAAGGCTTGGCCTGCTGCTTATTTAAATGATTCTCAGGTATTCCTGCCCTTGTACTCACCAGTGCCTATCTGCGCTGTCTGGTGAGGAAGAGTTGTTGCATTAAATCTCAGAGGAGGTGCAATCTTTAGAATTACCTTAGGCTGAAAATTGAATTGAACAAACGAGAAGCGCTACTGCTGCACTGCTTGGATAATTTCAAAATAACCTACAGAAATGCAGAACAGCATATTACAGCTAGGAACAACAAACACGTTGGAGAGATGGGGAGAAGCAGCAGCATGTGCAAAGAGGTGTCTTTCACTAGGATTTCCCAAAAGCAGCTTGGGCAAGGCCCACTGCGGGGAGAGGAAGCTGGTGCACACTGATGAGGAATGCTTGAGTGGAATAAAGTTATGCTAATCGTAAGGCTGTGAAATATGTACTGCCCAGCTGGAGGCAGAAATCAGAGCGCTGCTATTACTGAGCTGAGTGTGAAGAGAAGAAATCTAGATACGAGACTGAAGATTTCTTGAGAATTTCACATTGTGTGATCACACAAAGATTTGCTAAAACTGATAAAGTTTGTCATTTAATTAAATCACCCCAATAGTATCTTAGTGCTCTACTGATAATTACAAAAATGTTTCAGACTTTTTTCAAAGACCATTTTGAGAAAATATTAAGGGGGTTTGTTGTTGTTGTTTTGCAGAATCTTACTAGAGCCAGGATTATGATCCAAATACCATCACAGCTTCATAGTCAGACAAAAAATATGAACAAAAGATTTTGTATATAAGAACATATTAATTAAAAAAAAAACTTTCAAAAAGGTAATAGAAAAAAAATATTGGCAGCTGTTCTACAGCATCAGAAATACACATGCACCAATACTTCCTAAGGACTGCATAATGTAACTGCCAACTACAATCATAAACATATGACCTCATTCATAAAAGTATGATCTCAAAGCCCATGCCCTGTATCTACTTTCTTTAAATTAGCTGACATTGAGGACAGACTCCAGATCTGAGGAAGCCAACCTAGCTTTTAAAGTGTTTGCAATGCTGCACCAGAAGCTGTTTTGATTTTTACCACCAGGCTGCTAGATAAATTCTAATCTCACCATCAATTATGAAAGATCCTTATGACAACCTTGATTTTACAAAATTAGGTTATCTTCCAGCCTGTGGACATTTTCCTGTTGCATTCTGGGTTAATCCACGTGTAGAGCTCACTTCTGTCAGAATGACAAAAACTAATTGATTTTGTTTCATGGTGTATTCTTATCAATGCTCTCCTCTGCTCTTAGCCAGTCTTTGACTGATAGGGTGTTAGAGGAAAGGTCCATTAATTGATTTGTAAATAATTACAGCTAAGTCTTCACTTTTGACTAGATATCAATAAAGGCCTATCCTTTTTTCACTGTTGAATGCTTTTAAATAAGCTTCGGTGTCCAACTTTCAGCCACAAAATTCATTAAAATCATTAGATACTTTTAGAGTAGCACCTACTGGTGATGGCGGAGGCAAGAGTGTGTCAGCATTTCTCTTATACCACTTATAGGGATGGATTAGAGAGAAGCAAAATAAATAAACAAATAACATGCCTGGGGAAAAAAAAAAAGGCAAATCAATTATTTCTTAAAGTGGGATTTAATTTTCAGACCTGGTGGAATTTCATCACCTGCACAGAGTAAAAAAAAAAAAATTATATGCAGTACTCGGTACACGCGTTCCTCCACACGCAAAGAGCACGTGTTCATTACCTGTGGGCACACACAGACACACGCAGTCTGTCCACCCATGCTCCTAGCAATTTTTGAACCTTTTGACTACATTCAGACACATTTAACAAAGGACACGGAGTCTAAAAGCTAGTAAGTTCCCACAGATTTTGTGAAAATAAGCAGCAGGGTATGTGCAAGGGAGACCTACTTAGTGCCCCCGTGGAGCAGAAGTCTGCAGAATGAGCTCCGCAGCACTGAACACTTGAAAACTACACCCATCTGGGGAAAACAGACATAGCCAAAGAGGCTAGAAAGTAGACACATACACACACACCTCCTGTTTTCTAGGCCCCCAAGTGAGGGGACAAAGTAGCAGTCAGAACTCATGGGTCAATCAGCATCTGTTCTCGGAAACCCAGGTTTCATTGGTTTTAACAGTTCTGGGCTTAAGGTTCCCATCTCCTCCTTAGCACCTCATGCATAACAGAAAACCCTGCACACAAATGTGAATTTTCAGAGCAAAGTAGAAACTCAAGTCTGAAAAGTAGCTATAATATCTTAGCAACCTTTTCATAGGCTGTTAATATATTGAAGCTGCAATAAGACCATATTGAAGTTTTCACACACACAAAGTACAAATACCATTAATACAAGAAACTGCATCGTATTTTGAGACTGCATTTCAAGTGGTCAGTACAAGGGAAGGCAAGTTATATTGAATTCCCTGTACATAATGCCAGCGAATGAGATCTACAGTCATATCAGGAAGCTGCCTGTTCAGCATTATAAAACAATTGACCAGAAAACCTTCTATATTGCTGCTTTCCAGTGATAGCCACCTGCTTCACATTAACAAGCACATAAGCTTTCCACCTAGGTCAACAGAAGAGAAAGGTGCTCCTACAACAACTGTGCAAGTTTACTGTATTATTTTTGTTCCTGGTATCTGTTCCAGTTGTCAATCCATGCTTTATGCCTGACCAATATCTCTGAGACTTTAAATTCCCCCCACCTTCACTAGCAACCTTCCAGAAAGAGCTTAAGCTGCAATGCACCTTAACTAAAAAGGTGTGTGTCAGCACATGTACACGTGTGTGTCAGCACACCGACAGGTCCATGCACAAAGCACAGAAATAGCAGAGATTTGTGGGTTACAGCCTCTCTCCTGTGACATTTCCCGTTACACGCCCAGCCAGCGCATACTGAGCATCCCACACATTGAGCCATTTCAGGTACATTGCTCACAGGGTAAATGGATGAGTCACTCTCACAGCACATTTGCCCTAAGACTTATCAAGAGAAATTCACTAAGAAAAGAGGCAAAAATCCCCCTTGTTCTAATAGCAGAAAGTTGGAAAGCTCAAAGATTCCCAGTCCCAGGGATCCAGGGGAGGCCATAGCTGGGGACAGGAAAATCACACTTCCCCAGGTTTCCCAAACACGGCCTGGTCTCCTCATCCAGCCTGTACTTGTTCAGCTACAGTGGCACCTATGGACACTCTTCTACTACCAAGGGAAAAGTCCATAAAAGACAGAGCAAGCCAAGCCAGCAGGAGGCTGCCAGTTACAGCCTGGCCATGTTGCACGGTCCTTGTGCCCTTGTCCCACCAACAGGAGTCACTGGGTTGCTTCAGCAAGATTTGGGAAATGGGCTCATGTATTAAGTAGCCTCATTCCACCTGAAACATAAATAATCTCACATTTGACGTCAGCCCTGCACATGAGGAAGGTTTTCTGAGGAATACTTTGTCAGAGACAGCAGTACAGCCTCCTACCCATGAAGCAAATGAACCTCTTATCTAATGGGTATTTTGTCCCAGACTCACAGTAGGATTCTTGGGTATTTTTAAGAACTTAATGGGAGACCCAAATGTAACTTAGACAAACACACCGTGAGGAAAGAAAAGTAAGCAGTGTGTTTCAGTTAAAACCTCTCTAACCTAAGAATCTCTCCTTAAGCCACTCAGAAAAGCCTTTAAAATCTGATAATCACTTAATAATATTTCACACTTGCTGTTCAACCTGAAAACCTCAGCTACAGCTTTTGTAAACTGTGGCACCGTTCTTGTTCCAGATGGCTTGCAAAATAATTTATAAACAACAAAGTTCAGCAGGTTCATAACAGCTGTTCAATTCCAGCACTTTGGCCACCCACTTCAGCATAACTGAGAGCTTTCAATCAGTTCCTTCCTCTCATGGGGCCTTCAAACAGCACCAAAGCATGTGTTCAACATGCTCTCAGAAAGTAGCCGGCCAAATAGGGAGGGTCAGACATGTAGGCAACTCCATAGCATACCCACAGCATGCTCACACTGCCTTTTTCCTTTATTTTTTTTTTAATATATAAACCCAGTTGAGAACAAGTAGGAAGATGTTCCAGAATTTAAAAAACACCTTTGTTAAAATACACAGTTCCTACAAAACAATTCCAGTTTGCCATAGTTCAAATGCTGAATATAATCTTCCCAGCAGGAATATACTGTAAATGCAAACATAACATCTCACAGGGTCAGAATGGCTTTTTTTACTGGTTTAACAAAATGTATGCTAAGTGCAATAAGAAACAGAGTATGTCAAAAAGGGCCTTCTCTGTACCTGACAGACTTCCACTGCTATTTCTGTTTCTTCCTCTCCTCTCCTCTTTCCTTGCTGGTGTTTACTTTGGCTCTGTTTTTCTTGTGTCCCTTCAAAACCTCCTTGTCCTGGATTGGCCTTTGGGGCACAGAGGAAAAAGGAAGAGATATTGCTTCACAGTCGCTTTAAAGGTCACGCAGTCTGAACCGGACAGAGACAAATTCCACGTCACTTTAAGCTCCTCTGATCACAGGCATATCCACACAAAGTATTCTGGAAACTGCACGACAATATTAAGGTTGCATTAAGCCCAATAAAATGTACCCTGCCTGTCAACATAGCTGATTAGCCCAGGCTCAATGCCCCATGAATCACAGACATATGGTTTCCAGGAGGCTCAGGATAAATAGAGCAGTACGGAGGCATGCCCTAAGTACTAAATACGTCTGAAGTCTGCAAAGGGTGTCAGGGCATCAGCACATTCCATCGATCCAGGATAGCAGCCCCCGGTGTATCTCATCATTTCAGCTGGTGAGAGAGAGGCAACTTGTCTCCTGAGGAGCCCAGTCCTTGCTTGGTAAGCTTTTTACAAATTAGGGCTGATCTGAGCTTGTTTGCTGGCCACTGCTGATAAGATGCAGCATGCTGTGGTCTGTGGAAATGTTTTCTTGCTTCGCCTTACACCAGCACGCTGAGCCTGAAGGGATGACTGGCAAGAATAAGGTGCTTGTGGTGGAGGAGACCACCTCTAGGCAAGCATGCAACTGAGAAAAGTGTTCCTTAAAAAAACATTCAGCAGCCCAGAACTCCTGGAGCAACAAACAAAGCCAGTCTGACGCCGAGGTTTGTGCACCGTCTCAGTAACCGATGGCTAGTTAATGCTGGATTCTTCTCCAAGGCATTCTCCTCCTCCCACAAACCCTGTGGTTTCCACAGCACACACAAATTTGTCAAAATGAAAATAGCACAGTTTTGTTTTATGCTAATGTTTAAACATAATTTGTATTGAGCTGTTGTATAAACATTGGCTAAGAACTAATTCAGGGCTTTTAATGGGTTTATGTCCTGCTCACAATTGCTGGGAAGTATCAGCACATTGAGGAGAAAAAGGATTCCTTTAGTTTTGACACACAGCAGAGGTTTTTAAGGAAAGCAGACAACTGAAACAATCACAAGATCTCCAATATTTGCAAGGAGATTTTCAGTACAAGTGTCTGCTGCCTGTCTCAGTAGTGCCCAGGAACCTTAAAAAAAACCCCACAGGCAACAAGTTCCGCCAGCAGAAGTAATTTCAGTAGCACACTGCAATAAAACAGTGTTGCAGAAGCTGGAGGGCAACACA
Organism: Mohoua ochrocephala; assembly: GCA_013398855.1. Classification (NCBI taxonomy): domain Eukaryota; kingdom Metazoa; phylum Chordata; class Aves; order Passeriformes; family Acanthizidae; genus Mohoua; species Mohoua ochrocephala. The sequence goes on from VZTA01011993.1 coordinate 206,381, forward strand.
AGCAGGTACCTAGCCCACAGAGGGATCCCAAACTGCAGAAGCAACCCTTCCAGCTCGTGGAAACAGCCTAAAGGTCTCCGTGACACCTGCTGTTCCTGTGTTGTGCTCTCAAGGAGAGGTTGCTCCATCGGGGCTTTCCCACACCACATCAATGGCCAGCTGCAGGTTTGGACAATGGGAGCAATTTGAAGCTGGACAAATTGAAGAAGCCAAAAGCTTCTCTGGCATATAGTCAAAGTCTGATGAGCTGTATTCAACAGCCTTAGAATCCAGGGAGTAATTAATAAGTAATTTAATAATAAAAAGGAAAGAGAAGGAAGGGCAGAAGGAAAGATTCTGCAAACCAGCAAAACTCTCTCAAGAGCTCACTGAGCCCTGGAAAGGTTTCCTTATAGGACAGTGAGGGCAACAGAACACAGTCAGGCATTGTCAGACAGACAGTTGTCAGGCATTCTGGGATTTTAATCCTACTGCTGCTGGATGGGCAAAGCATTAAATTCCCTTTTTAAGGTGCAAACTCTGTTTTAATCCTTTGCCCAGGAAAGTTAAAATTCCTTTCTATTCAAAATGTAATTAAACCACAAAATGCAAAAGTGTCTATGGATATACAAAACAAAAAGCTGTCTAGGTTTAAAAAACCATAAAAGTCCACCTAGTAAGGGGTTAATTACAAGGAATCTGGTTGTCGATTAGCATCTTGTGTAGTAAGATCAAAACCAACAATTCAGGTGTTATCTAGATAGTAATAAGAGTTAAATCTGCATTCATGGAACAGTAAAGCCAAAATTTTTAAGCACAATTGCCACTCTGTCGTAGGCCTGGACTTATGTTTGAACACAATCCCAAATCAGCAGCTTTTCAGACTGACATCTAAAATTCCACAGAACATAATTTTATTACCATAGTGGGGTTTTTCACCCCCTTTTGCTCAAGCTGAGACAGGCTGAATTGAACCTTTTGCACAGCACTAAATATGAAGGCATAGGGTTCGGGGTTTTCTTAAGGGAGAAAGAAAGAAAGGGATAGGGGGTGGAAAATTACAAGACAACCACCTCCCCAGTTCTGTTCTGTTGTCTGCTCCTCACTCCTCTGCAAGATGTCTGACACCACGGCAGTCCTTGTCCTGAGTTTGCAAAGACTTAACAAAGGTAACACACGGTCTTGACGCCCGTGGTAGTGGAAGAAATAGGTTGGACTAAGCTCTGGCCGACCAGCATCTCCCATAGAAGCACTCCACGGAGGCACTTTCTCACGTGCCATGTGTCAAAAGACTCCTCAATCCTCTGCAAGCGATGAGGATGAGGCGGCAGAGCAGGAGAGCTGTGCCTTACGTACAGCGTCAGGCACGCGGCCGAAGGCAGACAGCTTGCAACCACAGAAATAGCTCGGGTAGCCAGTAAATCAATATTTGTGTGTTATTGTTCTCACATACATCCCATTTGCTGATCCAACACTTGTTCCCGCAGAAACAGGATCAGAGCAGCCGCTGGCAGCCAGCAGGCAACCAGAGCCAGCTCCCCCTGGAGCCGGCACACAGGTGTGCTGCCTCCAACTAGCAGGCAAAGATCTATGACTTCTTTTAATTAAGGAATAATCCCTTTACATTACAAAAAGATCTTGTAGAAGGGGGCACAGTTTCCTCCAGCATTTATCCTCCTCGGCAAAATATCACAGCTCTCTCTCCCCAGCACGCAGCAGCTGCTTCGCACGACTCCCTGTCCTATTTCTGAGCAACCCAGACCAAGAAGCACCATCTTCGTATGGGATTGGCAAAGAGGTTCCCTTCCCTTACAGTACAAGGAAAAGGAAACTAAGAGGAAGCCAAGGACGTTTTCTGATAAGTGTGCATTCAGTCGTGCTCTACACCTCAGTCTAGCAGAAGCAGTCATCATCTTGGGACAGCAGCAACTCAGCAGCTGTGAGGACATCAGAGATGGGCTGACCCAGGGGTGCTGAGACAAGGGGTTGCTCTTGTAGCGTGCCCGCTCTCTCTTGTTTTTGAAAAATCATTGAGACCAGCAGCGATGTCCCACACCTGGAGAAAGGCAAGCGTTGCACCCACCTCCAGAAAAAGCTTAAGGACAATACAGTGAGTTGCCAGCTGGTCAGCCTCACGCTGCTTTGTAAAGAAATCTCTGAATACTGCTGGGGACAGTCAGCATGGACTGACCAAGGGTAAATCATATCTGACCAACCTGATTGCTCTCTGGGGAGAAATGACTGGATCTGAGGAAAGAGGCAGAGCAGTGGACATACAGCCTCAATACAGAGGAAGGATTAAGGCAAGAAGTAAATTTGTCCTGGATGCTTGCTATATTTAACTTTTAATTACTTTCTATTTTATACCAAAGAATGGGTAGAAGGGATGGCTGGCCTGCCTTGACCAAAGAAGTACAGCTTCTAATGATACAAACAGGGCACCAGCACTCCCCCATCGTATTCTTGCATAAGGGGAAGTTATGGATGCTATTGCATTACCAAAAAGAAAACAATGTAGAAACATGTAATTCCCCTCTACATTTCCAACTACATATTTGTAACTTCTGTGCAAAATAAAAAATCTTCATGTGCTTAAAATCTGCGCAAGAGAAAACAAACAGTCACACCAAGTAATCCATCTGGAATCCAGCCCATTAGAAAAGCTCAGGTCAGGATTATCATACTAGATCTGACAGAAAAATCTTCTTGAGAACACATACATGGGTGACCAACTTCCAGAAGCTTTTGTCAGCCCGAAAGACAATTCTTCCGATAGGTCCAACATACCAGTCTTCTTTCCTTTCCTTATCTCACCCAGCAAATGAATGCTATTAAATACGCAATCTTTTTTCAGTGGGCTACACAAACAAAATACACACAGTTAATTAATGCTGCAGTCATTTCTTTGATCTTTCAATGAAAACAAAATTTAAAAGTCATACTATTTCAGCCTAGAAGCTTAGAGTTAAAAAGCTTAGGAACTCATCCGGGACTTTGAATCCAAGAATCATTGGGCTGATGTCATTAAAGGAGCTGAATTAGACTTGTAATTATTCCCTTATGAGTTCTCCTGTCTATCTGAGAAAGAAGGGAATTCATTTCTGTCCTCAAAATTGATTTACTTTGGTGAAAAAACAGAAGGGTTGGAGACAGCAAGAACTTGGTTTTACTGTGCATCTGATAGAATACAAGAAAATAAGTGTCAATAGTGAACAACATCTCTGCCAGTCAACAGGAGCCATACCTTCTGTTTGCATGGCATGGCAGTTTCCTTGAGATCCTCAGCATAAATCCTATCTCCACAGTTCCAGCTGGCTGTCCACTGCTCAGTGCAGTAGCACTTCATTAACATGCAAATGCTTGACAGTTATTGGGCTTAAGTACATCTGCATATTTATAAACAACCATTCCAAACCACATCCCCATTTAAGGAAACTGCTTAATGACACTGAACCTAAAGTCTCTCTCATATCCATTAAACAATAAGCTGCAGCCAGATTAACTCATTTTATATTTGTATGGTACTTTTCAAAATACTTCTCACATAGCTAGGTCAAAAAAATGTGCCAATCAATTTGTTCTTTTGTGGCAATCAAACTTTTCTCTTTATTAAACCCCATTTTTCTATTGAAAAGGCAAAAATAACTAAAAAAAAAGTTATGCTCTAGAAATCAAGATAAGGTAAATTTATAGAAATAAAACACAAACATCCAGTAAACCATATTTAATGTTTTATCCATAATCTATAAAATATTCAGTCAAAATATGCAACCTCTGTATTTTCAAAGCAAAAGTTTGAGAAGCACCAGACAAACAATGCACAGAATTGAAAGTTGCCCCAAAAATCAACAGATTTAATTTCTTGGCTCAAAACAGTAATTCGGCACATCTAAGGATGACTTCTAGGTGTCCTCCAATGTCACATCATTGAAGGCACATATCAAACCCAGCACAGACACCCCTACTTCTAGCAGCACATTCCATCCAAAGCATCTGGAGTTTTAACATGGAGTCCCATAAATTTGGCCATGAATTCAGACTTCTCAAAAATTTTCATACAAATTATATTTAGCGACACAAGATTTTTTTTAAAAAATCAGAATTTATTTTCGAATGGACAAAAACACGCCAAAACCAGCAGGTTACAAACCAGCCATGAAGTATCAGAGACACCTACACGAACAGTTTCTGCACATGAATTGTAGAACTTGAATCGAGTGTTTTGTTACAGACGAGAGGTGAACGTGAGCTGTACTTGCACATTTAAAGAAAGCACAGGTCTGAAAGCCAAATGCCTTCTCTGTAGAGACCTAACCTGGACGATCCCTCTGTATGGATTACATAAAAAGCTTCATTGCATCTCCTGCTTCCGGCCCACTATCTACAGAAACAATTTTAAGGATAACCGTGATGAGGAGAAACTGGAATATCTGAAAGGTTAGCATGATAATCTGAAGTGCTACATAAATACCACAGTAAAACACAGAAGCATAAGCATTACAAGCTTCATTTTGCTCATATTTGGCTGTATATCCTTCACTGTATCAGAGTCAAGTATGTTCTCAGCTCTCTTTGAGTTTTATAAGACACATGCAACAAATGAGAAGTGAAGTCCTGGAACAGAGAAGATAGGTCATAACAACTAACAGTGCACAAGAAATTAACTTACTAGGACAAAAATACAAAAATCTGTGAAACTGAACCTAAGAATTCGTGGTGGGTTTCTTGAGGTTGTGGGTTTTTGGGGGTGGTTTTTTTGTTTGGTTTTTTTGTTTGGTTTTTTTGGGGTCTTTTGTTGTTTTTTGGGAGGTTTTTTTAAGGTTAAGAAAATGTGCAATAAACTCAGATATGCCCAAATGAACAGACCATGAAAAAAAATTCTAAAGAGCACTCATTAAAAACCAAATATTTTTCATTTACAGGAACTAAATTTGCCCGCATACTTCCCATTTCATGTATAGGAAATGCTGCAGAGTAAGAGTAACGCAGCAACTACTGCAGCAACGCAGACGCACATATTTTCACATGGGATGTTGAAGCTCAATTACAAGATGATTCCATATACAATTCACATCATATACTATGATAATTCTCAAAATAAAAGAAAAAAATGAAGATAAAACTATTTTATGAGAAGATACTTGTATTGGCTTTGTGTTTTCAATACAAGTTTTGTGCTTTCTCCACACTTTGATTCATTTTTCATAGACTCCAATTAAGAGTAGGAATGCACCCAACTAAGACTTCCTTTGCTCCCATTGCCTAATATCTGGCCCCATTACAGCACATAAAGATGGAAGGTAGCATTTTAAAAACTCCCAAAATATTTTAGCTTTTAAGACTCTTCTTCAGAACCATGCTCAGAAATGTCTCACTGGAAGTCAATGTCCAAACTTTTTATAACAACATTGGCCTTAGAAGTCTTCAATCCATTTGTAATTTCTGAAAGTTTTACCACCAGCCTAGAACTTTTTCCTCTGGTATATCTTCCTATAAAGACAATCAAAAGGACAGGTTTTTTACTGAACAAACACTTCAAAAAGAAAATACTAGAATGTAAGGTGGGATGGTTTGTTTCACGAGCAACTGGTTTGGGGTTTTTTGAAGGTAAAAAGTTTAATTTCGTGTTTTGAGTTGGCCTGTGTACCACTTTGGCATTCATTTTTTTTCCTGTACCAGTGATGACACAGCTGATGAAATAAAGACCCTACTGGAGGTAATACACTAATGGCATCTCATCATCAGGACAATTTAATTTTGTGACAGCTTACTGTTTAGATAGAGAGCTGGTTCTTACACAGACCTTGGATGATGCTTACCTTACCTTTCCACCTCAAATGAGTGAAATGCTGCCTACGTGAGATTTAATATCAACGTGAGAAATCACATCTTTCATTAATGACGAACATAGCATACCAAAAGAAGATCAGCAAAATGGTGTGGGAGATACAATATCACATGTCTGAGATCGTCACTGAGTTTCCTCTCCTGTACCTCGGTGTGTGCTTTTAGCTGAGCTCTCTCTGGTAACTTAAAAGAAAATAATGGATCAAAGAGACTGCCAAAAGACATCACTGTCTTGCATTTGGGACATACTCTGACCTCCGAGTCACGTAATATGTGCCAGAAAGGTAAGTACACTGAGTGAATAGATTTTTTTGAGTACACAGTGGTTAAACCAACTTTTTATCAGGAGTGCCAGGTGGAGAGATGCTTGGGAGCAGTCCCTTCTAACTGAGGCTGAGCTATATCTGCTCCTTTCAAGCTTCATCACTTTGCTTAAGGTCAATACCAAGGCTTTGGAAGACAGATAAAGCTCAAGAAAGTGAAATATTTACTCCAAAGAAGTACTCCTTAATTTCTTCTTTTGATATGAAGTGTTTACCAGAGTTTAGGGTCTTTGAAAAGATCCTGAAAAATGAGGTTACCCCTTTTGACAAAGCCAGCTTTGCAGACCACTGAGTAAACAATCTCATTTTAAAAATGAACACTCACAGTGCTTTGAATTAAGTTCTAGTTTATTTCTATTACTGAACATCATAAAAAAAAAAAAAAAAAGAAAAAAGCTCAATTATATAAGGCCTGGACAGGAATCTGAAAAACAGAAGGCAGATCAGACCCAAGGCACGCCTGACCAGCATACTCTTACCAGCATAGCACAGCTGATTATTGCCCACTATGTGCAGAATATTTTGAATATGCTAACAAAAGGACATTTTGAAGAAAATCAAAGTTCAGTACACTTTCTTAGTCTTTTACAAAACTAATACTTTTAGCTAAACAGCACCCTCAATTACCAAGTGGGTCAGATATTTTTAGTTTCAAAGACCTATTTTCCAGCAAATTAAACTGTTTGGCCTGAAATTTTCCTTTTCTATAAACATAAACTTTAGTTTTCACAAACAAATGAATTGGAGAATACACACTGTGAAATCCTGGCAGCCTTTCCTTTGGGCAGCCTTAGGAGACACTTGCTTTGGATCAGGAACTGGCAACATGCCTGTCAGTTATGAACATGCCCTGCTTTTTCTTTCTGTTCTTTTTATTTTTTTACCTCAGAATCTTCTCAGATCTCTCTACCTGGTAGAAAATCGAAATCTCTGCACAGACACTTTGTAAAAATAACTTAAATTTCAATACATAAATTCTCTAAGTTTGTGCTGCCAGGGCTCTCCTTGCAATTGCAACTAAAAAGCTGCTGTTAGGTTATAGAGGATCACTCTGCTCCTCAACTGGTGAAGTACCACAGAGAATTGCAGGAAAGAATTAATTATTTTGCCCTCATATCAGGGCTGGAACAGCATACAGTTAGTGCAATTTGCTCTTATACTGCATAAAGGGAAAACAAAACATCAAATAGCTTGTCAGTTTAAAGAGTGCTTTCTCTTTGAGGGGAGGGAGAGGTGAGAAGGGATGTTTATGTAAATGAGGCAGAGAAACTACAGAGAAAAAAGATGCAAGCATATAATTAAAATCTGTATCATAATGCCTACATACAACGTACCCACTGAGATTACAGGACCAATATTGATTCTAGCATCAAACTTTTCAATGTTACATTTTACAACTTAATAACTTTCTTTTAAAATATGCTTTTCATGTGCAATCTCTATTATAGCACAATGGGCCCAAGATGATTTTTCAAACAAAGATAGACTTTTATCAAACAGAAAGCGAAAACTTCTTTTAAACTCTGATCCCAGTTCTTTGATGTGATCCAAGCAGTTGAATGTCTGAAGCCACACAGTTTCATACCAGCTTGCACAAAACCAGAAGTTCTTCTGCACGTTGCGGTGTACACCTACACAATGAGTGTTTGTAAGAGCTACGTGGCTAGGTGTTATAGATTCACGTTTGGGTTTGAAGTTAGTAAATTCTGGGATTTTAAGGTGACACTCCTGACAGTATTTACTTCTGTATTCAAAGGCGGTATTAAAAAAAAGGGAAATGGTCCTCTGATATCAGGAAGGTATTTATTCCAAAGGGAAATGGTCCTCTGATATCGGGAAGGTATTTATTCCCCAAGCATTTTTACCTCTGTTTTGTTTCACCAATAAAATCAGGACTTTTGACTTGGTAAGAAAGAGGTTTCTTCAAAAGAAAAAAAAGCTGCATCTTTATTAAATCAAAACAGATTTGGACACTTGTCATTCTCCCAAAATGTAGATGATTATGAGGCCTAAGACAAGAAGCATAAGATTAGCAATTTATTTTTTTTTCTTAAGGCTCTGGCTGTCTCATATGTCAGACAGGCATGTGTATTATGCACATCCAGCAGGGGACAAAGATCAGAAATTTAAAGGAGCTGTTTGTGATTTTGGATGGGATGTGGCACACAGATGAAAGAGCAAACATTTTTCCCCTTGGTTTAATGCTAGCACTAGATTCCTAAATTAAGCCCAGCAGGAAATAAACATCCACCACAGATTTCAAAAGATATCTCACATCTTTGTATTAAAACGTGTTATTTTAAGAGTCCCAAATGCTGCATGTCTGAGTTTTATTAAGTCCAGAGCCAACATAGGAAGTGTTATTTGATTTTACTTTAAAAGAACGCAGAAAATATCAGTGGACAATGGGATGCAAATTGCAGGAAGCCAAAACAAAATTGAAGAGTATGAGATAATGGGCCTGATGCTATTATCTATAGGAATACTAAGGCCACAGGCTTCAAAAAATTACTTTGATGACCTTGAGAGCTCGCTCAGACTACAGAACATCAAGTTAGCAGATTTTCCAGGGGGGTAGAAGGACAACAGTCTCAATTTTTCTCTTCCAGACAGACTGGGGAGATGTTTCTAGGATGCATTTCTGATTTCCTTCTACACTAAATAGCTACAATGTTGTACTCCAAAGGAGAAAAAAAATTAAAAATCACCCCACACGTTCCTCACACATTTCATGCACGTGGTTCTTGGTGAAAAGAATAATTCTATGTCCATATACCAATGCAGTTAAAAGTTCCACCTCTGAAAATTCTCTATACAAAGTCTAAAACTACCAGGATAGGATTTTGCCCAGCTCAATTGCAATACACCGAGCTTTTATTTTGGAGTTTGCAGATAATATTTTTTTCCTCTTCTTTCCCACTAACTTTGATGATGTTTTGGGATTAAAACAAGGAGCAGACAGTTCCCATGAGATGAAAGACATAACTGCAAAGAACACTTACTTAGAAGATTTAAAAAAAAAACAAAAAAAAAAACTCTTGGAGTTTGAGATGCTGTTATGTATTTATTTAAAGAAACACTCCATTGAAGGGGCTTAGAGTTCAATATTTTAAATAAGTTTCTGCTTTATCAACTCTAGTTGGAAATAAAATGCCTTTTTTAATTGCCAAGCTGATAAAAATTATAACAATACATTCCCAAGAAGGGTAAATGTATTCTTACAGGCAGAAAGAATAGCTCCAAGTTCTTCTGCAAACAGTGCCAGTAATAAAAGCTAAGCTTCTCTCATTTATGGCCAATTACAACTCCCAGCAACCCTTGCTCCAGTGGCACCATTTCAACAAGGTTCCACACATCCCTCCTCCATCAGGTAACTCCCAGCTGGGCACAGGGGCAGCCCTGCTATGGCAAAGCCTGAGCCACGGTTCAAGAGCTTCAGCCAAGCTCTCAGGCCAGACGGAGCAGAGACGTGGTAGGCTCACGCATCTCTCAGAAAGGAATAATTTGTCTTCCTCTTCTAGCCAGTCCCATGCTTCATAACATTTTTATTGCTTTCCCCTTCCAACTCTGCCCAAATCTCCTCCGGCCAAGACAATCAAAGGTTATTGGGTGAAGGGATGAGGCAGAAGAGGTGCGGAGGGAGGAAAAAAAAAAATAAAGGGAGAGAGGGGAAAAAAAAGGAAAAAAAAAAGAAAAAGTCTTGTTTTCTTTGGGAAGTAGGCTAAAGACTGAAGTAGTTTTGACAGCAGGCAGAATTCTGTGCACATGAATGAGCTTTCTCACACTCCTGGGTCAGCTGACCCAGAGGAGAAAGAAGACCTTTGGTTTCTGCTCCTGACACCACTTCTGCACGCAGTGTAAGCCAAGCTGATTTATGTTTCCGTTTGCGCAGGCTTAAAATAAGCCCATAGCAACTTACATACATCTTCCACATTGTGGACAAGAGTAATTTATTAGGTATAACAGGCTTTGAGATCCCTGAGTAAAAAATGGAAAGAACTAAGTCAGTAGTTTCTAACTCAGGGCCTGATCGGCATCAGCGCACTGGCACACTACTTCAGGTACCTACACTCACCAGCTTGTGTCTCCAAGTTACAGGTCTCATTATAAGTTTCCAATACCTGCAAACTTTAAAAGTCCACCTCTGTGAGGTTTTGGCTGTGAGGTTGATGAGGTATTGGATTTACTACGAACTCAGATATGAAATTATGCAGGACCTTAAGAAAATGCTGACAAAGATAGAAGCAAATACCAGTTAACATCCAAAACTCATCCCTCACAAAAGGCCAGTGAAACTACACTTAGAACTCCCTGAATGCATCAACCTACAGGTGTAATAATTTGGCCCATCTTTGCAAAAGATGAGTTCATCCTTTGCAAGTTTTCTGTTTACATACATTATAGTGAAAAACATAAAAATTTTGTTGGCTGTTCTTTGCCAGCTTTGGAATCTAGGAAAGAATGTTTCCTCCTTTCCTTACATTTCTCTTCTTGCTAATGTCCTTAAAGTTCATATTTCTCTACAATCCTAAAATGCAGTTTTATCCCTTAATATTTGATCCTGTGTTTCATTCCAATCACTCAGCTATTATGCAGGCTTTGCCCTCAAAATTTGCCCAAATATTATGAAGCAGTAGCACTTTGTTAAATTGTTCCAGAAGTGTGAAATACAGAATTGCTTTTAAAACATGATTTGCTTTTGTTTTCCAAAGTGGGTGTGACATAACTGCTATTTATCACACTGAGTAATGCCATTGTATTATGGTGGGCTGTGGCTGTCTCTTGGACACGTCTGTGCTCAGTGGTCTTGCATTTAAAACATTAAAAAATACAGTTACGATACTTTAAAAATTGCAAATGTGAACTAAAACAGTTTTCATGGAAATGGTTTATTTTTAATGCTTCACTGCCAATAAATTTGTCACTGGAAGCAGTGAAATGCTAGAAGTTTGGTATAATTACCTCAGCATATTCAGGATTTTAAACTGATCAAATTACAGAATTGGTTTTTAAAGATTCAGCTTAGGGAAGTAGGGAGGAGATGTCTGGGGAAAAAAAACATCTGTTCCATCTGCAGAGTGGAATTGATTATATGTTCTGGATGGCTCATGCTCTAGGGCTATAAAAACTGCAGGTGACTTTGGTTACTAGAGGAGCTATTAGTCAGCTTGAACTATTAACAAATTTTTGTGTAGTGTAGCTGCAAATACCTCCCTCAGTTCTCTTTCACTCTCAAAATGTAAACATTCAGAGCTATCATGGAAAAGAAGGTCAAAAGGCTGAACACAGGAATAAGCTATTCTAGAACCTGAGATTCCACCGAAACTAAACTCTTATCTTGCAGCCAGTACACAGGAGAAAGTTTAAATCTCCTCTTCTATTAGTTGCTCTTAAGATCATTTCATATCAAGATACAAAATCCAAACTAAAAAAATATATCCAGAGACTGTACCACAGCGTCCAGAGAAATTGTTACACCCTTCATTTGATTCTTAAACACCAAAGACCAAAAGGATTCACTGCGCAGCAGGAAACTATGAAAACAGAATTAAAGAGGACATGAGGATTCTCCAATGCCATCATACTGTTGTAAAGGGAGATACACAGACTTAAAATCAGGCAATTTAGGAAGTCTAACACACTTCATCTTTGTTCCAAAACACACATCATAACTAATACTAAAGCATGCTGAAAGAACAAAATAAAAGAAAAAATAAACTACTTTTCTTTATTATTCTCTCCCATCATACACTAACATGCAGTCCCTTGGGACATGACCACACTCTTTCCACAAGATGCCATTCCCTTTCAATACTCTGAATGAACAGTGATAGTTGAACAAGCGATCATTAATTATTTGGCCTTACTCTTACTATTCAGTGTGAAGTCTCATGTCTTGTTTACCATGTACTGTTCAAAGCCTGATTTGAACAATGAATTATTCATTTGCTTGTGGGTTTTCCTACAGTGCTCATCACAATATCTGAATGCATTACAAACATTAAGTGATTCATTTTCACATCATCTTTGTGTGATGATATGAATGATATCATTGTATGCCCATTACAGAAGCAGGGGCATGACACGGGGATAGTAAAGCATCTGTTAATTCCAAGTACACAAATGGAGGCTTGCAGGGCCAAGTTTCTTCAAAATACTTACATTTGTCACACCACTCTAGCCAGCTTCAGCAGCACATGTGGATCATAACCAGAGGTGGTCACAGAGCAGGCCTCTAGAAAATGAGGAGGACAATCAGAATTCCCTGATCACATGAAAACATTTTGGTTTTAAACTATACTGTACATTTGATGTGATGAATCAAAAATGTTGACAGTGGAAAGAAAGAAATTCTTAGAAGAAGCTGCTACACTGCAGAGGTATAAAAGAAGGTAAACAGCAAAAACTCAGACACAACAGATACACCAATGCACAACAAGAATTGGTGCTGTGCTGCTTTTCCAGAGACTATCATATTTCAGAGGATATCTATTTTTCATTAGACATGCGGGGGAAACGGAGTGACAACCAACCAGGAGAAGGCTGAGTTGCTTAATGCCTTCTTTTCCTTTCTTTTACAGTCAGACCAGTTGATTTCAGGCTGCCCAGCCCCCGAGCTTGAAGACAGGGAGCAGAATGAAGCCCCCATAATCCCAGGGGAAATGGTCAGTGATCTGCTATGCCATTTGGACACATGAGTTCATGGAGCCAGATGGAATCCACCCAAGAGTACTGAAGGAGCTGGTGGAGTTGCTCACTAGGCCACTTTCCATCACTTACCAGCAGTCCTTGCTAACTGGGGAGTTCCCATTGACTGAAGGTGAGCAAATGTGATGCCCACCTATGAGCAGGGCCAGAAGAGGATCTGGGGAACTGCAGGTCTGTCAGCCTAACCTTGATGCTGGGGAAGGTCATGGAGCAGATCAGCTTGAGTGTCATCATGCAACTTGCAGAGGACAACCAAGGCATCAGCCTCAGCCAGCAGGGTTTATGAGAGGCAAGTCCTCCTTGGCCAAACTTACCTCCTTCTGTGACAGGGTGACCTGCTTGGTGGATGAGGGAAAGGCTGTGAATGTTGTCTACCTAGATGTTAGTAAAGCCTTTGATGCTGTTTCCCACAGCACCCTCTTGGAGAAACTGGCTGCTAATGGATTGGATGGGTGAGTAAAACACTGGCTGGATAGCCAGGCCCAGAGAGTGGTGGTGACAGGCCAGTCCTGTTTAGTATCTTTATTGATGACCTGGACAAGGGGACTGGGGGAACCCTCACTCAGTTTTCAGGCAACACCAAACTGACTGGGTGGGAGCCTTGATCTGGGGGAGGGTAGGAAGGCTCTGCAGAGAGATCGGGACAGGCTGGATCGATGGGCTGAGGACACTTGTATGAGGTGCAACAAGGCAAAGCCCCGAGTCCTGCACTTGGGTCACAACAACCCCAGGCAGTGCTACAGGCTGGGGACAGAGGGGCTGGAAAGTGGTCCAGCAGAAAAGGACCTGTGAGTGCTGGTTGGACAGGAGCGGCTGAACATGAGCCAGCAGTGTGCCCAGAGGGCCAAGAAGGCCAATGGCAGCCTGGCCTGGATCAGCAACAGTGTGGCCAGCAGGACCAGGGCAGTGATCTTCCCCCTGTACTTGGCACTGGTGAGGCTGCACCTTGAGTTCTGTTCCCAGTTTTGGGCCCCTCACTACAAGAAAGACATTGAGATGCTGGAGGGTGTCTAGAGAAGGGCAACAGAACTGGGGAAGGGTCCGGAGCACAAGTCTGATGAGAAGGGGCTAAGGGAGCTGGGGGTGTTTAGCCTGGAGAAGAGAAGGCTCAGGGGGTCCTTACTGTTCACTACAACTGCCTGAAAGGAAGGTGTAGGGAGGTGGAGCTGCTTCCTTCTCCCAAGGAAGAAAGACACACTGCATAGCCAGCAGCACACCAAGACAGCCATGAGAGATTAAAAAAGGCTTGGGACTGTGTGTGTTTAAACAATAGGGACCGTCTTTAATCTTTCCCTGTTGGATATAATTCACTCAAACGCATCTGACCTCATTTAAATATAATTAAAAATCTCTACATGCTAGTTGTATGTCTAGTTTCTATTATGACAACTTTTCCCACAGTTCGATCCTTTTCTCAGTGCCTAAACCTGATAAATTGTACATCCAGACCATCTGCCATCTTACTTAGCCTTCCAATAAATGGCAATCCTTATACAGGGTTTACCTTCTTGCAAGTGAAAACAGTTCCAAATAGCATTAAACTTCCCTAAGCGACAGACATGAAGACAAAGCTGCTGTAGTGGAAAAAGTCCTTTCACAACTACTGTACTACAAAAATAAAGGGGTTTCTGCTTCAATTCCAATATCCATGGTATTTCCATGAGAAATACAGTTGGGCATGCAGGGGAGCACACGTTTTGTGTTCAGCAGCTGTAACACAACCCAACAGGCTGCTCCTTATAGACCAAAATCGATTTTTCGGAAGTGACCCATCTAGAATCTGTTTCCAGTTCTGCAAAAGGTCTCTTAGGGACTGTGAAGATGTTATTGGATGATGCCTTCCAAAATCTGATTTAATTACTGCAATTGCAATCCAATTCAAATTACAGAGGAAGGGCAAGCAGGTTTTGTCCGATACTCACACTTGCAGTGTCTTTCATTCCTTGATGCTAGGTTTTTTTCACGGTTTTCCAGACAGCCTGGGAAAACTCCCTCTGAATTCAGTAATCCCAACGAATCAGCTGCAAACCCAAATGGCTCCTCTAGTCTTTACAGAAGTCCCTATCCATCATTCAGGAAAAAAGGGTTCAACACTAAAAGTAGCGGTGCTACCACACCAGAAACAGGCTACTTTGGGTTTGTGGCTCTCTGTGAAAGACTTCTGAAATCACCTGGAATGTCTATTATACAGCTGACAGTATCACTGTCACATACCAGACATCAGTGCCAGATGCATAAGTTAAGCCTGAATCAAGGTCTAGTGGGAGGGTTTTCTTCCCCTGTGGGAAGGCAGAATGTCTAGGAGAAAAGGTTGTAAGGAATTCAGGGGGGAGGCACACAAGTCAGTCTCCTGGCATTTACGTGTTATCATTTGCTTGACTCCAATGCTTCAATTTCTGTCACTCACTGGTTTCAAAGAGGCTGAGTTTAAAATGCTAAGCACCGCTGAAGTCACAGGCCAGCCACGAGACCACACTGACACCAAACCTGCTAGAGATGAGACCACATGGAAAAACTACATCCACATGGTCATTTCTGCTCAGGACTTGAGCTAATGCCCAACTCTTACCAACTCACGTCACTCACAGTAGCTGTGTCTTCATATAAAATCTTCTACCCTTTTTTTTTTTTTTTTGTCTCATTACATATTACACTAAAGTAAAAGACACTTTGGCTTAAGTAGCTCAAAAAAGTAAAATTTGCTTTGGGAAATAAACTTATCTCAAAAATTCAGCTCAGCCCAATTTTAATGTAACACACACTCCTAACCCCTCTACAAGTTTTAGGCCTGTTAGGAGACCGTGGGGTTTTTTCAAACACCATTTCCTTCTTATGTCTGACTGTTTCAGAAGCAAAGTTGACATGTGTTACCAGTGAGCTAGCCCAGGAAGAAATCGGATCTGAGCACTTCCCACCCAGAAGAATGGAGAAGCTGAAGCAGCAAACATGAATTGAGGGCTTTACTGTAAGACTCAGATCCCAAAGACTAAAGCCTGTGCTTAAGCTTGAGAGAAAAGAGAAAGGTGAAGCAGCACAACACTCAGGAGTGTAAGCTGGTTACACAAGAGTCACCAGTAGGTAGTCTTAACTGGAGCAAACAAGGGCATGGACAAAAAGCATGCTGGCAGATACTGCTTCCACTGTAGCTGTCTATGAAACACCAATTAGCTTAGTACATTCAGACAAAAAAATCTGCAGCACAGGCATTTGATAGTTATAAATCATGTAAAAACTGTTTGTATTTGTGCTGAAATCTGAATTTGCTGTTACTTTATGCTCACCACAACATTTGTAAACAAAAGAATTTCTTAAAAGTATTCAAACACCCGCTATGCCGAGCTGATTCATAATTGTGTAAATAGTTTCACTATGCACTGGTATTCAGTAATAAAAAAATCATTTTCTAATGCAGTCTTACTCTGACAATAGCATTCATCTCATTTAAAACTTTTATATTACATATATTTATTCCCTTCAATGTGTTGTTTAGGTTATGGTTTATGTTACACCATCATATAACTCAAATTAGCTTCTGCTTAGGGGGATGACTAGAGGATATAGGAACAAAAAAGGATCATTTCTTTGTATCTAGTTAATTTAAAAATCCTTTTTTGAAATAGTCCAACAACATTACAAGAAAGGAATTTATATACTGGGCTATTAATTTGAAAAAAAATGGTGTAATAAAAATGGTGTAAAAAATGGTAAAATATTGTAAGTAATATCATGTGATTTTAATAAACTGCTTGGAAAACTCTCACATGATATTAAACAGGTAAACATACAAACCTTACGTGTTACTAAGTTGGAATACAGTAATTTTGCAACTGTATTTTAACATGGAGCCCAGGTCTCATGGCTGTTACAGACTGAGCACCACAGAAACTTTATTCTTCCCCTCATCAGCTGCTAGAATATCACTCTAATGGCTCCCTCAGGCTGAGTTCAAGGAGCAACAGCAACACTATAGGAACAGCTGCAAAATTTGATACCTTCTTTTGTAGCCTATTTCCCTCAGGCCAAACTGCAGAGCTTTCATAAGAAGGGGTGAAGGGAATAAAAAGGAGACTTTTGTCTGCCTTATACACAATAAATAAAATGGATTTCCAGTCTCACAGTAGAGAAAAACACCTCCCTGTGCCGTCACAGGTTGCAAGGCTGTGGCCCTACTGAGTAAGCCCCCGAAGGAAGAAGCTTTTTGTCACTGTGAATGTAGTAACACTGCTAATCCAAGAATATTCAAACCACACCAACAAAACAGGATGAGACTGGTCTAAAAACCTTTATTTTTTTAATGAAAAATTTTTAACACATTTTAAAAAATATGTTTATGCATTTTCTTTATCTTCTCTCTCCTGAAGCTTTATAATAAAATTCACTCTTTCTGTCAATTTTTTTTCACCCCTCTCCCTAAGACTGGAAGCCCTTGAAAGAAACTTTGCTTTTTGTAAAAAGGAGCAGCAAGACTTCACAGAATTGTTCTTCTCCAGGTGCAAACATCACAAGTATCAACCAACATCTAGAGGCTACAGTCCAAGACTGAAGCTGGATTAAGTGCTTTGCAAAAATTAAATTTTTTTTAAAAGCCAGCCAGTGACTGATTAGAAAAATGCTGGAAAAGTGCCAGGTATTCTATTCAAAACACCTTGAAACAAACTGCACTACTGTCTATATTTGGAAATCATAAAAAGGTTGCAAAACTAAAACCATATACTTGTAAATATATACGTTCAGCCTCCATGGTTTTCAAAGGAAACAAGTACAGATAAACTACAAGGATAACATATGGTTGGATATGAATGTGGTTTACATCTGTTACTGGTTAATTAGTTCAAACTTTACCCACACAGGAGTTTCAAAGATGCAGGGACACGTGTTAAATAAACGAGACATATTTTGGAATTCTGAACAGTCCTAAAAGTCCCAAAATCCAACTGGTAAGTCTTTCAGCCTTGCGGAAACACCTTTCTTGGTTGGAACACTTCTTAGTGGATTAGGCATGAAGAACCCTGTCAGGGAAGCTGGATCCTTACCCCAGCTCCCATCCGTTTACTCTTGTCTCAAGCCAGTCACCCACACATAGTCTCAGTTCTGTCACAGGGAAAAGACACTTGATGTCACAGACTTGCTCAAGTAATGCACCTAACCAAAGCCAGGAGACAAGATAACTCTGTGTTTCTTGACCTAGGCTTTATTTGCACTCAGTAGTCACAAAGAGCTTCATGTACACACCTTTCAAACCAGCAAACAGAATTTTCCCAAAGTAGTCTCCCCACTTTGCAGTTCAATGTAAAATACTGTTTTCTTTTTTAAAAAAAATCAGTCCATCTATTTTACCATCATTATGAATGTGAAAACAGCAAAAGTGTGTTAAGCAAACTATTGAAATGGTTGTATCCTAACTTTGGCAGTTATTTTTCATCTTAGCTAAGAAGTTAAAGCTAACATCAATACATACTCAGCAGAGGCCATGCTTGCTACCTTGCTTGTCTCAATATTAACCTGTGATAGGGATTGTTATAAGGCAATAACTTTCCATCTCCAGAACCTGATTTTACATTTTTTACATATCTAAAATAGTAGCTATAAAATGGCACTAAGACAGAAAGAAAATTATGTAGCATCATGATCACCTGGCATCTCCTTAAATCTCATTCATACATGTCTAAATTTTCAAACAAAAAAGGAAAGGTGATGGTAAAAGGTACGTCATAGTACCAACAACAGCCAACTTTTTTTTTTTTTAATTATCTTAGAATTCTTCAGAGGTGCTAATTTTGATGCAAGCTCTTTAACCCTAAGAAAATCTTCTATCAGCTATGTCACTTGGTATTGATCGTTGCTGAAAAAACAAATGGGGAAAAGAGAAGTTCCCAATACTTGGATCAGCATTCTGAGAGCTAACTATAGGACACTACAGTTTATTGATCTCTTTTTACTACAATACCACATCTACATTTCAGAATTGTATCAAGGAGTAACTGTAGAGGGCTTCAGAACCAAAAAAAAGGAAAGAAAAATACTCCAAAACCAAACAACAAAAAATAGAGTCAGTTAAGAATGGTGCTATTCCCACTTTTTCCATACACTCAATATATGCATTTTGGAAAGATATTTTAGTGCTGTTTCTTTTTTGATGTTCTTTCTTTTCTTTTTTTAAAGGCTCACTGTTTTAGATTACCAATTCATACTGACATCAACACTCACCCATTTTAAAGGAGGAAGCTACTTTCCTCCTACAGCTTTCCCTCATGAAGTCACCTGGTTGAGTTATGAAATCCTGTTAAAGAGGTCATTTAAATAAGACCTAAATCAATAGAAAAAAGGTCAGCTTTCCTGAACAGGTGTCACTTCTATTTATTTTGAGTGCAAACCCCAGCGATCACAAGTTCACAATATTTATATTGCAACCTAATCTTCATAGCCCATTGCCAACTTACAGTTCTTTGTTAAGCAGAGCAAAACCTCCATCAGATCCTGACAGTTTTACAGGACTCCCAGCAAGATTTTCCAACAGAAAGACACTACCAGGCCTCGTAGTCTTGTGTTCCTCAACACAAGCTGATGTGAACTCATCTTTGTGCTGTACTCCAGTGATACTCTCTGAGCCCCATGAGGTCAGATAATTTTGAGCACTCTGGTCCCTAAGAGATCTTCAGGCACACCTGGATCACCTAGAAAAAGGAAAGATTTCAGTGCAGATGGAAACACCCACGTACATAACCCAGCCAGAACAAAGCCATGGTGCACCTCACTACCTCTCAACACAGCACTCAGTAAGCGAGTGCCCTCCCACCAGACTTTATTTTGCTGTGTTCATTGACTGCGAAGGCTCAGCGGTGTTAGCAGTAGGGAGTTACAGGCACAGCAGATGAACGAACTGGGGAAAAAATCCCAAACTTACACGTCTCCCAGGACTGAGCAGGTATGATGAGGTACGGAGTTGCAGATGCTGCTGCTGCACTGCAATACACTGTTAGATATGCAGCCTGCTGTGCAAGAAGCTGGAGGCAGCACAAAATTCCAAGCCATGGCAGCCAGGCAGGCGTACCTATAAACCTCTTAATGCTGCTTCTTACTGCTTCAGTCAAAAGCAAGCGAGATATTTTGTCCCACAGCATTCTAAGTCTTTGATCGGAACAGCGATAATCTAACAGATCATTTGCACAACTGAGTTATTTCCTCCCCTTCTCCTTGCTCCCTCCCTCACAGCAAATCAAATTGTTTCAACTCTCTAACATATATCCTATCTCACCAGAAGGACACGCATCTATACGGATGCAACATTTATTCAAAATCGCAACAGGATAAAGGGGATGCAGTAACAGAATAGTTTCCTTTCCACACAGAAAGTGAAAGACACGACCAAGTATTCAAAAGCTTATCACAAATCTATTAAAAATGAAATGAATAAAATAATAATTCTGATCACTAGTACTGGAAATTCTACCCTCATCCCAAAACAATGTATTTCTGCCAAAATCTTCCTGAATCTGAATGCTACTTGCTGAAGTATCATTAATATGCTTCCATCCAGTAGCACAGGAAATGAATTGTATCTGGTCTGCATGGAATTCTTTAAATTATGCACATATTTATCAGTCTCGTCCTACATGCATAAATCTACCTTTACAATTTCTGGAAAACACTGATAAACACTGCTTAGGAGACATGAAATGTACAAAGAAAGAAAAGGAATGAATTTACACGGGAATTTACTGTGTCTGCAGGTCATACAAATGAACCCAATTTTTTCCCACAATTAAATCTATGGTGTTATCAAGACAATCAGTTTATTTTAAGACTGTCAACCCAATATATAAATTTCCTTTTGTGCTTGAAATGCCTTTATCAGATAAGATAGCTTTTGTTTAAACTGCTATTTTCAGCCTTTGCTTTGAGGGTTTTGAATATACACAGTGAAGTAACTTGAGATTTCCTACCCTGTTTTAAAATGTGTTTCTTCTGTCTGTTTGTATTTTGTAATTTCCTGTCAAATAACCTCACCATAACTAACTTTCCTTGCTCCAACCTACTATTTTTTTTTTTTTTTAAAGCCATTCCCACTTCCTGAGGATGGTAATAAAACACTGATTACATTCGGCTGTTATCTGCCTTTTCTTCCCCTGCTTCCCCCTCTCCCACTCCCTTTGTCAAAGCCAGCACTCAGGTTTCAGCTCTTCATGGACTGAGAAAGGCACATAACTGGGAGAGGAAGCAAATCAGACTGCAGGAATCCAGATTCATTAGAGTTTATTGGGTCAATCACCAGCTGGAGCGGAGCCAGACAATTAGGCCGTGCAGCCCCTGAAGGCTGGATGCACGGCTCTCCTTCCAGAGCCAAGCGCGCTCTGCAGCAGGGCACACGTCGGCACCGTGCCTGGCTGGCTGCTGCGGCCGCGCAGGGGCAAAGAGGAAAAGGAAAGCAGCAGCACCTTGCTGCTTCAAATCAGTTACCACTAACTGGAGGAAAAGCCAATTTCTTCTTCATCAAGCATGAAGCTGCTGATATTTCCAATTTACTCATTGGTTTTTGCCAATCCCTACCAAAAATCCAGTTTCTTAAAATACCACCTTACAGAGCCTACAGACTACTCAACTTCATCTGAAATTCTTTAACCTCCTCTATTTGTCTTCGACTGCACATTTCTGTTTCAACCAAGCTTAGTCTCCACTTACCTTTCTCTCTCTAACTCTGTTCCCCCTTTTCACTACCCGCAAGAAGTCAGTCCTACCTATTTCAGCAGTTCATTTTCTTCTTTCCTCCTTCCTCCCTTGTCTGTAAACTTGTTGCAAGCACAGGCTAAAGCCACTGCATTCGCTTCCTCTCTTCCAACTCTATACTGGATCATGTCCAGCCCAGTTTCCGCTGTTTCCCTTTGAATGAAAGTGCTTTCACCACAGTAATTCATGATCTCTTCCTGGGCAAATCTCAAGGATCTCCCTCCTACATGGCCCTTCTGGTCTTTTGATATTGCTGATCATCATCCTTGCTCTGACATCTCATCCTCACTGAGGTTTCAGTTCAGTCTCTATCTTTCCTGTCAATGATACCTCTCTGTTCTGGGCAGCCCGCTACATTGACTGGCACTTCTGAAAGCTCTGTCACTGCCACAGTATTCTTCCCAGTTTAACACAATTAGGGGATATCTTTAGCCCTCACCTCTGCACTGATGGTTCAGATTCCATTTAAACATTGCCAAAGTAGTCTAAGGTGGTCTGGAACGAATAGGAGAGGGGCATAGGCCAGGAGCCTTAGATCAGATTGAGAAGCTCATGAAACCCCGTTGTCAGACACACCTTTTCCCCTTCCAAGACACCTCCTTTGCACTTAAACACGTGTCATTTTACCTCCCAAATTTTCAAACTCTACATTTTACCACAAACATAAATTAACTTGCCTCAACACTAAATGCCTTCCCGACAAAACTTCGTCCTCTCCCTACAACTGATGCCAACTCTGGGAGTTGCTTACAACAGCAAATTTATATTGTGATATTTCATTCTATTCTTCTGAGTATCAAGTTCAGTCGTACCCTTTCAGTCGCTTTCTTCCAGTCTCAGCAGCTTAAAGCTCTCTGTAGTTTATTCTAACCAGTCTGACAGCATTCTCCCCTCGAGTGTCCCAAAAATGCCACTGCCTTCTGACAGGGCAGAAAAGGTACAACAGCTGAAGTCATGTTCCCATCTCTGTTCAGTCAGAAGACCTTCGAGTAAATTCTTCAGTTTCCTAACATGGCGTCACGTTTAATGCTCTTTTCACACCCTCTTCTTCAACTTGTTCCTAAAGTTTATATACTTTAAACCTTCCTGAATTGATGCAGTAATACTCAAGAACCACAATGCCAAGCAGTGCAACACCACAAAACTACTCCTGTTCCAGATAGCTGACACAACTGAGCATCGAGAATCGAGCCCAGAGGTGGATAGTGGGTGTTGAAGGATCTGCTAAAAATCCTTGCACTCACACCTTCAATTTCTGAGTGTGCACTTATAAAGTTTATCTATTTCTATGCAATTCAGGAGCACTGCCATGTTCAAGCTTTGCTTCCGTCACATTCAGATGTTTTTCTCCTGATGGTCACCACGTGGGTTTCTTCAGAGGGGTATAAGGGATGGTTGGCTTTTTCACACAGAGGCCACTTCTAAATTATGCTCAATCCCTGCATAAGCAGCAGCGTTACATAGTAGTCCTCTTGCTGTTTGAAAGTTATTTATATGGTTCAATGTTTTCTGTGTGTCTAAACATCACTTGTTAGCTTCCATTCAGCCTGAGTTCTGGCAACTCTAACTTTCACCCTTTTCTGACAACTTCTTCTCCTTCCTTGGGACACCAAATTCAGACTGCTGGAGTACTTGCAAAAGCTCCCAATTTCTGCACTATTCAGGTCTATGAGTTCTCAGTGCAGCCAACTTGCATTGCTAGCAGTTTGGCAAACTCATGTTTGCTATCTCTCAAAGACAAATTTTAATTAAGGACAAACTTTTAATCCTCCCTTCATTTTAATTAAATCGATTCCTGATCACTTGATCTTAAGTTACTTCCCAAGTCTAGCTCTTCTATGATCTCATTATTAGCTGCTAAAACCAGAACGGATACTCTTTCATTCACTATGTCCTTTCTTGTTATGTTTGTGGGGAGGGGGAAGGTGATTTGGGGTTTTTTTAATGATCTTTCACACTGTGTAAACTCATGGACAGTCTGCTACCTTCTCCTCCTGTTTTTCCTGAACACAGCAAGTACTGCTTTTCCAGCAAGATTATTATTCTGCTATGCACCTATTGTTCTCTACAACATTTTTCTTCACAGGTAGTTTAGATTCCCCTTCTCTAATGACCTGGTATTTAAGTACAAACCTTTTCCTTGTTTCTAACTGACTACAACCAATCACCTTGTCAAGTTAAGCACAAACCTTTCATTAAATGACCTGATGGTTCAATTAAGATCACTATTATTTCTATCACTTTTTCTTATACTCTTCTTCCATTATAAATTAATGTATCTTCTTCTTTTTTGACTTCCTGCACACTAAAGCCAAGCACAAATATCATATGACCATCTTCACACCTCTTCCCATCATTTCTTGACATATTCAACTGCTGTAACAGACTCAGCAAAAAATACTGCCACTCCACACAGTGACACAGACCATCCCTTCAGAAATATTCTAATTTCTTGAATGTAACCCAGAAGAAACACAGCCCAAGCTTTCCCCCCATCTGCCCATCTCATTTACAGGTCTTCTCTAGGAACTGGGAGAATTCTGATCACCAGAATCCAGACTTTCTGCAGAAATCATGGCAAAAGCATAACTGAGAAGGGATCTGCATATCTTGATGAGTTTTTCCTAAGAAAGAGCAAAACCACTGAAGTTCCACTTTAAATTGTAGCAAAAATCTGAGGGAGGAAGGCACCATGGGCTGATGGAGACCAAGTCAGTCTCCAAAAAATTGTACAAATTACAGAGAGAATAGAGGGAGAATGTTAGGTGCTTCTAAAATCAAGTTCATTTTTGTTTAAGGCAGTGCAAAGCATAAGGGAAATCTAGAGTAAAAATAATAAAGGCAATATGGCTGGAAGACTTTTTGTAGAAGCAGACTAAAGGGACAGTAACAGGATGAAAGAGCCCATGCCAAAACCAGTAACAAAAAGTAACAAGGCAGAGAGAGAGAATCATAAGGTGAAGAGAGATGGGGCAAGAGCTTTAGCAGTTTCTTCTTAAGTCCACAAGTATCCAGAACCACCAAATAACTTTTTTTTGCAAGAGAAGCTAAAAGAAAAGTCAAACTGAAGGTGACGTTGATCAGAATTTTGATCTGTAACCCTAGTCTAAAAAAAACGGTGAAATCACCACCAGGAAACATCACATCTTTTTCTCAGAAAGGACTCATGTACAAACATACCTGAGCCATCAGAACAGAAGGGACAGAGAGTAAAGGGAAATCTGCAGAATTATTCCTACACTGAAAGCCATGTGTAGAATACCCTCATAGACACACAGAGTGATAGAAGGAAACAAGTCATAAAAGTGTAGGGAAAATAAGCCTGCTTTAAAAATAAAAAGCATGGTGACTGCTGAAGGTGACTAACAGATTCTCAGCAGTCCTTAATTAATGAATTAAATATTCACATATCCACTTCATATGATTTTTGTTTCCAAATCAGCAGCTTGCCACAACTTATGCTGACATTCTGCATAACAGATCTGACCATTCAAAACCTTCAAGACGTGTTTCTGCCACGCTACAATTCCACTGAGTTACACTGGCTTGTCATTGCACCCCAATACCTGTGGACTCTGTCCAACTGAGTTCCCTATAGGGACACAGCTGCTGAATATTTCTTATGTTTACCATTGGAAGAAGTTTGTGTAATACCATTTAGGGGGATATTTACCAACAAAATAAACATGCAGAGGAATTCAGCACTTGTAGTCTGTAATGAAGCGCAATGTATCACAGCAGAGACATCGGCCCAGTTCCTAACTCCACTTGAAGAAAGACTGAATAATTTAACTTATTTCTCAAGACAAAACCTCTGTACTTCCCAGTAGAGTAAGTCTATGAGGTTTAAATAAGTTTTCAAAAAAAAGCTCTAGATTATTTCACATCACCAGCTGCCAGCCAATAGCCTGGATAATGAAAATCCACAGTTTCCTGGCTTCCTGCACAGCTCCTTGCAGGCTTCAGAGTAACTGTTTCTCTCATTTGCCTACACTCGCTATGATTTCCTTTCTCTTTACTTCAAGAATTTTTATTTTTTTTTTACTACATCTGTAGGAGATGACAAGAGGGATTAACACTACCAGAGACGTTGCATATGACCTCTTCTTTTATGGGCACCGTTTGTCACAGAGGTTCATTAGACTTGTGTTTCCTAAACTTACTTCAGTCAAGGAATGAACTTTTAAGATGGATGAACACTCACAGCATAGCTGCTTTAAACAAAACCACCCCAGTTTGTAAATAAGAAGTGATTAGAGAAATTCACTGCAGAAATCAGTCACATTAATCAGCTGGTTGTAAAGCAGATTGATGTGCACCAACTAGAGCTGTCTAAACAATTTTGTTAACCTTTAGCAAAAATGTGAAGGAATATGCTGCAAAATGGTTCACTTTTAAATGAATAGGACATGCTTCTTTTAGGAGAACAGTTAAGTTCCAAGATTACTATTTTGTTCAGATTTCCCCAGAACAACTGGCCCAAAAAGAGTAATTTATAGTTACAGCACACTTTTCCACAAGTTCATTCCAAGCTGCAAACAGCAACAGCCCATGGCAGGACAGGGAGTGTTTATTCAAAGGCTGATTGTAGCAGGACTTGTGGAGGGAGACTGATGCTCAGTCAATGCACAAAGCAAAATGAATCACCAGAAAGCCTCTAAGAATTTCCTCCAGCACTGCTTTACCTCCCATGTTGTAACTAATTTTGGTTTTTTTCTCAGCCAAAATCCCAGTGGAATTGCAGAATAATCTGTGAAATCGGTGCTGATAATAGTCCAGGGAAGGATGGGATGGTTTACCACCGGCAGCAGTGGCTACACACACCTGAAGATAATGAATCTGAACATAAAACACCCTCCCTTCCCCCAAGACAAACTTAAAAATAACACTTAAGAAATGTATTCCTCCATTTTTTTGAGGAAACATTTGATTTATATTTCCAGGTTTTCTTCCACAACCACCAGAAATAGAAAACTGATTTAAAAGGTGAGGAGCAAGAGAAAAGAAATCCAACAAACAGTCTTTTAAGTAGATCTCTTCCAAGAGGCACAGTTTTCAGAGGAACATCAAAGTAGGCATTGATAATATCACTCTCACATCAATCACAGTATGCCTCAAAATACCTGGAAGCTCTGAAGCCAACATTTTCAGAAGAAAACCTTACAAGAATGATCTTGGCCTATCTTTAATTTTACCCACACTAAAAAGAGTAGCCAACAAAGGCCTATTACTATAGGTGCGGGTTGCTAGACAGAAGCACTAGAACTTCCAAAGCAGGATGTGCATGTTACATGATGTGGGAAATTTAGACAAAGTCAAGGAATTACCTTTTAATTTTTTTTTATATGCATCTACTTCCAATAGTTATCAAACTCCGTTTACACAGGTAGGCCAGAATTAAGTTTGGAGTCAAAGCCTCAGTAAGTTTGATTCAGATTTAAGAGAGTTACAAGCTAGAAGGTGTCTGATAACACCACTCTTCTGTTACAATTGCATCTCTCACTTATACTCAGCAGGGATATTTGTTTAAGCGACAAAAGAATTTGGTATCAATCCCTCTTGCTGAGTAAGCTGCACTTGATCTGCACAGCCAATGAATAATAAATCAATGCAAATTACACCACTTTATCACTAACAACCATTTTCTGGTCAGCTACACCACAGAATACAGTCTCTCCCACAGGAGACAAATAACCCCCAGTGTCTTAAAATAGGAGTTATTTATAGCCCGCAGGGAAACAATTGTGCTCTAACATATAATTTGCACCACTGTTTATATTTCCAGTGAATTTGGCCCTTGAAATCTTCGGCTACAATGAAGGCGCAAGCTGCTTTCATCATTAGTGCATGACGCTGCAAATTATTTTAATTGATATTTGAACATTCAGCTGTTAGGCAGTTCCCCATGCCCCACAAGTGCCACCTTACACTTGACAACTGGGTCACTCATACACTGTTTCTTAACCATCTGTAGCTTTTCTGGGTAACAGTTTTTGATAGACATTGCAGCTGGCTTAAGGTAGGAGCTATCGAAGATAAAATAAATTTCCACGTCTGGACGGCAGAAAACTTGAGAGAGGAGGGTTTATAACTCACTCTCTATTAGTGCAGTAGAAAGCCATTCTTCTTCCAAAAGATGGATGGGTTTAGCCCCTCAGAGGTGTCAGCAGCTGCACAGATTTGGAGAAAGAGGCCTCGAGGGCACATTGAGGCCAGTCAGGGCCTCACCTTTTGCCAAGAAGATGGATGCTCTTTGTGTAGCATCATTTTCACAAGCATCTATCCAGAGCTCATCATCGAGCACTAGAGGAAAACATCACATCAGCGCAAGCCAAAGCTAACTTCACCTATTCAAAACACACGGGCATGGAATAGTACAACACACTACCAAAACATGATGCAAATCATCCACAGCTCACTTACTCACAAAGGTTCATTTCTGATGCGTAAACTTCAATCTGAAGTAAAATTCTCTCCCCATGCTTATATTAACAACAGGCAGCTTTGATGGCACATCCAACAGCAGTTCTCTACTGAATTCAGGGACCAACCTTCTGGACACCAACACAAACCCACAAGATGCAACGCTTTGGATGCCATTCAGTGAATAAGCCTGTCCCAGGTAATGGCACGTGAGGCCTTGTGAACATTTGAGCCACACTAAGGGCACCAAGCATGGTGACAGCATGCACAGAAAACCTGTGGCACACAGGGAAGTCATGGGGGAAAGGTGCCTCTGAGCCTGGCAGCACCCACCTAGGTCTCCCACTGCAGGAAAACCCCAGCCCCTACTAGGCTGGACAACGAAGCCAGCTCTCCAACAGCACTGTCGGAACACCCAGGTCCATCCTGGCTGCAGTGCACAGGCGGACACAGCAGCCACTGGGAGACCTGCCCACCGTGCCTCCTGCACCACTCCAAACTGAGCCGACTTCAGCTGCTCTGGGGTCTGAGGTTATCAGGGCAGAGATTTCTGCAAATAAAGAAATACAAACTGTGGGTGTCTGTTCCAACTCTTCTCTCTTTGTGACCAAGAAGCTTCTTCCAGGGCTGGCTTGACTTGCCCCGGAGG
This sequence comes from Mohoua ochrocephala, assembly GCA_013398855.1. Taxonomy (NCBI): domain Eukaryota; kingdom Metazoa; phylum Chordata; class Aves; order Passeriformes; family Acanthizidae; genus Mohoua; species Mohoua ochrocephala. The sequence goes on from VZTA01011993.1 coordinate 235,034, forward strand.
CTTCCCAGAGAGCTGTATAATAAAGATGATTGAAATGCAGACTATGTCAACAGACACTTCCTTTGAGAGAGGTAAACAGGAGGACAGCACCTTGTTCATCAAAAACAACCAGACATACCTATAGGGCATGCAGAGCCAGCCAAGATCCTTTGGGGTTTTCTCTTTCCTTTTAAGAAGAAAACAGTTATTAACTTTTTTTCCCAAATTTAATATTAAAAGAAAACGCTGGCAACACCCACGGTGATGTTATGTCAGCTGCTTATGTCAGGTCAAACACAGTGCGACAGGAAGCAGGGGCTCCACACGCATACTATCCCATCGACTCAGCGCCATTCTGCTCCTCCCTCCCAAACACGGACTGCTAAACTCTGCTCGACGTCCAGACCCACAGCTTTCTGCCCAGCCTGCCCAAGAGAAAAGCATCCTCCGAGAAGGAAAAGGTAATTACGTGCCAGACGGCACCTCTTCTGAGAGCTCCCATATGATCAAGTCCTCCCATCCCAGAAAGGAAAGCAACCAGACATTCTTCCTCAGTCTAGAGGCAGAAGTGGAAACAGCAGAGTGTAGGATAGCAAATAAATATTTTCAGCCATCCAGCTCATAAAAGCAAGCAGAAGACAGCAACCTGGCATACCATGACAGCCAAAGTAAATGAACACAGTGAATAAGAAGGAAAAAATCAGAACCCGTTCAGAAAACTATTCACTTTCCAAGTTTCTATTTCTCTAGTTTTAAGATATGCAAATCTATTCTCTAATGCCTTTATTAAAATGCATATTTCTTAATCTTGCCATCCTTGTTATCCTAGTTCACGGTTTTTCCCCACTGTGTCAGATGAACAGAAGCAATGCACCAGGGCAAAGGCAGCAGCAAGGCTGTTTTGAGCCTTGTCAAGCACCTTTTCCCACGGGAGCCTAGTGGATAGCAGGATATGACTAGGACCTCTTTCAGGACAAGGCAGATCTTAATTCCCCCACTCTACAGCATTAGTGACATTTTCTCTCCAGCTATTTAGTAAATTTCCTGGGACAAAGCACCACAGGTGGTGCCTTAATAACACGAATGGGACACAAGGGCTGGGCTGCTGTAGCCATCTACACAAGAGCCCTTGTTTGCACCCACTGGCTTCTCTGTGCCTCTCCTCCCACCGCCAGGAAGTCTTGACATGACCAAAATTTACAGCAGTTATAACACACCGTGCTAACTGCGAATTTTAATTAGAGAATTTGCCTCTGGTGTAATGCAGCAATAAGGAGAAAATGGGTGTCTCTGCTTTCTTCTGAGGATCTCCGTATGCAGGCAGGTGTGGACAGACCTGAGCTTGCTCTGCCTGTGCTCCAAGCTGGCTCCCAGTTGAAAGCTGTGGAGGCACAGCACGCCGTGCACAAGCAATTAGGCCCTGCACTCAACACACCTCAGCTTGCCTAGATGACTGCTAACAGAAATGAGAATTGTGTCCATGTAGCAAAGGAGTAAGAAACAAAAAAAACCCAAACAACAAAAACCACACTTTTTCTTTACACCCAATACTTGTTCACACTTGCCCTAACAAGCTTGCCAGTATTGTCCTTGTCTTCTCATAGGTGTATGCTTTTAGAGGGTTTTTTTGGCTTGACGATCATTATATTTAGGTCATTTGCAAGTATAAAGCTATCATCTACACAGAGATGATAGCAAATATAACAAAAGTAATATTCAGAGAGGATAAACCACAGAGGGTCGTGGATTATAACAAGGAACCAGTGAAGCCTGGATGACCCTTATCAGGGTGAGTCACCTCTTGCTAACACCTCTAAATTAAGGTCTACCACTTCTGTTTTACTCCAGCTATTTTAAAAAAGAAACACAGAAGAATAGCAAAACATGAAAAAAGGAAAAAAAAAAGTGCAAAAGCAGAAGCGAGGTTTACCAAGTGTCTAACCAGTCAACAATCAAGCCACCAAGACAACATAATGCAATTCAAGTTATTTTTTGAAGACTAGAAATTTTAAGTATTGAGCAGCCTATACTTCTGTTCAGTCTGGCACTGATCTTCTTCTAACTCCTATTCGGATGATGTTACTGAAAACAAGAAAAGGTTAGGAACAGCAGGGTTCTTCTCAAGAGCAGACTAAGCAGAACTGACTTCTCCTTAGCGCCCCAGAACCACATGAAGGCACCCATCTCCAGGCAGGATGACAGAGTTTTCTCCTTGCTGTTGTTTCACTAGCTGAGCAGGAGCCAGGTGATTTCCAGCTCTAGCCTGGGGATAAGTAGCCTTCTCTGCCCCTCCCTCAGCTTTCCTACCCTGCCGGGCTAGTCTTCCCAGCAGGGCAGCAACCTAGCGGGAACTACTGACTCGAACCTCCACCAGGATCCTGCAAGTCCTTCCTCATCATCATCCCCACCTCCCATCTTTGCAGCAGGACGTTTGTGGAACTGCTTTGGAGGGCAAACAAGTCCCAGAGGCAGCCCAGCTGGCAGATGCCCTCCACTCTCAAGGAGGGTATTTGGTTGAGCAGCACAACTTTGCTTTTATATTTGATTTCTGGACCCCACCTGTACTGCAGAACATTAGAGAGCTGCCTTTGATCTCTCTTCACTTTCCTATTTTCAGGCTCAAATTTAGCAAAGATTATCCCTTAACACATGGTACCAACTCATGGTTCTGAGCCGTCGTTACTGGTAGAGAGGAAAAGCACCAGAGACAAATGGACAAGCTCCAGTGAGGAAGAACATGTATTATTTCAGTAAATTCATCAGATAATATTAATTAATTCAGGAAACCCACAGATTTTTTTTAAAAAAGGAGGAAAAAAAAAATCTCTTTCACTTATGGCAAAGCCAAGAGAACATAAGTCCTGAATACCTTTTCCTCTTTTTCCCTCGGCAGCAAGACTGGGATAGAGCAGGTCAAGCAACAACATAACGACTTTGCATGCTGTTGGGCTGCTATTCAAAATACAAGACAAAATATGAATGCAACCTGATTTCAAGTGGATCTGGGAGAGCCTTGATGCCGAAGTTTGTATGCCAGCTTTGTAATTACTAAGATCTCAGACCAGCCCTTGTTTCTGAGTACTGGCCTAGATTAGCAAGTCACCTGAAAGTTTACAGTAGGAAAACCATATGGATATATTCCTGTAGCTACATGTGTACAGTAATTATGGCATAGATAAGCAATAACACATGCCCACGGCATCATACGTGGTGAGGCACGAGGCTTACGTGCATACCTTATTATGACTTCAGACTTCAAAGTACCTTATTGCTCAGACAAAATTGGTAGCCTACTTCCTTGTAAAACACACATAAGGGTCTATTGCCATAAAACACTTACAGGTGTTGATATAACAGAAGATTTAAAGTGTGGGTACCAGAACTGTAAAAGGGGGAAGGAGCATCTTAAAATATTTTCCTATATTGTTTTACAGGGAACGTACTTCATAGAAGCGGCAAAAACGACGCATCACTTAACTTTAAAAAATGCCAGTTTCATGCCAATGCTTGAAATCTGGTTGCTTTGCAGACACTCAGAAGCTTATGTTCCCCTCTAGTTTTTTCTAATACATCATCTACTTCATTGCTTTCAGACCTCTAATCAATCAAGAAATCCCATCCCAATTGTGTGATCAGCAGCTGACATTTGCGCATGACAATTTATGAAAAAAAAAATCAGTAATAAGTGTTTCCCTTTTACAAGGCTTTTTCAAAACAGCACCACATTTTACAAAAGTACATTTTTATGAAGACTGGTCTCTAAGTGAATAGCACCAACTTCAAAGCAAATGTTTCTGCAAGGGCTGTTGCAACATTCTAGTTCTTACATGATCTCCAAGGCTGCAGAGTGACCTAGGAGGCAGCCATAATGAGACACAGACAGTGAATAAAGCATTGATTTAATTATGTTGTTTGATATATGATGACCTCATCCATTGCTGTTTATACTACTATAGTGCTTGAAATACTCTATCGACATATGGGAAGGCACAGGCTCCAGCCTGAAGAGCTTACAGTCTCCAAGACAGAAACCAGATGAAGGGTGTTCTCTTCCTGTAGCTTACAGTAGGTTTTGAAGCTTTGCTCATTTCCATCAGGTCTCAAATGTGCAGTGAATGCTGGAAGCAGGTTGCTGAGCCAGCTTGCTGGACAAAATATCCACTCCTTTGATTACAGAAGAGATTTCTGATACGTGAAAGTCTATGTTCTCTTGTACAATAAACAATGGCAAGAAGAAAACATTGGTGAGAAGGAGGTAAGTTACAGCTGTTTACAACATTTCCACTAAATTCATTGAGTTATGGAGATACCTTGTGCCCTTGCGGGAGCTTTGGCCCACTGTTACCTTCTGCTACAAAAAAAGTAGAGTGGGGGAAGGCATCAGTACAACCTGACAGATCTTCCACCGAAGCAACCGTACTGTAACTCTCTCCTTCCAGAAAATTAACTGCCAAGGCTCAGAGTTTGGTTAAATATACGTGCATGTCTTATTTTGCACTCCCGATTAAGAGTCCCCGAAAAATATGCAGTAAAAGTAACTTTATGGTGTTAATGCCATGAAAATCTCCATGAGGAAATGAGTAGTTCTGTATTCAGTGCACCATCTGCCAACCACGCAGTAAATAAAGCCATACAAGAAATGGTGAGAAACAAAACATCAACAACCTACCCACTCATTAAGCATTAGCCATGCTGTGTGCTGAACAATATGCAGGCCTTGGGGGTTGGGGGGGGAGGAGGGAAGCACGCAATCCTCTAATTAAAGGCAATCAAAATGAATATTTACCATGGGGATGAATGAGTAGCTTTAACTGTAGAATTTTCTAGCCTCCGATTGCTTGGGTCTGCAAGTTCAGCTCTTGAAGTTCAGCCCTGTTCAGTAATCTAAATGCCTAACTTAAGGCATCATTTATCTTATTTTATTTCCATATAGAAGGAGACCCACAAAACATATGTAGTTGACACATATTTACCCCTTTTAGGTGCACACACACCTACAAGGACCATTGCTTTCACAGTCTCCTATCACAGAAACCAGACATAAAGACAGGCTAGAGAAGAGATACCCCAGTTCAATTTTGTTTTAAGGTCATTCTGGAATAGCAACAGGAATTCAGCACATCCTCTTCCTTATAGTGAGCTTTCTAGATTAAAAAACTTCTATTTAAAATGGAATCCAAGGAGTCCTGCTAGCAAGGATAAAAGATTCAAAAAGTATAAATTAAATACAATATTAGCAAAGAAAAATGTGCATATATATACACATATGTATTTGAAAATATTTCACACGGTACACAGAATTTAACCAATGAGAAAACATTTGCCCAGCACAGCTGAAAAATAGCTGAGAGACAGTAACGTGTTTTCATTTTCTTTTCAAACTCTGGTACAAATTCAGCTAATATCACTTTGTATGATCTCATACTGGGATAGAAGCCAAAAGTTTCACTTGAAATCTTTGCAGTTATCAGATCTGGAAAACTTTTCAATCACTTAAGTTTGAGAAACATTAAAAAAAGAAAAAAAATCAGAGATAAAAGGCCAGGGGCTTGAAACATTTATCACTTCATCATACTCTTCCATTTGATGCTAGGTCAGCATCTTTACAGATACAATAAAATGTTTGCTTTACCTATATTTTGAGTTGTTTTGAAAGAAAAAAATTAAATTGATGAATAGACAGGGTTAGAAACAGACATAGAGTAACAAGGCCAGGCAATTCATATGGAGGACAAGCTCCTTAGTGAGCATGTTCAGGAGTAAAAAGCTCCCATGCACAAATGTAAGTTTCCGATACTTGATTCCAGTGGTGGAAAACTGCAAACACACAGCCACGTTGCTTTGGTGTCAGCCTTGCAAGCCCCAGCCCTGCCAAACAGTGGGCACGGCCACGGGGCAGTACATGGAGGATAAGCGTGATGCTCCCGGAAAGGTCAGGATTGCTACAGCTGGACCTGCTCTTCCCTCTGCTTTTCCATGGCACTGGGGATCTCAGGCCTGCCTGTACTACAGCTCGGTCAGCATCACCTCCCTTTTACCACTACCAGGGGTCTGGGAAACCAGGACAAGCTCACAAAGCCTCAGACTGGCCCAGAGGTTTAAAGAGGAAAACAGGATGTCCAGGAGAAGACTGCCCTGTTGGAAGCAAATGCTATCAACATATTTTAATGATTGCTAAAATTGAAGATTCCCAGCTCCATATGACACCACGTAGGGACTGAATGAGGAAAGATGAGGGCACTCTTCTGGCATGTCTCTGACACTTCCAGTCTCCTCCTGATAAAACAAATATACCACAAACACCTTGCAAGCATAATCGTGGCTAAAGAAAAAGCAGACATAAGGTAGAAAGTTAATACAACCACAAGCACAGACCAGCCCATACCTTGCCAAGCTGAACACCTTTTTTAGAGAATATTCCAATTTATGAGCTACTAGGTCAGCTTCAGACCTGCTCTGGTTTCAGGCACATCTTGCCAAGTGACAGCTACCCTACCCACTACAGGACAAAAGGTACTCATGCAAAGCCCAAATCTTTAAAACATTCACAACCATTTTAATCTTATCATCAAGCAGTGAATATTCAAGCCAGCACATAGCTAGACTTCCTTAGAACAAACTTCAAAATAAAGTTTTAAAACATTGGCTGTGTCTAAGCAAGTCAGTATATGAAAGATAGGGAAAAAAAGAACATCTTTTCAGAAAGCACCACAAGACACTCAGGTGTGGGTTTGTAGACTGATGGTTACCCCAGGTTGTGTCACCATATGCAGCCCCCTCTTCAAAAGATACAAAATACAAGAAGTACTATCAAAATGCTTCCATTGCTTTCCCACGTTTACATTAAAGCATTCTTTGTGCGTGCAAGCAAATATAGTGAGATTTCTCCACTTCCTTGATGAGAAAAGTGATTTTTCCTTCCCTCCAATAAGAGCTGCCCTTTACCTCATACTGGTAAAAAAAAAAAAACAAAGAAAGCTGGAAATTGAATCTCACCACTGTGTATTTCCTGATGAAGATCCTTGCTCTCTCATTACTTCCCAAAACTTCCCCTCAAAACACTTGTTTTCTCATTATTACTTGCACATTTCTCACCCCTTTGCTCTTTTCTCTTATTCAGAAAGGCCTGATTTCTGGTTCCCTGAATTTTTCACCTCTCTCTCTCTCAACAGCTGCAGGGGAGACTCCTTCATACTTGGTTTCAAATACAGCCCACCAAGAAACATCTCTGGAGGAAAAAAATGCGTTTGGTATAGATGGCTGAACAGAAAATTTCCCACCCACTTCACTCTCCACTGCATCCTGTCACCCCTCTCTCTGTTCTGGAGAAGCCGCACAAGTTACTATTCCCATTTGTTTTCCTCCTTCACCCATTGAGCTCCAGATGCTTTTGATACACCACTGACACCCTCTTGGCTCTGCTGCCTACCCTTTTACCCGCTCCAAGTGCTGGGATACTCCTGAACCCCGCTGCAGCCTGCTCCTCTCCAGCATATACTTGCACCTGCTGCCAATTTCCACTTCAGGCAAAGCCTCAGACACTGTCCCTGACACCTTCAACCCAATAACATCATTGCCTTTTCTCCCTACACCACCTAAGGCATGTCCTTTAGCTTTAGGGCTGTAGGCAGCATGGCAGCATCTTGGTTCTGGCCCTCTGAAGCTGAGAGTGCTGTCCAGACACACCTATTGCTTTCAGGTGTTGCCTGCTCCCATGTACAAGAGTAAAAGACTCAGAAGGTCATCTGAAGCTGCTCTGGATGGCGCAGCCTCCATTTTCAGCCCTGCACACAATTTAGACAAAGTTAACCTAAGCTAGATTCAAGAATCACAATGTTTAAACTAACACAAAAATTCTGCTGTCACTCTGCCAGTGTTAGGGCTTAGCTAGTTCTTAAATATTTCTTGTATCACAGCTTGGTGAAAGAGCTGTCTGGTCAGCAACCCCTGCAAGTGAACTCATCCTGTTATGCACTGCTCAGCACTGGTACATTCACAGGACCAATGGTCTTGTGTGTATTGATGCAGAAGTGAGAACCCCCTGCCAAAAGCCAGGGCTTAAACACCATGTGCTTTTCTAATAAGACTTGGATCTTTTCACTTTGAACAGTTGCACCGAGAAGCAGAGCTCTTATTCATTGGTCAGTATGTGACGGTGACATATGCTAGGTACTCACTAAGTTGAAAGCAATTAGAATGTCAGGATGTAAATTCCACAGAAAGGTCATGTGCCCTTTTCTAATGATGGCCCCACATATCTACAGGCAGAGCCAGAGAAAGACAACCCAACGTGAAGTCCCATTTATCCTCCTACAGGGTCTGGCCTTGGAGTTTCTTTCCTCCCCTCCATGAGCAGAGATACAGCAAGGGAGAGAGGCAGGAAGACACACAAGCTGGATCTGCAGCCATTAGAACTAACATATCAGCTGCACTCTAACAGGCTTCAGGAGCAGCCCAGGTGTGATATGGGCACTTCTGCTGCTGTTACAGACCTCTCTGTTCCACTGACAAATACATCCAGGGGTCTAATAAAGCTCAACCTTGCACTTTCCTCCAGTAACAGCCTCACTCAGAATCAGTTCAAGAAAGGCTAAACTAATTTTGTCAGTTCAGATTTCTTTGACACTGGGCTAAAAGCTTTCAAATACAGAACATTAACATCAGAGAACTGGTGGGGGTGGGAGGGGGGTGAGATTTACGGAAAACTCACACTATTTTTTTAATGGAAACCCTCTTATTACTAAACAGGAACAGCACATTCTGAAGGCTGATGTTTGTAATTAGGAGGTGTATCTGTAGTATCTGAACTTTCTTCCATTCTTACATACAGCCATCTGAATTTTATCTTCCTGTTTTGACTAAAAACCTTCTGAAGTAAGGACCGAGTTAATTATAAACTATTTCATAATTCACTCACCCGTCTTTCCCAGAGCAGGAAGAAGGGGAGTTCAGAATCCTCCATGTAAGCCCTTCAATCCCATTCACACCTACTTCAGAAGTGTAAATCCTCACGTTTCTCTGTGACTCCAGCCTGAAATAAAGAAAAACAGGACAAAAGCACATAGTAACTTTACGTTAAGCATTGGCAAAAATTTAAATTATAATAATAGATGTTTTAAAACAATTTGTTCATACTATATTATGTCTTACGGATACTCAAGTCAAAGACATTGCTCTAATTCAAGGTCAAATGACTGTAAGATGACAGAGAACACAATGCTTTTACACAACTACATAGTCTTATATTTCAGGACTTTTCCTGTTCAGTTACAATAAATCCCATTTAGGCACTACAAGCACTTCAGTCACTGGACGAAGTCCAAAATTTCAGTCAGGATGCTTCCTCACTAAAAATTTTCTTGAACAGGAACACAACCTGGAATGTGCTCTTAAAACACAGCCTTGAGAAATAAAATTTATTGAACATTCGTGCTACAAAAAGGAAGCTGGATTGTGTCAGCGGAAGACAAATCCACTCTCGGACTCATATCTTCTTGTTCTCTGCATTCACTAGCTTCCAGTGTTCATCTACTTATCTTCCCAAACCGTGTCTAAAAGCAGAACAAAGGTGCTGGGCACTGGCAGTGGGTGATGTCCCTGAAACATTCCCAGCACACCTTCACGTTGTGCCCTCTGCTACTCCCCAAGGCACAGAGAGAAACTGCTGCCCATCTCGGAAACACGGGCTTACAGCAGGATGGAGATTGCAGCTCCAACAGCCAAAAGGTAAGACCAAGACTTAAACCCTACTAAATAAACAGTAATAAAAGATTCAACACGGCAGCTAAAATCAGGTACAAAAACCTCCATATTTGTACATCACTCATGAAAGCACATTCTCATGAAAATATGATTCTCATGCCATTTATTTCTTATTCCTACATTTATAATTCATTTTTATGCAGCATTATTATACATTATACAGTTTTCTCAATTACATCGTGTGCATTTGTGTGTGTAAGTGTATAACCTTGAAAGAAAATCAACATAAGCAGGCATTCCAGTCTGAAATCGGGAAGTTTTAAAGTACGTGTCTGTAACACTGAACCATGCAGCATGAACTGAAGACACTAAGGCCTGGCAAATTTGTGGCATCCAGGCATTCAACCCTGTGAACAGCATTAGAGAGTCTTCCAATGCTCAGAAAGTCAAACAGAAGCTGACTTTTGCAAAACATTCTGAAAATCCTGAGAAGGATAAAAGAAAAGGTTTTTTGTCAGCAATAAACTCTTGTTATATCTAAGGGTGCTAAGTGCACCTTTACTTTTTTTAATGGTATTTCTTCCACACATGCTGGAAATAAGTCCAGAATAACTGCACAGGGCTCAGAAAGCTTTGTCTTTGCAGACTTCTGGTGGTTCAGTTTACACCTGGAGCAGACACAGCATCTACAAACACAAATTACACACTTCTCTAATGCTATGTGATTAAACATAATTTGCTACATTCGGTTACCTTGCTCAGGAAGGTACAGTGCATTAAACTAGTGATGGAGAAAAGATCACTAAACTTAATAACTGGAAAGTCCTACCTTCAAAATGCACAGCCTCATGTCTTCCAACTAAAATTACTAAAACTGCAAAAACAAAAGATACCTTTGGAAGCCCCTGAGGGGTGGAAATCACACTAGTTTGGACTCCCCTGGCAGTGACAGAAAAGATGAAAATCTTAATTTGATTGATTAATTGAATGTAGCATCATAAAAAACACTGCTCAGATCCTTCACTTTAGCGACTGGATCATTTTTTGAGGACCATGATGAAGTCATGAGTTTCCCCAGCTCAATTAGGCAGGTTCACTATTAGAAGACTTACATATGAAGCAAAGTATGGTCTGTAAATGTTCATGACTCACTCCTCATGTACTGTGTGTTGACTGCAAAGAACATTTCAAAGCCCAGCTGTCACCAATATCTATGATAACTTTTTCAAACACAGAGACACACACCTTGAAATCTGCTGACAGCTGGAGTGAACAAAGAAAGCCAGAAGTTTCAGACAGCTCTGGAAAAACACTTGAAATGTATGCTTTGTTGCTCGAGAGTTTAAAAAAAAAAAAAAAGGATGGGCTTCAAAACAGAGATGAGTTCTTTAATGAGCAGACTTTGAGGTTCATTCTCAAGCTTGGGTGCACAGAGACCAAAGGGCACCTGGATTTCTTGAACTGGCCCTTAATTCTAACAGCACGCTACAGGTATCTGCCTCATTTTTGTGTAAGCGAACATGCGCACACAAATCAACCATACTACGTTCCCTTTATCATAATCTCTGCAAAAGAAGAATTTTCTTACTTTTAACATATTCAAAACAGTACCATCCTTATTGAAGATAGCCAGATAGAATGCTTGCTTTTTTTTTTCATGCAACCATGTGCCTGTATTTCATGAGGAGCTAACTGAATAATTAAATCAAGATACATGGCTGAGATACTGAAGAGCAAATTGCCCTCTCTGTGTAAGTTATACCATCCAAGCAACCAATACTATGTATCTTTTAATACTTTTATCTATAAGGGGAAAAAACTTTGGAATACTCACAGAAGCTCAAGCCTTCTTTTCAAAAGCCTGCCACAGTCATCTGAAACACATATGCCAAACATACACAGCAAAGAAAAACGCGGGGCCTTCCTAGCATTTGGGAAAACATCAAGGAAGAGAGGAGGAGTCAAACCAATCAAATAAAACACAGCAGAATAAATCGGGCCGCTTAAATACATATGTCCATACATCTTCCTCCACAGGATCCTCCTACAAAATATTCACCCAAGACCGTGTGTACACACACATGGGTGTGTACCTGGGAAGGGCTGCGATACAGCCCTGCCTAAACAGACCCGGCTACCGATTCACACCATTAGGCAGGCAAGACGGTGAAATTCCCCTTTCCCCCCGTTTTTAATGCAAGGAAATCATAGAAAGTAAGGATCTTGCCCACCCCAGGCCTGCAGCTGACAGGCAGCCTTCTGTTAGGGTTATGTGGAATGGCTTCACACATGACGGAGACGGGAGTGCCTGCACGGGGGAACCTCCACCACGGCCCCTCTGCCTCGGCACCACATTTGACAGGGACCTGCCTTTGCATCCCGGGCACGCAGGGCTGCACATGAAGGGTCAATCAGGGCCAGGCACGTGCCAGAGAGCACAGAATCAGTTCAAATGCCCAGGAGAAGCAGCTTCAGATGCAGAAAGTCAGCAAATGCCAATTGCTTTTTAACACAACACTTGCAGAAACACCCACGTGCACACACACACACACACACACACATAAGGGGGGGAGGAGGTGCAGAGCACCATCTCTGCTTTAAAAACACTGTGAACTAGAGTAAGTTAAAGATCAACTGATTGTGAGGTTTTCCTGGAAATGTAAATATACTTCTAAAAAAATCCGTCTTGACGTTCTTCCCTCCTCCAAAAAGTGCTATGCCTGCCCCCACAACCAGAAGGTTTCCCAAAAGATTACTTTTCCAATCACCACTACCACTAACGATCTTTTGACTGCTGTTTTAACAGATTAAATCATATCACTTAGTCAACACAATGCTGATATGACCTAGAGTTTGGCTGCATTTCTTCCAAGGATATTATCAGAAAGCAGCAAATTGAGCCTCAGAACCTTAGAAAAATAATGAATACTTGCTTATACCTATTTCAAGTCTGTCCAATGCAGTCACAGCTTGGTTTTGTGGAGGCAGGGAGGGAGGTTTTGGGGCTTGCTTTCTTAATAAAGACCATAAAAAAATGTGACCCACAGGGACCTCAGGAGAGAAGATCGTCGGAATCCCCTGCCTCAGCTCACCATCAAGAAACACAGTAGGGTAGAAGGCAAACCCTACAAATCTGGGTCACATCAATACAAAGCCCACACACGCCATGACAGTCACCCCCAGTGCCCTATTTCATACTGTGACCCCTATCATCCCCCACTGGTATGGAACAGGAGGAGGAAAAGCGGCAGCAGGAATCCCTTCATCCCCCATTACAGAGAAAAAGTAGCATCAAGATAACCTTGTTGTGCCATCTCCCATAAGAGCAAAGAATCACACACAGAACCACACACAGAATATGCTGAGTTGGAAGAGACCCACAAGGATCACTGAGTCCAACTCCAGGCCCTGCACAGCACCATCCCAAAGAGTCACACCATGTGCCTGAGAGCATTGTCCAATCACTTCTTGAGCTCTGTCAGCCTTGGTGCAGTGACCACTCCCTTGGCCTGTTATGTATGTCCTTGGCTCAGAGCACAGCATAAAACCAGGGGTCAGGATGAATGAGATAGCTCAAGGGCCCACAAGGATGTGGCTGGGTAGGGGCTGCCCCAGGCAAGGTGCCAAGAAAACAGGGCTGCAAGAAACTCCTCTCCTGGGCCATAGCTGGGGAACCTAGTCCAGGGCTCAGTGCAAAGTTTGGGTTAGAGATAGAGCCAGGCTGAGAGAAGGATAATGCGTGGGGGCTCAAGCGAGTCACGGCTGGAGGACCTCTCTCCCACTGAACTCATGCGCATGCGAGCGAGATGAAAGCTGTAATCTGCCCCTCACAGCTGCCACGATAGGTTGCAAATGCCCTCAGGCAGACATCGTAAACTTCATTACACCTGGCTAGCCTCAGGTTTTTAGTACAGTATCCCAAAACATTACCCCCTCCTACTCCTCACCTCACTTTCAAAGGGGAAAATACATATATATATTCCAACAACATTTCATAACTTCCAGAAATGCATTCCTGCAGACATGCTGTACCCTAATCTAGCCTTTCAAAGCTGCTGAGAGAGCTGAGGCAGGCACCCAGGGGCCCTGTCTGCCAGCACTTGCACGTGAAATCCAGCCCTGAGATCATCCCACTGGGGCTCTCTCGCCGCCCCACTCCAGGGCCTCTGCATCCCCTGGCCAGCATTGCTCTGTCCCACTTACTCAACTCCGCTGCTGCAGGAGGAGCTCTGTTTCTCCTGGGCTTCTCCACGGGAAGCTTACGGCTGAAAGGAAGGCGTGCATGCCCAGTTGCTCACTGGTTTTAGGTTGGCCTGTTATGCAGTTACAATAAGGGCATACCTTGGGTTATCTGCCACTTCATCGCTGGTCACAGCCCTGGATTGCCAATCCAACCTCTTTGGTTGGATTGCCAAAAGCTGTGCATCATGTGGCTTTTCATCAGAATCAACTTAAAACGGAAATAGGTGATCTATTTTCCTTATCTACAATATGCATAGAAACACACACATTCTTTTGAAAATTAACTGTAAAGCTCGTCATTAACTTTTGTAAAACAAGCCTGCCATCTGAAATTTTGTTAAATTGAAAAAAGACTGAAAAAAAAATTTTAAATTTATCTTCACATGGAAGTTCACCAAGAGTAGGTCGCTAAATCCAGAGGAATAGAAATCCGTGAATGAAACTCTGGAGATTGTTCCTTTCCAATTAAAAACTAGCACCTCCATGCCCGGGGAAGAGTTGCACAACCTCCACAACTTGCCAGCTAAATGTCTGTTGTGGTATTTGCTGTGTTTTTAATTTTTTTATATCCTAGGTGTAATCTGAATAACAGCTATCAATGAACAAGGGCTTAATAAAGGAAATAATATTTTACCTTTGTTGATGACAGCAAAAGACATCCAACATTGTCTGCACTCTTAAATCTTTATACACTCTTAAATGCTTTGTTCTATCAAATTGTAGCTCAACCATGACTGAGCAGAGGCCAGTAAACTATCCCACTTCAAGGTGTTCAGAGAAGGGGCCTTCTATATAACATACATAATTTTATCTCTTGCATTCATTTTTAACCCTGAAAGAAAACACAAGCAAAAAATTAATTATTAAAATAAACTATTGCATTCTTGCAGTTTTTGTTCTTTAAAAAAAATATTAATTATGTGCACCAAGGAATATAATGAGCATAGAAACAAACCACAGTGCATCAGCTTTCAGGTTTCCAGACATTATCAGTGGTCAGATTTCAAAAAGGAAACAGCTGCCTCTGTTTCCACAGCTTCCGTTTAGCTATAAACTTTCCTTATAGATGTAATTTATTCTGGCAACAATTAGTCCATTACACACGGCCCTCAAAAAAAATTAGAACCTACTCAGAAATAAGCTAAAATGATGAGCTTAATCACAACTCATTTGGGGAAGAAGAATAAATCTGGCTTATCTTCAACTATTATTCTTTTAAAAGATAAAGTATAAAAATCTTTAAAATGTCTTGAACTCAGGAAGAGACCATCAGTTTCAGAAGAAATAATGAGGTTTGTGTAAAAGCTTTTACCATAGCCAACCTAATACACGGGGTAGGATTCAACGACACACAATTAGGAATACACATTTTGACACTTTTAAGGAAGCTGCCCTGCATAACTCTAAACTTCTTATCCAATGTTTATTTAGTAGATCATTTATGTACAATATTTGATATCAAATATTCAGTAAAGTCTCAGGATACTAAGACTCCAGCCTTGGGCGCTGTAAACTTAAACACTAAAAGTATATTTAATTTTCTTCCAATCAAAAACCATGACAATTGAAGCAAATTCTCTACAATGCCTCTTGCAATACTTAACATATCAAATTCTTCTTAACCTATGTCATCCTGAATCTCACCTTCTGCCATAATTTACATAGCTCGAATAGAAATTGCCAGAGATAAAAACTCGCAGCCCTCATCTGCCAAGAGCTTTGTAACTTCTGAGACAGGACCAGACAGTGTATTATTAACAAAATGGACACTATTTTGATCTTTATTATTTTTCAGCAGAAAAATAGTTAAAATAAAATACCAAACACTAAATACCAAGCATTTCTGTCCCAGAATTCAACACTACACAGATGAAAGGGACAGTTTCTGCTCCTCTGACCCATAGCAAAAGAAATCAAGCCTTGCATTCAGATCATGCTTGGAAATTTTCTCTGGTATTATTACAACAATATATTTCTGTGTAACTCCTTTCCCAACTCTGGCTGGTATTTTCTGACAGGAATCTCACCCATCAGGAAAAAAAACCAAAAAACCTCATCAGCTGAAAAAAACGTTTTATGAAAATATAACAAATTCAAAGAGATGATGAGGAAACATACCCTAAACACTCTGATTCCCACCGGTTTTCCTGGCTCCCCAAAACAGACTGGGGCATGGCCTGGGCAGAACACAACCAAGGGCATTTAGAGACAGACACCCCCAGTTTGCAAGAAGCAATGTCCTTCAGAGCAGTTTGTTTCATCAAAGGTGGCCTGGGCAGAGCAGCTGGCATCCACCTTTGTGTGGTCCACCGAAACCTCCCATGCCCACAAATGAAGGGGTGGAGAAGTGTTTGCAGTTCTGCATGGAGCAGGTTAGAAGCCAGCATGGAACATGACATGGTTTTTGAGCGGGCAGTGACTCGGCTCCAGCACTGCCAGCTGGTGTGGGAGCCCTGCGCTGCCTCTGAGCTGTGGTACGGTCACACTTTGGGGACCCAAGCTGATATTTCTATCTTACGCTACATAAAAGCACCGATTTGCTCCGAGATGGCTCAGCAAGCTCTGAAGCAAGAAGGTCCTGGAGACACAAGTCCTAAACTCTCCATAAACCTTTCCTTGCAAAAAAGGAAAAGCTATTCCAACCACCAAGGCAGGAACAGCCAGTTCCGACGCTTTTGCTTATCAGTCAGTGGTTTAGGGGGCAAAGGAGGATAAAGATACAAGGAAGGGGGGAGGGGGGGAGGGATGGAAGAGGTTTTTTTAACAGGCCCAGTGCTAGGTCATCCAGAGTTCAGATTTCAAAAAAAATTATCATGGTACGTTGCCAAGATGACCAATATTTCTGAAGGAGTTGCTTTTGAAATTATTTTAATAAAACAGACTTAAAAGCATGTCTATATTCAGTACTGGTGCTGGCTCTTGATATTAAAACCTTATCTCTCCTCCTCCCTTCCTGACCCACCATTAAATACAATTAACTCCACTTTCTTTCCAATGCCTTCTGCTTTCTTGGCAAAGACCAGGCTGCGAAGCCTATCAGAAAGCAGAGAATGGAGGAAGGAAGGATGAAACACAGCAGGAGAGCTGTGCCCAAAGCTGACAATTTGAGCACAATTTAGCTTACAGTTAATTCTCAGCAGGATTTTTGTAATGTCCTTTATCACCTATGAAGCCATTTCCTCCTTATTCATTATCATTACACATAGCAAGACAAGGAAAGATGTTTCTGCACAAAATGGAAAACCATTAGCAGGGAATCACAAATCACAAAGGCTCAATGAATTTTAGAAGAGTAACCAATTCTTGCTTCTGTTCACTAGGGAAAAGCAGTAATACTGCATCCCACTGAGGTGATCGGTAGCAAAACCCCTGAGCATCCTGTGCAAAACTTCCTCTGGACTTGTCAGAGTTCCTCTCAGAGGGAAATCAAGAAGTCCCATCCAGTCTGCACCCTCCCTTTCTCACTCTTGTGTCACACAGAGAACACGTTTATGCTCTCTGTTTGCCCTGTTACATTTTAATACGGGGAAGTCATCTACAAAGAATAAGAGAAAACAGTGTAATACGCATTTCAACTTCGCTCCTTCCTGGAATCCACTGCTAATGCATTTCAGCCACAAAGTGTACCAAAACCATTTAGCTCATTGGTATTTCTTCAAGTCAGGGATAATAGAACAATTCTTAGTCAAGAGTCATAGAGATCTTCTACAGCATTCATTTCTACTAATGCATGATGGAAAACTTGGTTTCACCATCACAGACAAGAAATCTGCCTCAGGAGACAAAGACAGCTAACTCATGAAGCCAAGAGTCAAAAATATTTCAGAGGCAACCACAGGTCACCTTGACATTTCCTTTATCTGATCTTGGATTCTGCTTGTATATGGCGAAAGGAAAAACATGCTGATAACATTTGTGGTGTCTTACTACTGAAATTGAGTTTGTGTGCACCTGTGAGAAAGCACAGGCAGACTGCAAACCATTACCTGCCTTTGCCAACTGAAGGAATTTACTTTTCCAGTGAATGGAAGTCTGAAAGGAACTACCTCCACAGAGAATGCTAGAAGCTCACTAAGTCAGAGGTATGTGGGAAAGGCAGCATGCAAGAAATCAGGCTTTTTGTATTTCTACAAAATAACATTTTGAGCTTCAGGGACAAAGCCAAACTCCTGCATACTAATGTCAAAACAAAGACAATACCTACACATAAGTAACAACCTCATTGCAAAACCTGGCCATTAAACTTCATCCCTTCTTCTAATCCCCTGTACTATGCACTTTTTTCAACTGACTGTTACTTCTTATTTGACCTGTTTAACCCCACTGTTTAATCCTTCTACTCCCAGACCACTTTTGCCGCTCTCTCAGCTCACAGAGAGCTTCCATTAGAGCTCTTCTCAGCCTGGAGGAATGTTAATTGTTGTACAAATCACCTTGTAAAAGTGAGTATCATAAAAAAGAGCTGAGCAACAGAAACTCAACCACTAGTCCAACACATTCAGCTCTGTTTCCATCGTTCAAAAAAATACAAAGAGGAGTCAAAACCAGAAGTTTTGTTTTCAGGTAGAAAAAAAGGAAAAATATAACACAACTGTGAAAAAGTTGAACGCAGAAGAAAAAACAAAAAACTTCTTTGGAGATGAAATAGCACAATGCAAGTACGTAAGGAAACAACAAACAGAAATCTTGGCACAGACTAAACTCCAAAAGACAGGTATGATTTTTTAAAAAAATACAGCCCATTCTACGAGAAGAGGTTTATTTTTCCTTATTGGGCTATTAAGCATTTGCCCCAGCTCCTTCTCTCATGTACACACTATGAAAAGACCCATTAGTAAATTTTAAAAAAAAAAAAAGGTAGCACCTTTTTATAGCATAGTTCTGGTAACTTCAACAGCCCATCATGAACTTCAGTTAAACACACAGGTAAGTGGACAAGAACACTTTTCTAGTCATACACTCTTTGAACGAGCTGTGAGGACAAGCACTGCCGGGAACAAGTCACCGAGCAGTCGGGGACAAGACAGCACTGTCGAGAGAACTGGTGGAGTCAGCAAACAACAGAAAGGCCCACCAAGGTTTCCACAGGAAAAAATAACAAGAAGTGTTAAAGCAGTTTAGGGAGACCTGGTAGTCGGGTCAGCTGGAAAAGCATACAGCACCAGGAGATTACAGGAGCCATTACACCACCTGCCGCAACTGCAATGTTGTGGCCTCTTCACTGGGCTGAAACCTCAGCCTCTGCCTTCACTTCCTCCCGCCACAAAAACCTTTCACTAAATGCTATAGGACTTTGTGACCTCTTTGCAGTCCACCTAAAAGTAATTTGGTCTTCCATTTTTCTCCAGCTACAAGTACTGCACCAGATTTTTAGATTCTGTGTTTGAGGGGAAAAAAAAAAGAGCTCCTGTCCTAGATGGTAAATCTCCTGCTGCAATCCACAAGCTGGAACAGATCAGGGGGCCGGATCTGCAGCTCTGACCTGAGCACGAGGCTCTTACAAAGACACTTGGGATATCAGCATCAGTGAAGAAGCAGAGGGTGAAAGAACATGCTAGTAGAGGGGCCTTTCCTATAATCTTGTAATGAATGACGCCTCAGACAGAAACAAATGTCTAGTCAGTGAAGGCACAATTTCCTAGTTTCTTTCACTCTTAGAGAAGGCTTTATTTTCATAATCTTTTTTAACTGCTTAAAGGGAATCCAGTGTATCTGCCATACTTCAGTTCTCTGTATTTCCCTTGATTACAACAGCACCTCCCTGCACAGAACACACTGTGCACCCTATTCGGGAGCTGACATATTGGTATTTTGGTGGGTTCTGACAGAGTTTAACTTTCTCCCTTTCATTCTCTTCCTTTGAAGTCTCAAAAGAAATACATCTATCATCTTCTTACTATAAATATAGAAAAGCCCTACAGGTAATAGGTTTACTACCAGCTATGGGTTTTCTAGCAAACGCTAGAAAATATGGTCAGAAGTGTGTTTCCTGCCCAGAAACACATGGGGCTATCAGAACTAACTCCACAGACCAATTCCCTGCCCTCACTGACAATTCATCCTGGTACTATTTTGCCCCCAGTGCATCAAAAACTGTATGAACTTACGCTCCCCAAAAGAAGCAAAAACTGTATGGACTTATCCTCCCCAAAAGAAGTAATTTTTTACCCTGCTACTGTTTCATCAATCACAGAGTGAGAGAATGCAGGTGTAAGTCTGTGCGTGCAAGGGGGTTTAAATCCCCTTCTCTCACCCCGAGGACTTTTATTTGTGCTATAAAGTCAGAATCTCAGCTAGACTGTTTCTTTCATCACATCACATCACTTGCAGACAATCGGTTGTACCCAATAACAAACTGCCATAACTTCTCCTTTCAGAATCCAAGACTGTCCAGCCTAACCTTGAAGGGGGGAAATAAAATAAATGACACCTCTCTTGGGGTTTGGCTTCAAACAGAAGGCAAGGAGTAGAAATGACTGGGAATTGATGCGTGGAGATGTGAAAACACTAAGTGAGGTATTTCAAACCTCTTCCCAGGTAACTTCATAAGAGACGATTTCAGACTTGAAAGCACTGCCTTGATTAAGCTACTTCCACTAAAAAAAAAAAAAAAGTTACTTCAATCAAATCAAGTGACTGTGGAAACCTCTTTTAAATACCACTGCCTGCAATCTCATAGAGTCCCAGGCAAAGTTCCCAAAGACTTCAATAAAACATTTGTCTGGGATAAGGAGTGCCAGATTTGGCCCACTTTAATACATTAAGTCTGTGGTAGGTGAAAAACTGAAACACAGAGCAGTTGTGAAACTACCCTCATAGCCAAGGAGATAAGAGAAAACAGCACTCATCCTTCCCCACAATGGGAACATGCAGAGGGTGGATGGGAAAGTTAAAGAGGAGGAGGGAGCAGGAATTTTAGGATAAAAACTATTTAATATACTCCCAGTGTGGGCTGGAAAGGATTGTGGTATGCCTGTTAGAGAAACTGGCTGGAGTGTAAGGATGAGAAAGTGTTCAAGGACGCATTTGTGTGAGCGTGTGTGAGTGTGTTATGGGTCAGGTCTGTGCAAGTTCACAAAGTTTAGTCAATTCTCCTGCCAACTCTTCCGGGCTTGAGACAAATACAGATAACCTTGGCTTAACCCAACTTCAAGCAAACCTTCCCTTCTCACCCCCACCCTCAATTAGTAACTTTCAATCCAAAGTGCCTAAAAATAAACTGTGAAATCACCTCAGTTCCAGCTCTAGTAATGCACTTTTCCATAAACTTCTCCATGTCACTGAACTGATTCAAATACCATTTGCTAAAAGACAAATAAACGTATGGGGAGGGGTGTTGTGGCTTAACTTCCTGGGTTTTTACTCCTGCAGAACAGTTTTTCTACCCCCACAGCAAACAAGGTACTCCTGACTGCATTAGCGTTACCTGCTGCTGCTTTTAAGATAAGCAATGCCAAAATAGCTGGTTGGATTGCTTTTCAAACAAGACGAGTTTCTTGCACAGCAAAACGCTGTTATTCAACACACGCATTTCATAATTTCAGGGCCTCTTTTTTTTCTCCCTGTCCCCCAGCTGGGAACATCCATGCTCATGGCAGTCTCCAACA
Source organism: Mohoua ochrocephala (assembly GCA_013398855.1). Lineage (NCBI taxonomy): Eukaryota > Metazoa > Chordata > Aves > Passeriformes > Acanthizidae > Mohoua > Mohoua ochrocephala. Next base: position 256,564 of record VZTA01011993.1, read on the forward strand.
TCAAGACCACCCAGATTCATCTTCGTCTCTCAACTGTCTGCCTCTGCTGTACCGAGATAAAAATCTAGACAGAGCCTTTATTATTATTTTATCCAGAACTTGTCTAAACCTTCACCTGCAAAACACTGACTCACTCTGTCTTTAACCACCTGAAGAATGCAAAGGAAGATAAATTAACTCATGGGCCTAGAAACTCAACAGGCAACAGCATAAACTTGCAAATCAAACAATGAAAGTCAGAGCAACAACAGAAGTTTTCCAAACAGATGTCCTCAAGTCCTAAAAATAGAAGCCAGGGGAAGCTTGGCTGATCGGTTCCTTTTGCCATAGTTCTAGCTTATCATCAGATTATGGCTAATAATATTTGTATATCATCAGACCCAAATTAATAGCTTTGAATACTAAGTAATCACTACCACACACAATTTTAGGCAAGATTTTCCTAAGCAAACAAGATATTGGCAAATAGACAAGTCTTTCACCTCAAGTCTTCTTAGAGAGGAAAGTTGATGTAAGCTACAACATTCCAAGTCCTGGTAAAAAGCTGGTGGATCACTAAGTTACCACTTAAAGCTTATCAAATGAACTTTTTAATGCAACAGCACGTTTGATTTTCCCTCATGTCTGCTGCATCAGCCCCCATTGCCAAAGCTCAGTGACAAATTGCAACATCTCTGCTTTGAGTGTAATCGCATTGGTCAGAGTCACAAAAGATTCCGTCGAGTGTTAGGAAACAGGAAGCAAAAACCACTGCCGTTCATTTTGACAATTAGCATTCTGTGTCTGGAAAAGCCTCCTGCCTGAGACTATTGGCAGATCACGTCTCAATGCCCACCTTGCTCAGGGGAATACCTTAGTAGCGGCGGCAACATACAAAACATTCCTGCAGCAAAAGAAGCCAATGGTGCTGTCCCACTAAAAGACAGCGTCAGGCGTTTGAAAAGACAGAGGAACCTCTGAAAAATAGGTATTAAAAACCTTAACGTGACCCTTCAGATTACAAGAAAACCTTCACCCATCATTTTGACACTTCACACATCAGTATGATAAGATTATCATACCAGCTACATTAGCACACTGGAAGTAAACACTTGAGCCATTTTCTTCCAGACCTCACATGTAAGTGAAATTTAGCAAATATTTACCATGTTTTGGATGTTCTAGGAGTCAAAATGTTTAAACTGTCACCATCATAAATTATAACATAGTATCAAAAGGCTAAGGTAAATACCATGACTGCATGAAATATTTCTATAGGCCTATGACCAAAACCGCTTTTGGTGAATTGTCATCAAATAGGGAATTTACACCTGCAACCTCCGTTCCCAATTTGAGTATGAGGGCAACTTATCCCAGTGATTATCCCAGTGCCCCAGCTTCAGGGGAAAGCCAAACAAAGCACACTCGGTGGGGCAAATCAAGAATTCTCTGGCTTTGTCCTCAGCAGTAGAAATGTAATTTTCTTTTCTGTTGTTTGGATTAACATGAGGGGTCATCATTTAAAAATCCACTGTAAACCATGTTACAAAAGGCAATTATGGTAATGAGGTAGTATAATAAACTTCACCGTTTACCCACTGCCATCCACACTTAATTTACTTTACAGGTAAAGTTAAGTGCTTCGTATCAACACTGTTTTTGCAAGCAGATAACCAATACATGATTCTTAATTTGTGGCACTTGGGGGAGGGGGTGAGAGGAGGAGAAGGACAGACATGGCACTGTTCCCTGTTCCGCTTTCTCAGTCAATGCTTTTCACCTCTACAACTCAGTCTTCTGCAGAAAATGGATATGGCTGAAAGTGTTTGGAATAACAACACCTCCATATGTAAATGACAAATGCTGATTTCTTTCAACAGAAAGGAGACATGCTTCTACCACCATTTTCTCAAGGAAGTAAGTCCTCAGCTGCACCAGGCAAAGCAATGATAAGTATTTAGCATATTCTTGCTTGCAACATAGAATGAGTTGACAAACACACAATAGGATCTAATGCAACCCTGAATCCAAAGCAAACAATTCAGGAAAAGGTGAATATTGGAGGGTTTAAATATTTTTTTTCCCCAGTAGCTACATACTTGGACTCTGTTTGTTTTCTGTATGTGCTGCCCTTACAATTATGATTTTGCATTTTGGGAGGAGAAAATACAACAGTGTTCAAAATGATTCTCTGCAATTATTCATTATGATTCCAGGAATAAACAAACATTTTCAACTGATTAGAAAACCTCAGCGAAACAAACTTATCATTTTATTAATTCTTCATTCAGTTAAAGTAAACAAGTAAGCTTCATGTGAGGTTAGCTCCAGGGTTTATTTAAGTCACATCTGACATTAATGTTTTAACCAAACCCATTATGCAGTGATTTTCATGGCCTTCCTCAGGAAAAAAAAAAAGGGCAACCTCAAAAGATTTGGGAAAGGCAGACTTTGTGTTTTCACAGTCCTGGGAAAAACTTGAGGTTGTCCCACACTGCAATTAGAAGGCAAAAAAAAAAAAAAATAACCCTCCCTCTAGGAGTGCTGCAGGATTCCCAGACCTCGCCTGAGCAGAGAGAGCAAGTCCAGATGGCACCCAGATTTGCTGCTATTTCACGGGGCCTAGCTAAGCCCAAAACTGGGAAAAAAACGGCAGGCCTGCTCCATACAGATTTCAGCCCTGGGCTATGTGCTGCTCTAGCTGTTCCTCATAGAGTCAAGGTGATTAAAGACCTCTTATCCCACAAAAAACCCAGCACATTTGTCACTAAAGGTATTCCTCTACAGAAGAAATTATTAGTTTGAGAAAGTGGGGAGAAAGCAAATACACTGCAATCATAAAATATTACAGTGAAAAGTAGTATTTTCACAAACTGCTTCAGCAAGTAGAAAGACAGGTTTTCAGGAATTTTAGATTTTTAACCTGAAGTGCTAAGAGCCCAAAGAAAAGAAGCACTGTTCTGCAAGGGCAGGAAAAAAGCCATTAAGCAAAAGCAGTCGAATTCCTTAATCCAAGCTGCCCGACAAGGTAAAGGTAAGCCAGCAGGTAAAATGATTAAGTACATTGCTTGAAAATACTACTTCTTAATAAAACCAAAATAATTTTCAGCAGAGAATTTTAATACTGAATATATACATACAGACATCCACACACATACAAACACACACAAACACATATATACACATATAATATATAAAGATTTAAAACTATATCAGCATAAGCTTCCTGTCCAAAACAAAAACAAGCTCTAGTGGAAACATTCCTTCAAAGGCATCATCTTTTCACCATGTGTTGTCCAGGGCTTATCACAATTGCAACACAGTGAAAAGCCTTCTATAACACACAATTTCTATTCTATTTCCTACTTGTCATGAACTTTATGAAAGAAAAAGATTGCTCTTATCTGTGTTTTCTCTGTTGGTTCCAACTTCTTTGCAGTCCACCAAAACCACTGCAAAAATGTCTTTTGCTACACTGCTCTAAAGGCTAATTTCTCATAGCAGAAATAGAAACAGTAGTGTGGAAAATCCATAGGACACAGTAGCTTCCTTCCCAGTGTACAAATGGTGAAAACAAACAGGAAATAGAGATCAAAATAGGATGAGCAGAAATAGACTTCTGACTCTTAACAGAAAAATAAGCTTATTTGTAAGCAATGCTTTTCACAAAATACATTTGTTTTCTATGTAAATATTCGGTTTTTTCTTTTATATATTAAGAAACAGTATTTTAACCAGAACCCAAAATGTCTGCATTTAGTCTCAGCCCATTCTTTTTCACAGCCTAGGCTCCACTGTGTTATGTTAAATCTTCATACTTCCCATTTCCCTTATGGGGGAGATGAAACATTTCACTGCGGGTGTATTCTGAACAGCATCCAAACCTACATGGAAAGAGGGAGCTGCACTCCTGTGGGACACGGCCGCAGCAATTTCCAAATCTGAGTTTGCAAACACGCTGCAGGGTTTAGACAACAATATAGCACGACACTACAAACAATGTCACGTTAGAGACATTTGAATGCAGAATTCCCCAAGGGAACTTCCTGCAGGTCAATCAAAACACACCCTGATATGGCGGGGAACACGCAGCTGCCCTTCACCTTCTCGTCTTTCAATCATTTCCTTCTCATGATGCCAGGGTGTCACCTTTGGCTTTGTCCTCCGCCTGCCTCCCTACACCTACAACTGACTCAAAATCCTGCCCGCTTCAGCATTTTAGTGCCTTCCCTTCCTGTTCTATTCATAAAACCAAAACACTCACCCAGTCCCTCATTATTGTTGCTGAGATGCGAGATAATCTCTTTCCTTCTGGCTGTGACAGAAGTAATCTTGCCCCCCTGAAATCCATTCAAAATGCAAAATTCATTTTTTCTGGATTACTGCCTCAAGCACATTCCCCCTATTTCGTCCTGCCAGTCCTCCTACTGGCTCCCCCTTTTTCTACTACATTAAGCACAAATTGCTTGCCTTCATCTTAAGAGTTGTTCTTAGATGATGACAACTGATCCAACTGCCCTACACATCCACTTAAAACCCAGGTAATGAAACCTAATAACTACATACGACATCTCTTGCATAAGGAGTAGACAGCACTCAAAGCCTTGCACTTTAACAACCAACACAGGAGAGTACAGCTTCTCACAACAAAACCTCTGGCACACAGATGAGGTGCTCTCCTCTCTTTGCAGGTTGAGCCCAGTGCAGGCTTTTAAAACAGCTGAACTTCTGAACCATTTTACAACAGAATACTGGCCTTCCAACAGAGCCATTCTGGTGTGTGGGAAGTGCTGGGGGATCTTCTTGGAACAAATGTATCCACAGAAAACCTCACCAAAAATGGCATGGTGGTATTTCAAGTCCTTTCTCCCCCTCACAGCGAGTTTACTCAGGAAAAACTTTCAACTTCCGTGATACACTGTCTCATTTTATCAAGCTGGTACAATTTCAAAGAGGCAATTCAGGCTCCATGAGACACTCTTCGCTTCCTGACAGTGCATGTTTCTTTCCACAATAAGCAGTGTCCACTGCTTGTAGGTATTTAAACCAATTTTTGCAACCATCCCCTAAACCCTCTGCACCTAACGGCCAAAATAAGGGGAATAAGAGTTCAGAGGGACAACATGTAATTTCGGTTAATCTCCAAACTAGGGAACGGAGACCAATTTGATTTTCAGGTTCTGCACATCTACCACACCCGCAATCCAACCCTCTGGCTTGTCAACCTCCAAGAACACATCAGCTCCCCAAACCTTAGACCTGCCTGACCCGGTGTGAATGGAAGGGAAATCCAAAGTGTTCAGATCCAAAGACAACTGGGGCATGTTCTAACGTGGTTTCCACAGATCATTTTAGGAGGTGGCATAGTATCTCTGGAAAAGTCCGACAACTATATAGGTTAACACTTAAGCTAACATTATTAAATGGGTTCAAAAAAATCCTGAACAACTAATGGTCCTTTATTACGTACTTGAAGGGAAGCTGAAAGATAAATAACAAAGGAAAAAGAAATCCCTAAGCAAACGTATGAATGTAGACTGTGCACCAAAGAAAAGCTTCCACCCAGGAACCGTTTTAGAAGCGTCACACATCTCACAGGCAGACTAATTTTCACGTGCTGAGACTGTAGTAAAACACCAGTTTTACTACAAAAAAAGAACCTGTCTTTTGTTAAGGATAGTGGGGAACTGGAATAGTTTACCAAGGATGTCTGGCAAATTGCTGTTACTGAAGGTTTCTAAGAACAGTTTCTAAGACAATCATCTGTCAGGAACGAAACAGGGCTCTTTCAAGCTCAGGTACAGAGAAGGACATATTAGCCTGTTTTCCATGACCCAATGCAGCACTTCAAATTTTTGTCAACGTGCACCAAAAGCTAGGGAAGTCTTAGACTCCCCAACATGAAAACAAGATGATAGAAAATGTTGAAATCACTGGATCAGAACGGCATTTGCATGCCTGCCCAGCCTAGGAGCACTCTGCAAAGCGTAGCGGGGACTTTGCTACTGTCACCTCCTGCTCCGGTAGAGGAGGTCTCCTCTTCTGAACCTTCTCAGACCTGAAGGATACACCTTGTATCCTTCTGCCCTACTAGGATCCAAGATGTTCACAGGGTCAGGCAGGCTGCTTGCTTTGTTCAAAAAGCACAATGAACCTCTTCAGATTCTCCCTGTGCATTTCCTGCCCTTTGGAATAATGGTATAGGAAACAAGTTGCTATCCTGCTACCTACCTCTCCTTCCTGCCAAATATGCCATGAGATCCAAGTGATAGTCCTGTCTTTTCCTTCTAAGTCCTGTAGATGCTGCAGCCCAGTATAAACCAAAGATTACATTCTGGTTTTACCAAATGCTGGATCAGGATATGTGATAAGGGAAAATTTTAAAAAAGGAACCAAATTTAGCTTTTGAACCTCCAGACACATTCTTACATCAAGGCTGTTGCAAATGACCTTGCACTCAAATTACCCTTTTCCAATTTACTGCATCCCTGCTCCTTTTGTGTGTCCTGTTACCCAGAAGCTTTCAGGATTTATCGATGCTTCTGTGAAACTGCCAACCTGCAACGTATTGTTCCTGTCCATAATTTACTTATCAGAGTTAGAAAAGCTAAAGCCCTTGAATCTGGCAAAAGAAGGGACGGGAACAAGAAAAACTGCTAAGGAAGTGCCAGCAGCACAAGGAAAACCAGGGGAAGTGTGGGTCCTTCATGTGAAAAGGTCAAGGGACCTGGTGGCAAAGAACATGGATAAAGCTGAGGTACTTTACTGTTAAGACTTGTCTTCAGAAATCCCAGATCCTTGAGACCAATGGGAAAGCCTGGAGAAAGAAGACTTACTGTTGGTGGAGAAGGATCTGGCTAGGATCAGACTTACACTCTTCATGCTCAAGGCCTTGGGGCCTAATTGGATCTACCCAAAAGTGCTGAGAGACAGTCAATGCCATTTTGAGGGTGTCCTCAATCTACAAAAAGTCACAGCAACTGGCAGAGTTTCTCAAGAACCGTAAGAAAACAAATGTCACTTTGAGAAGGGCAAGAAGGACAATCCGAGCAACTGGAGATCAGCCAGTCCTCACTTTAATCCACAGGAAGGTGATGAAGCAAGTAATCCTGGAAAACACTTCAGAGGGATCTCAGCAAAATGGAGAACGAGGTGACAGGAGTCTTACAAAGTTCAAAGAGAAATGACAAGTCCCAACCCCGAGCAGGAATAATTCCAGGCACTTCTGTCGTATGAGAGAGACCAAGAAAGCTGAGACTGCTCAGCCTGGAAAAAAGACAAACTTGGGAGATCTTATCAGCAACCTCACACCAGTGGCAATGTGGGATGGGTAAGGAGGGCAGGCAGGAAGGTTGACACAAATTTCAAGACAATTCCAAGTAACCATTGGAGATATCTCCTACTAGAAGCACAAGAAAAGCATAAAGCTGTAGAGTTTAGTATGAGGGGATCTTCCATCAAAAATTAACGCTTCCAGCTTATGATTAGAGATACTAATGTATAACTGCAAGGACTGTAAATAAAAATGTCATATATTAGATTTTATTAGATTCATTTTTTCTAATCACACTAATACGTGATTTATGAAGACAGCAATTACATTAATACGGCTAAACAGTGGTTTGTATCATTTTATACTGGCCTTGCTAAAAAATCAGATTCCTTTATCTCAACATTTCTACAAAATCGACTCCATGGAACCATACCCATCAGTGGGAAACAGACTGGAAGGATGAAGAAAGAAAGCTGGTTTATAGCAGCGTGAAAAATTTACAGTTTAACATCAGATTACAGATTTCATGTGATATAAAGACAAAAGTCCACAAAGAATGCCAATAAACTAGTATCTTTTTTCTAACTCATCTCCCACATGAGCGCAGAATAATCCCTGTACAGGAATCGGGGGTGAAGCGCAGGACATTCATCTCAGGCAGTGGAAGAGTCTTTCCTACACACATTGTAGAGATATACAGTTCTTTGACAATACGCAAGACTAGAGAACTTTTTTTTTAGATAAACATCTCCTGCTGATTAGAACAAAAGCTTTGATAAATCCAGGTGTTTATTCTAGCAGCAGGAAGGAGTGACAATTATAACATTTCCTCCTCACTCTCAGGCATAAAAAATTTTTAAAAACTCCCATGTTCCACTACGAAAGACATTTGCGAGCATTTTCTTTCCATACACAAGAAAAGACTACACTAAACCGGCTAAAATAAATGAATGCATTTCTGGTGGTATTCTCACGGGGACCAACAATGCACATAGTAAAATCAAGGATTTGATTTTATATTCTCTGTGATGATAAAAGTCAAACAATACCTCTAATTGTGAAAAATGTCACAGAAAATATGACAACAGAGGAATCCCTTAGAAAAGCTGTCTCAGTCCTTGATCTTTGCATTTACTTTGCCTGAAATATATTTGATAACAAGAACAAATAATCACCCAGTCAGCATCGACCCAAAAATGTGTTAAAGACACCATAACTGTCCTACTAAATAAATTGTCTGTTGAGCAACCCAAGCAGAGAAAATAAACATATGGTACTAGAAGTTTTATTTCGTTACTTTCTTAGACCTCGATTCTTCAGCACCTTCAGAAGTCAAATAGCACAGCATGCAAAAATCATTTGTAAATAGTGGTCATTATGGGTGTAAAAGGTGACAGCACTCCTGCTGGGAACACTGTAGTCCCCAACTCTGAACAAATAAAATATACTCAAAATAATGCTGCCACTTACTTCGCATCTCATGAATCTGGCTGAAAGAGGCACCTGTTTGGGAATTAAGATCCTTCCCATCCTTCTAAATCTCTCACCATTGTTCAAAAAAAGATGCTGCAAACAGTAGCTCTGCACCACTGGCATGTGCAAGTCAAATGACCAAATGGGAGCTGGCAGCATCAAAATACAATGGAAAGAAAATATCCTGATCACAGACCTCACTGAATGGCCTCATTTGTGTGCATCAATGAAAGTCCCTGGAGTGAATAAAAGGCCTTCATTAAAGTCGGAGATGAAGTCATAAAGCACATTCTTAGATACATTTCTGGTTTGTTTCATTTATTAGTTGCGGTAGGGATTTTTGGTTGGTTGGGTTTTGTTTTGTTTTTTGTGGTGGTGGTGTTTTTTTTGGTTTTTTGCTTGCTTTTTGAGGGGTGAGAAGGACTTTCTTTTGGAGTTCTTTTTAAGATATCCAGAACACAGGATGAAATTACTATTTTTCAATCCCAGGTATCTAAGCAGATTTCTTTTCCAAGCTGTAAGCCACGGAAACACACCAAGGAAGATGGAAATTCCTGAAGATTCTGAACTTGCTGGGTGGTAATTAAATATTTAGATGTTGCTTTCCTCCTTCCTAACCATGACTTCTTCTTTCCATCATTTCACTGGATTTAATTTTTTTTCCAACAGAGTGATTTATGAAAAACAACAGCTAGCCAGCAGCAGAAGCAGCAACAGCATGAGCTCCAGGTGTTAGGAAAAACCCCTACATAATTAATTTTCTCTTTGATATATTATCACTTCCCCAAAAATATTATGCTTGCAGATCCAAAGATCTATCACATCCCAACGCAGTTTTAATCCACGTGTAACATTTTCCTTTGTCTTGGGTGAGACCGTATTTCCCAGGAAATACAGATAGCAGGATTCAAAAATGGATTGTTCTGTGGCAACTAATAATATATCAAGTGGTGCTTCGAGACCAACACAGTCTGCCGGTGTTGTTTTAAGGCAGGACCTAGTAAAACAGATGGCATTGGATTTCAAACTCCTTTGTCAACTCAGTTCACCAATGAGCTGAATATTGATTTTTTCATTGTTTTTTACAACCTCCAAGAAGTTACAAAAATTCAAATCTAAATTCAGCTTTAAGGGGTATTACAGGTCCCTTGGTAGTACTGCCAGTTTTAACACGTTCATATAACAGACCATATAATTCTGCAAGTTGATTCTCAGTGCCTATAGCAGCACTTCAAGTTGGGATGGTTTTCCGTTGGTTACACCTTCTTATGGAGAGACCTGAAATTCATAACTGGAGTAAGTTTATTTTTCTTCACGGTGATATACGCTTCTCCTAAATAAGTATTCTGGTATTACATATACCCAATTTATCATCTGCAAAATGGCATCTTTTCCAGAAATATGGAAGTATTTTAAATAAAATGATCAACTGCCAAAAGTTGACTGGGGCAGGGAATTTTCTTCTCACTCCAAGTAAGAATACAGAAAGTGATCAAGCAAGATGGGGTACCTGAGGATAACTTGGCACTGTAGTAAATGATGAGCTGGAAAAAGCCATGCCAAGAGATCCCAGAAGTCTGAGAATGTATACTTAAACGGTCTCAAAAGCAGAAGGAAATATATGGAAAGCTTTTGTAAAGTTGCAACATACGTAAATGCCAGGGGAAAGCACCAGCTCTCCTGAAAAGCTGAATTCAAATTGAAAGCCTATATATTTCCTTTCTTCTCTAATCAAAAAATTTGCTAAATGTATGTGCAGAGCAAGAACCTCAGATGACTTCTGCTCTCCAACAAAGAGCCAGGATCTGCTGTCTTGACATGGAGGTCTGGGAACTCCATACAACCAATCTTGGCTTGCATGGGAATAAGGTCTGTGTCCCCATCTTTGCAAAAAACAGAACAAATACCACTGCCTCCATCACCCATAATCCACACCCAAGTGTGCCTAGAAACTTCTGTTCCAGCCTCAAAAAATCCATATATACCATTCCAAGTGTGCCCTCCACCACAGTATTTCCATGGTGATTTTTTTTTCCCCATCTCTCCAGTAAAATGTTTTTTAAATCTATCAGCATGATCAATATATGATATTGTTAGAGAAAAACAGCTTTCTTCCCCTGCTCTTTTTGAAGAGACAAAGTTAAAAGAGCATTTCTAGTTTGAACAAAATGCATGAGGCAATGAAGACTAACAGAAGTCCAGTTTCCAAGATGTGTTGTTGAATGCATTTACATAAGCACTGAGGAGCCACATAATTATATCCTTATCATTGGAATAACTGTTTCAAAGAACAGGCAGAACATTCTGCTTTACAGATAAAAAGAAAGAGAGAGAGAGAGAGAGAGAGAAACACCTTCTTCCTTTAACATAGCTCCATTTTTGAAAGCTGGCAGATATTTCATTTGCAGCTTTCTCTTGAAGAATGATCAAGTTGGAGAGATGCTGCTGGCGGCAGCTCTGAAAGAATGAAGAACATCAACAAACAGCGTATCTTCTTTTTTAATCCTAACGCTTTCAAATTGAAGGAATTAAGATTCCATTATTCCCCCTTTGAATCTAAACAAGGATACTTTGAAGCAAGAACCAACTAAGATAACTCGTTTAATATCCCAAGTGCTCTGCGTGTAAGAGATTGCTTTCTGGATTCTTGAAGGAAAAAAACCTCTGAAGGACAGGAGCTGGCAGAATAAGGCGACAATATCCAATACAGTAAAAATGAAGTGTACACGATACATGTCCACACTGCACCTTCAAGACATCAATGTACGATACACTTCACAGCGACCAGAGATTTTGTGTCTTAGTCTTTCCCTATGCTTTACCCACCCCCATGGAAGATCTGACCATCTCAACCCCCACTGAGGAAACCCTGCCATTGACACCACAAAGAGGGGGCGGCAGAGGCACAGAAACCCCTCTTGTGGAGGGCCAAATTTAAAAAGCTTTGATGAAATTTTGCATGGTAACCCAAATCAGTGGCAATATTCCTTCCCTTTAAAAGAAGGTTATCAGGACTTCATCTCGTTCTCTTCACCAGCTGAGAAATATTTCAAAACTAAATTAAAACTGGCAAGTGCAGAAAGCAACTGCTGTCCTTCACCCCTCTGTAACACGTACTGTTGTTTAAGGACAGCATTATACTACACTGCAATTTTTGACATAATTTGTTTCCTCCTTTTTTACCACACAAAAAGTTTGGACACTGGGGAGAAAAAGTGGGTAGTTTTGGCCTGAAAATAAATAAAAACCCTGCCAGAAAGAAATTCACACAAAACCTTCCTAGAATGATGCACAGGTTGCACGTGGCCCAGTGTAGTGGCAGCCACACGATGAAAATCTGAATAGGCCATTTTTCAATTAATAAAGTCTTTGACAGCATAATAATAATATTGGGGGGAGAAAGGGGGGACAACTGAGATGGGCAGAGAGGTGGGAAATCAAATTATGCTTAAACACTGCAGTTTTAAGCATGATTTCATTCAAAGACAAACTGGGCTGCAATGTGTATTTTTAGCTCCTAAGTGGGTGCTCATATGCCATATGTAGCTTTTTACCACAAAGTGTTGTGTCCTAAATATAGGCTCGTGCTCCTGTTCACAGCGTAATTGTGGAAATCCTTGCTCCCGTCTGAAGCCACAGGGGAAGCAGCAGCTCTTAGCAGCAATGACTCTGAGGTTAGAAATCCTCCCCCAAAAGCCTAGCCAACTTTCTTGAAGACTCGTATTAAGTTAAAACTTAAAGGGTTTTAAGGATCCTTTATTCAGTGCCCAGATTCTCTTTAATCACAGCTCATTTGCTTCCCTTGCCAATGCTTCCTAAATTCTCTCTCTCTCTTTTCTCCTAAGATATCCCTGTGAAGGCTGTCTCCGGTGTTTTTCAGGGGAGGGGTGTGCAAAGGAGACATGGCAGCTGAAACCGTGCACAGAACCGTAACAGCACCATAATAGAGAGGACCTCTCTGAGGAAAAAAAAACATAAGCAGCTTTTAACACTTTTAAGGATTGGGAAAGAATAGATCACTAGGACTGGAACGAGGTGGAGGAGTCTGGCAAATTCAGCCTTTGAGAAGAGGAATGGCTCTATTTGGAGCAGAGATACAGCCAGTGGCAACATCCTGCCTTTTTTTTTTTTTTTTTTTTTTTTTTTTAAAGTAGGCTTAAAATCACCCAGTAGAGAGAGGAAACAAATAAAAGAACTGGCTTAAAGGTTAGACCACCAACATCAATGAAAGAAAAGATGTCTACTTGTCTATAGTTTCCTTTCAGTTGCCTACATTTTTACATAAAAAGTATAAACAACCCTCGCTTAACTGCTTGCTTGCAAAGCAATGTTCACCTCTGCAGCTATCCAGGGCTGCAGCAGCGCTGCAGGAAAGCCTTGTGACAGGCCGTGAAGGGGCGGGGGGAGAGAGGAGGAGGAGGAGGAGGAGAAGGAAGAAATGGCAGAGAGGAGCATGGAACCTCCAGATGTGAAACGTTAATGACTATCACGCCTCCCACCCCAGCCATCCACAAGAGCCCGGCTTTGCAGCCAGCACGACCTTGAGGCCCTCTGTAGTGCCTCAAACTGCACCTGCGTGGGATTAAGGATCCTGATAGTGAGTGATAGCCCTGCCAGCTCAGGCTGAAACAGCTTTCACCAGATCAAACAGCAGCGGGAGGAGGAGGAGGAGGAAGAAAAAGCAGTAGAAGGAACAGCAGAGCAGTGCCTTCCCAGCTGGAAAGAATAAGCAGTAATATTGATTTAGGTTGCTAAACTTGTCCAAGGCACCACCTGCAAAAACCTGTGCATGAAATTCTTATAGGTATGGTTGGATCACTACTGGTTGCAGCTCACCCAAGAGCTACAGCCTGACAGACGTGTATCTAGACTGTAACTCGGAAATATCCCCCATGCAGTTTGTAATTACTTTTTCACCTCCTTTTGAATCAGCAGGTTTACGGTAACAGGCCATTTGAAATTCAGAAGTGTATGGGCAGATGAGATCTAGCACTAAGAAATTTTCTAAGGCAACAGTCAGGCTGCTTGGTTCAAATTTTGCTAGTCCTAAAAAGAATCTGTAGCATAACAGCATTCAAAATATTCCTGAGCAGTCGCATGAGTTGAGCTAGCCACGATTTTTTTAGTCCCTTGGAAATACAACTCCTGCAATTACGCAAGGGGCTACAGCATCAGCTGAAGAGTCACTTCTGGTCAGTTGAGGGAGAGAGATTACAGAAAGGGAGATTTTATTAAAAATGGAAGAAAAGTATTGCAATAACCCTTTTCCAATATGTTTCTACTTATACAATCAAATTCATTCTACCTGAAGGCTTTGTTCGAAAATAGCATTTCCAAACTTTCAGAAAAAGGCAATGCTATTGCTAGATTAGAGCGAGAGGCATAGAATGTGAGAAAGTCCAATTAATTCTAAAATTCAGGAGGTTTTCCTTTTTTTTTTTTTTTTAATTCCCTTCGCATCCTTTATTAAGAGCAGACTATCACTTCTTAGAATTTCTATTTCCACTCAAAAGGGTTAGAAATATTGACTGATTTGACCTGCATGTCATGGAATACTGGCATGCTTAATAAAATAACCTTGAAATGCATTCATAATCTTACAGTTCAGCACTGGGTAGAAAAACAGTGTAGTACTCATACACTGACCTAGATTCAACAAGAACGGGTGGACGGAAACCTGAACATTTCCACAAAGTTACCTTTTATTCCACTCATCTGCCTCTATCCGTCCTCCCAAATACACACTTCTGGTCTCTAAGCTTGCCATCATAGCAGGTGAGGCATAAACACTAACTTAGATCTCCCACCTATTTTATTAGCAATTGATTCAGAGGAAAGTCTACTGCTTACACACCAGTGTTAAGAGAAAAAAGCAGAGAGGGAGGCCACAGGTGCACTTTTATGTTTGCTGAGACAAAATATTGACACGCTAAAGAAAAGGCCTAGATGTCCCCCAAAACTCAAGAAGTGCAATAATGCCCTAAAAATGTGCTGCTATGAAATGGCATTTATACACACAAATAAGGAAAGCTGATCTGTTCATCTGCTAGGTGACATACTGATCACTTCTGAGTGACATCAGAATGACATCAGTAGCAGCCAATCACAGTGCTCCATATGTATCTGGTGTTCTTGCACTATTCCATATGGAATATGGATGAACACTAGGAAGGTGTTAACCCTAAGCTGTGTTTTCTTCCCCATCATGGTCTAAATAAAGCAGCTGTTTCCATCCAGCATCAAACCTGACCAAAAATAATTAAAGAAAATAAAAGAAATTAAAAAACAGCAGTCTCTCGTCTCAGTGTGTTCTCTGACAAATCCAGAAACAATACGTGGAAAGCGGGGGAGAGCAGCTGGAGTTACATGTCACCGCTTCCTGAAAACTTGTAGGCAGCCCAGAGCTTCAGCTCAGCTCTTCCTTGGCTGGGAGATGGCAACACAAGAGAAAAAAGCAGGTAGGGTCAAACATTAGGTCAAGGCTTTTGTTGTCACTAAAAAAACAAATGCAATTGTTATTTCCATCTAAGGCATTTTAAACTGTCTGAACAACTGAAGTACTGTTCCTCTTCCTCCAACATCATTGCATCCTCTGACACGTTTTGAGGGGGAAAAGCTTTTGTAAGGCGAGAAGTGCAGCCCATTTCTCACTGACGGAGCGCATGGTCTCAGGCAGGCGCAGCAAGAACGGTTCGGGCAGACCATGCCAGGCTACAGCTCCACACACACACCAGCATCCAGGCTCCCACAGCTGGCCCTGGGGGCACAGCAAAGGCCAACAAACTGCACATCTGCAATTCCCAGAGTCTCCCAAGCTGGGTGCTGCTGAAGGCTGGACCTTTGGCGGCTTGCTGCTTTGGCAAAGCCATCACGTAGCAGGGGTTTTCCTTCGCTGATTGGAAGTGGTGTTCCTTGCAAAAGAAAAATTTGTGAAGCTTCTCTTGGTGCCAAGCAAAACAAAAACCAACCTGCCACTCTCCTTTCCCATAAGCATGCCCGTGAACTGACCGCCTGGAGGCATGTGTGCGTGAAGGTGCGTGCCTAGGCACGCACACGCACACTCTGGGCATACGCAAGCCTAACAATAGACTCCTTTTCCAATTTTCAAACCTTAACCACAAGAGCAAGGTTTCTGAGGAAGCAGCTGTAGCTGGAAGCAAACATGAGGCTGAGTTCAGGACACTGGCTTTGAGGTGAACTGGCATCTCTCAGACTGGTGTCCCATTTTCACCAACAGAGTTAGCAAATTTACTAAGGAAAAAAGAAATGGTCAAAGCTAACTTCAAATATATCTCATACAGGTATTTTGAAACATACTGTTTCTCCGTTCATGCAAAATCCATATATAAGCATTCCAACTATGTTATGCACCACCTTATAATTAACATGGCTCAAAGAAGCAGAGGGTGCCATATAAATATAAAGCTAATGAGCTGACTTAAAAGGCAGAACACATAATGCAAAAACACAGTTTTTATTGGCCAGTACTTTATTCCTGTGCCACTTAATCAAACCCAGCTCATTTTACTCATACTATATGGCTCAGAGCAAAAGCCTAGTGAGCTGGCTCTGCCATTTAACTACTTTTTGTTCAGCTATGCCTATTCCCTGGCTATGATAATACATATATTCATTACATGTAAATAGCACCGCATTATAACCATATACAACTGAACTGCATCATGTTATGATTAAAATATGCATTAGTGCCAAAGATGTAATTGCCTTCTTTCCTCCAGGACATTCTCTCCTAGACCAGGAGCCCACATTATAGCCCATCAAGATAGCTTTATTGCTGCAGGAAGGGAAATTCCAGTCTCCTACCAGGCTCTCTCTTTATATCCTTTGTGGGAACGGTTCATGGATAAAGGTACAGGAACTGTACCTGTGTCCGCAGCTCAGACAGCCACTCAGCACCATACACAGAGCATTACAGAATAAATTGAGATGCTTTTAAAGAGAAGCTAGAGGGGGAAAAAAGAAAAATGCCTATCAGGTGGTAGGGCCTAGAGTTACAGCCTAAACCCCATGAGGGAGATTTTAGATAACATGGAAATTTGCTGCAAGAAAGGAATTAGTTTCTAACGGCACAGGGAGATACAGTAAAAGCCTGCTTTCCAAGCCTCTGCCTCCAAAGGATATAGCTACTTTCTCAGAAGTCGCCGGCTCATCTCCAGGAAGCTGCATTACCAACAAGGTCCACTCATACAGGGGGGAGCTAAACCTGAACAATCAAGATGATTTATAGTATCAATCAGAGAAAGTTATCCAGAGATACTATTTTCACCACACTCACAGCACTTCTCTATTCCTGTTCTCCAAAATATCCAAAATTCTAAAACCTAACCATGAAAATGCAAAAACTGGTTTACTTAACAATAGCACAATAACTATCCAGCTTCTGTGTTTTTCTAAAAGGAAAAACCAGTTCTGTCAGTGATCAGAACTGTGTTTAGTGTGCTCTTATGGCTAAAAACAATTAAAGGCCAATGCCTTTTACCTCAGTGTTTTATAATTCTTCATATTTTATACTACCTTAAAAATGTTGGTACATAAAATCTCACAATGTTCTTCACATAGAATTTATCATTATGTCTGTTCAAAGTCTCATTATGCGAGTTCAAAGCTTTCTTATAAAGTCATCTGCAAACACCAGTATCTGAAAAGTGAATAGCAAGAACATTGTATGTATAACTCTTCGAGGGGAACAAAAAGGTAACACCTTAAAACAAGGAAAATGACAAACATACTTCCCATTCCCTGCTTTACTGATCAGAACAACTTCCACCAAAAGGCCACAGTCCTGCATTCATCCCTCCAACTTGTGTCTCTTCCAGAACTGTTGAAGCATTCACAAATACATTCGTGAATGAAGTAAGCAAATTAAGTAAATTTAGGCTAGAACACTTGGACTACTATTTTCTAATGATGAAATAAACCTCAGTAGCTGAAGGGCAGGACTTCTGGCTAATACAGTCATTACAGCCTTTAGATAAAGACAATCCCCGATAAATAGGGCATGGCTTCCCTCACTTCAGGGAGAGAGGGAAATTTTGTTTCTGGTTTTTCTGGGTTTTTTTTTAATCTGGTGTTGGTTTGGGTTTGGGTTTTTTTTTTTTTCTGGGGGGGGGTAGTTTTGGGGTTGGTTTATTTGTTTTGGTATTTCTTTGAGAAAGAGCGGGAGTACATGTGCTATAGTT
Organism: Mohoua ochrocephala; assembly: GCA_013398855.1. Lineage (NCBI taxonomy): Eukaryota > Metazoa > Chordata > Aves > Passeriformes > Acanthizidae > Mohoua > Mohoua ochrocephala. Next base: position 274,489 of record VZTA01011993.1, read on the forward strand.
CTCATAACCTGCAGAAATCTGCAAAATATTAAAATAGTGATGTAGCTTATGCATTCAAACTTCTCTGTAAAACCCTCCAGTATTCACATTTCATATTATTTAGTCCAACAGAAAATCCGTAGTTAATGTAGACGGAGCAGGGTTTCACAGAAAGGCTTTTCATTCTTCAGATGACCAGAAAACTTTTGCAATATGCTAAATATAGACACTATAGACCAGTGACCTGGGCAGAATAATTAGAGGACTGAAACTTCAGGAAGGGTCCAAATTTAAGTAAGGAAATATGTAACAGCTGTACTTCAACTGCACAATAACAAACTTTTTCAATGACAAAGACCCTTTTTGTGCATTTTGCCATTTCCTGAACAAGCCTTCAGAAGAGACAGGAAGCCTGGCCATGTGGCTGCACAGTTGCTCTGACACTGGAAAGAATAAAGAATCGTGGTCATTATTATTTTAAGTTATACTACCAGAGCAGAATCTCAGTTCTTTTATTTATAATGATTCAAACAAGCTTCTATAAACTCTTATTGAAAATGCCTCTGATTTAAATCATGTGATAAAATAAGATTCTGCTGGCAAACCTGCTTTCTCCTGCTCTCACATGCACACATCCCCCAAAGAAAGCAACGCAGCTCTTCAAACACTTGCTGTGTTAGAGGAGAAAGAAGGGCAAGACTGCATGAGAGAAGTAGTTCTGGGTTGTATCATAGACACCCACTCTAAAACAGAAAACAATATGAACAGTAGGAAGGCAATTTCCATTCTTACAAAAATATGTCTCAGTTCTTTTCAAAAAGCATTAGTAAATCTCATCCTTTTACCCAATCATTTTCTAATGTTAGTTAGGCCAATCTGAGGGTGTGTGTTACAGTATCAGCATTCAGAGACAGGAAAAAAAATAAGCAATTTATCCAGCTGTTTATTCATAACTGGTCCCTGAAGGATAGCTACTGAACAAGTGCTGGCAAGCCCCTCTGGAGGCGCGCCAGCCGCCAAAACCTCTCCGCCACGCCAGAAGTTCGGCAGCGCACGCGTGCTCTGGCACTGCCTTGCCAGAAAGCAGTGACATACACGTCCTCCTCATGTGGCTCCTCGGCTGGCTCCCTGCACGGCAGCCACACAAGGCACCCACAAACCAGCAGCGTTGTGTGGGCAGACACTCCAGAGGAGGAGGGAAGCCTCCCACCATTCCCTCTGGGCTCAGACAGACAAGAGCAGATGCAATGAACCTCCCCATCCCTCCCCTGCTGCCCGGGTGAGTCACCAGCCATCCCACTCGCCCTGCCTTCAGCCTGGCGGGGCTGGAATAAGTGACTCGGTGGCTGGCCCTACTGGGTTTGTGTGCCTGGCATTCACACAGCTGGCTTCTCACAGAGCGAGCACTAGATTTTCATCCTATAAACCCCTTTCCACCAGAAAACAAAAGCTACCAAAAGGTCAAGAGACAAACTATTGACAAAAGCACTTCTAACACAGCTCATTCTCCTCAGCCAGTTGTCTTCAGACTCAAAATACAAATTTCCTGCTGTATGTCAGATACTAGAATTCAATGCTGTAAGAGGAAACACTGGCAATTCTGCTCGTCAGTTTTCCTCCCTGTACCCACTGAAATCAACACTCTGTATATTTAATCAACTTTAAATGGGTTGGGTAGCAAATATTTGACCCTCTAAACTTCCAAGATGGAGCATTATGTTGTGCATCTTTAAAGGCAAATTACTATAATCAGAATACTTGCTTTTGTCACTAAACACTTTTTTTTTCCTAAATCTTTTTCCTTCCCAACACTATTGCTGTTTGCATTTTTCACTTCACAAGTGGCATCAGAGTTGGCAAGATAAGCAAGAAAAGCCCCACAGATAGAAGCTTACTCAAGAGCAGCTGCACGTTTAACTCCCAAACATAGCAGCAGCATGAATCCTGCTATCTACTTTTAGGAGGAGGAAAGGGTTATCTTCCCATTAAGGCTTCCTTGCAAGGACAACAAGAAAAGGTGCCAAATAATACCAAGTGTTCTGGCAGCAGGCTGTGAGGATAGATACTTGCCCACGGGCAATTCCACGCAAGAAATTTGCCCCACATCAGGTAGTTGCTGGGTGACCTAAATTACCTCATTAAGAACAGGATCCTGCTTGTCTCAACTTCATGTGCCCAGAAATGAGGCATCTCCCCCGCAATGACAGATGAGCAAGGCAGCCTGTCTGGTGCAGGTCACCAGCTGAAAACACCTCTTCAGGGAGAGCAGAGATCCCCCTGCCTGCAGCTCCGCCAGGGACACTCCATCCTCCTTCATCCAGCCGAAGCAAGCTTGAAGCATTCAGTCTCCTGCACCCAAGAGCCTGGTCTATTCAGCCTCCTTATTTTTATAACAGTGTTCTTTCATTTTTCTTAAGGCATATGATGATGCATGTTCAGTTGGCTTAATGTATAAAATTTTTATTTTGTAGCGATAGAGCTGTGAAATAAATAACTACTGGAATGTATTCCAAGAGATATCATGACAGCATTATCAAGGAGGTGTTTGGTTTTCTTAATATTTTTATTAGTTCATTCCATCTCCTATTCCAAAATATCTGACGTATAAGTCCACGATGAAGGCTGAAACACAAGTAAATTAAGTATTTTTTTTATATCAATAGTGTTGCCTTTCTAATCGTTAGACTAATGGTTTTCATCGCATTCCTTTGGACTCAAAGTTACTTTCGAGGGGGGAGGAGGAGTTTGCTCCAGGCTTAGTACTTGTATGCCAAGTTTCAGTCAGCAATGAATTTTAATGGCAAAGTTATAAACCCTTGAAAGCCAAAATTTATAATGGAAATGCTGACACAGTTACAGCTATAGCTAACAGCACAGGTGACACCCCTCTAATATATTGATTCTCTGCTGTTAAACTATTCCTAGGGGCTTAAGATTTTGTGCATTTAGAAGTCTGACAAAAAAGATTTCTGTAATTGTATTCACTCGGGTTTGAAGTCAAAGGCTCTACATATGCACAGCCATTCCCACTTTGTCAAGAACCTGAAGTACCTGATCAGTAGGATGTGCCCCAGGTTTGGGTGTTGTTTTGGGTTTGGTTTTTTTACCAGGTTGACTATTTTGGAAAAGTACAGTGAAGAGGAGAACCTAACCAAGGCATATGAGCAGAGGACAGAAAGAGGAATGAATATACAGCTTGAAGAATGTAAGAAGCAGCAGGTGAGGAGAAACAAGGAAAAGGAGAAGAGATTTTAAAACAGCTAGGAATTATAATTCTGAGCAGGAAGTGGAAAAGAAGATCCATGTTAATGAAAGAACAGGAAAAAGTGCACAAGAGAACAAGAGCACTCCTGGGAGACAGCAGAGCAAGCAGACAGAACCACAAAACTGGAAAAGAGAAGGGGAAAACAGTATTTTTAATATAAACCTAACAAAATCATTGCTTAGATAAAAAGGACAGGCAGCATAAAGAGCAAAGAATCAGACTCATAGAAGCCTACTTTGGTTTTGCTGTGCTGTTTGTGGTTGGTTGGTTGGTTGGTTGGGTTTTTTTCTGCATCCTCCTTCATACATTCAAATTGTACTCCATTTCTCTGGCAGAGGTACAAAAATTCTGTCAATGCCAGGAAAGAGGTGACCAAAACATTTCGCACTTTCAGCTGAAGTCAAACAGCTGCTTGTTTTGGGGTAAATCCTGACATTAATAAGGGACTTTTTTGATCTGTCTATCTCAATTGCAAGGAAATATTGCTTGTATTTCAGATTCCGTGTTAATAAATGTCACTGCCATCCCAAATGACCATATAAATGATGCTAGGGTGCTTTCAAAGCAAGATGGAGAGATTCACAAATAATCAAAACACTCTGCAGGAGTCATTTCTGAACATATGCTTTAAAAAAATACAGCGTATGAAACTGAAGCTCCAGATGCTTACAGGTGAGCATAGTATTTCATGCAGCACAGGAAGAGGGATTTTTTTAAATTTTGTTTTTAATAAACAGCATATGAACAAAAGAACAACACACACATTGGAATTAGGAAAGGGAAAAAAAAAGAAAGTATGACCTGAAGAAATCCAGACCAGGGACATGGCTGCAAAGGCCAGCACAAAGCAAGCTCCTTCTGCAGTATTATGAGGCTCTGAAAACTTCAAGAAGCCAAAAGTAGATCCTGAGGTTCCCCTGGATGCTCTACATGCACAGCTATTTTTATACATCACCCAGAATCATGGAAGCACTATACTTCAAGCAGAAGCCTCTTCTCTTTCCATAGGTTAAGATAATGAGGCATTATTTTAAGAAATGGAAAAAAGCCCCTTCCCTCCCCTCCTCCCTAGCCACTGCATTTTATTTAAGGACATGTTATTCTGCAGTTAATAGCTCTGACAGTCCGCCAGGCCAAACAGTCATAAGCAGCAGTAATTCTTGAGCAGCTCTGAAGCTCAGTCTTAAATACCACTGGAGTCCCATGTGCTCAGCTCTCCCTCCCAGTCAGGCTTATCCCGTGCTCTCACCACTATTACCCTTCTGCTTAAGAGCAAAGGGCTGCAGGGTAGAGGGTCAGGCAGTATATAAAGCCTGAATTAAGTTTTCAGTCAGTGCTGTGGAATGGCTGTGCTATTTCCTCTTAAAAACCAAAACACTGGTGAATCTCGAGTGCACTGGGCATACTACATGACAGGAAAATGATCTTATTTAATCACTGGAAAAAAAAAATGGCATGCAGGTTTCTGCTGGTGTGCTACTGTAACATTTGGCACAATCTCACTGGAAGGATTGTGTCATGCTGACAGATTAATGAGCTCTAAGAGAAATGAACAGATAAATACAGAATAAGCAAGCGACCTGCACTGACAGAGTTACTGCAAGTAAAGGCTCCGTGTCTCGCCTGTATTTGTCTGTGCTCAGCAGACTCAACAGATGAGAAAACACAAATGGAACAAAGCCAGCATGTAACTTTACAGACAGAGATGATAATTTTACAAAAATTATGTTTCACCCCACCAATTAAACAGGTTTCATATATACTGAGAGAGAAGGAAAGAACTGACCTAATAAATTATATAAGGGAAAGATAAATCCTCTCTTTCCCTTCTTTCCATTCCTTAAACAGTAACTTTTAAACTCAGTAGTACTTTATATCACTTCAGGTTCATGATTTAACCTATCAAATCATTGCAACATACATTCTCTTTCCTATAAGAAACTAAAAAAAAAAAAAAATAGTTTAAGGTTCTTCTGTAAGTTTAACCAGTAAATTGCTTTCTAACACTTTGTCTATGCAAATAAAAAGCACTAAATGAAACAGAGTAAGTAGGATATTCTGGTGCCAATGGGATGCCTTGTGTTTATGATCTATTCCTGAATTGTGTTATCTGACAAAAAAATCAGCTATTCCAAAGCCAAATAAGGAAATCTATAGTTCACAAAACTTTATAAACTAATTAAAACCAGGAGAACAATCTGAACTGCTTCTGACTGCACCAGAAAATTGGAACAAACGATCTAGCTCAAGACTATTGAGAAATAAGAAATAAAAGGAAAATGTTGAAGTATTTCAGAAAGAATGAGAAAGAAAATTTCAATTCCCATATCCAACTAGTCAAAGACAACAAACCCCAAAAGCATAAATCTCAGTCAGCTCAAAAAATGTGAAAAGCATGGATTACTTCTTCTTTCAGTCAAACCTGTTTGCTCACCCCTAAATCAGTATTTTCTAAGATGCTTTGGAAAAAAAAATTAAAATGGAATGAAAGAAAAAAAAACTGTAGTCCTGAAGTGTTGGCACTTCCATGATTTTCCAAACATGCTGTGCAGCTGTGATTTGTTTGTGTTCTCTTCTTTCGGGACAGCTAACAAGTTTCAGAATATCGTGTTCCTGTGATGAACTGCTGGAGACAGTCACAGCTGAGCGCAGGCAGTACCAGTGCAGGAGACTGCCGTGGTTATTCCCTTGACACTGCCCATCCTTGCTCCCGGCAGCTGCCCACCCAGCAGGAGGCTGGGTTAGCCTCCACAGAATGCTGCTCTGAGCTTAAAAACACCGGTTTGGGTTTACTGCGCTGAGCTGGGAGCAACCGAGATGAAGAAGTTTCACAGGGGGATTTTCCAGCTGAAAAGAAAGTCTCCCCTGGGGAAGTGGAGGGCAAAAACCATCAAAATTTTACCATTTTGGTCACCTGAGTTTAGCTCTGCTCTGATCCTGAGCTGACATGAGGCACACAGCAAAGGCAGAACTTACTGTAATGATAACAGCATGCAGAAGGCAACAGCAATTATGCCAACCACAATCTTAACTAATTATTTATCCAGCAAGATGAATGCAGGAAGGCAGAAGTTAGAGACTACCACCAGTGAACATTGCTACACACCATCAGCATCTTCCTGCATTTTTAAGGACATTTGGATCCAGAAGTTCAGAATCAATCATTTAGGTTTAAATGATATGATCTTTAAAACCATAGCGTCCAAACATTAGCCAGGGACTGCCAAGTCCACCCCTAAACTACATCCCTAAGTGTCACATCTACACATCTTTTAAATATCTCTATGAAGGTATTTCTGGTAAGCAAGTTTTGTGAGGAAGAAGCTCCTTCACATCCTGCAATCCTCAGTTTTTTACCTCCTCTAGCAACAGAGGTCCCTGACACTGGAGATCGCCCCTGTCACCTTTGCATTTGGTGGTATTAAACACAAAGGAAATGAGGTAAGTTCAAAGACTGAATCCAAGCAAGAGCAATGGACAATGAAGGAGTGTTGGCTTACATAAAACAGCCTTCCAGTTCTGCAGAGCTGCAGATAAGCATCTCTGAAATAATGTACTAAGGCAAAATAACAACATACCGCCACAGCCACAGGAGCCCTAAAATAGGAGCCTCAGCAGTTATTGTAACTAGACATTGGTTATTTCTTGGATTATGCAGTCAGAAGATTTCTATTTCAGATTTCTTTCTGTTTATAGTGGATGCTCTAAGAGATCATTAACATCAACAAGCTATTCTCTGTTTAGGTAGCAGCAGCAACTTCTTTCTCACTGACAGAATATACTGATAATTGAGAAATGAAAAATTCAGGCAAGATTGCCTCAGCAGTTCTTGGGTGCTCGGCAACTATTCTAACACACTCTTCCATAATACCATTCCTATGATAAGAGATTGTGATTCTTAAATAAACACACAGAACATTCAACATAAGTATAACCATAAGACACAGCTGATAATCATTGTGAAGTTATTTGCTTTTACTCAAAAATCTTGGGGGTGGTGGTGTGCTATGTGTACAGCAGGTGATAATGCAACAATAGGTAAAGAAAGGTAAAGACACAACATCGCAATGAAACCTTTGAGCCTGAGGATCTTTGAGTTGCGTTTAATAGTAAATACTTCAATATCGCAACAGATTATCCCATATTTCTCATCGTACTTTCACAGCAATGGCAGATCACCCTTTCAAGGCTTCAGGGGAAGGAGGGAGAAGAAAGAGGAGTGCTTATAACATTTTGTTCAATTCTGTGATGGCATTTTAAGTTCTAAGGCTACTAAATGGCAAGGTTGCAGGAAATTCAGAGTGTATGCTACTACAGAAAAAAAGTTTAGCAGACCACCCAGTTGCATGATGTATTTGGTAACTGAAAATTCAGGATTCTTTGGCCTAAAAAATGGGAAGGAGTCACCCCCTCTTCCCATATAATCAGGGGTATTCCCTGCATACCAGACGGCCAAGGCTTGGGGCATTTGCAAACAGCACTTACAAGTTTATTGGCAGAAGTCAAAACATCTAGCCAGCAGATTATTTCTTTCTGTGCCTTCTATTACTTTAAAACTCCTGGTCTCTTCCTTTTTTCTGAGGACACTGACTGCAGAATGTTTATCTGGGAGGAGTGTGTGTTTGTTTTGTTGGGAGGTTTTTTAATGGTATCTGATGATCCCATGTAGTCCTCTCTGGGCAACAATTTTTTTCTAGTTAGTTTCAAATATAACATGGGTTTTGTTTGTTAGCTTTTGGAGAGAACTGGCTTTTAAATTATTGTGTAGATACATTCTCTTCTCCAATCTGTGCCTTGTTGAGGGTCCTGCCTGAGGCTGTAATAGTATTACAGTGGCTTTGAGTTTCCAGGGGCTGCACTAAGGCAGTCTATTAAGAATGTAGGCATTAGAGTAAGAAAAGGCAGGTGGGTTTTGCTATTAGACCTAGGAACTAGTTTTAAGTCAAAGATACGTTTGAGAGCCAGAGAGTTATTACAATGCTTTCTATTGTCACTGCTTATCTTTAACAAACAGCATCTCCTCAAGTAGCACAGACTTCCAGATTTCTAAATCTCCATCATCTAAGTGAACTTGAAGTTCCCAAGACACAACAGAAAAATGGAAGCACACATCCAGCATTTCCTTGATTCACAATTAAAGAAACTACGGAAAGGCAATCATCGGTCTCTATTTTGACCAAGTTTCTCCAGAAAACAAGCGACAGAACCACCAGTAAACCCAATGAATCTTCTCTATTTTGCAGAGCAGACTCTCCTCTTTGCATTGTGAACCACAAGAGAGAAGTTTGCTGTCACTTACATGCAGACAAAGACAAGAGTAAAAAAAGTTTTGGCAACTGTGGAAGACAGTATCGAGTGGTAACATGACTACATTTTGACTGATGGTTTTAAAGACACAGCAGAGCAATGATTGCCTGCTATCATGGCGATCCTACCCGCGGCTACTAAAATCCTGAGAAAGTGGAAATCAAAAAAATCCATCCTTGCCACTTTGCTCCTACTCTAACAGGTACATCATGGGATAAAACGTTCATCGAAGGACAGCACTGCCACATACTCAGGACTTTATCAGAAGTCTTCTGGTATTCTGGGGGATTTTCTTACATACGTAAATACCTAGCATGGCAATCATATGAAGTAATTAAGTGAGAAACTCAGCTTTCTTGAGCTCGTTATTTGTGGAGAAGAGTTCTTAAAATAAAGATTTCCAGTATCACATCACTGATTGAGCAAAGTTTTGCAGAAGGCATTTAAAATGTAATCCTTTTAACATGCCCACACATAAAATGGACCAACCCCTCCTCAGAGACAGCATCCTGAAACCAATGGTGCAGCCACTCCTCTGACAAAGCTCAATACCCTGCTAAAACCATAGAGCCTCAGATCCTGCTCACAGCAAGATAAGTTGTTTGTGAAGAGCTGAGTATCCTTGTGTGCAGGAAAAAATACAATCTTCATTAAGAAGAGAGGTTAGAGTTTGTCACTACTCATCTGCATGCTACATCCCTACATTAAGTTATATTAAAACATGATGGGCACTGCCTATGATATCATTCCCTAACCTTGTATATTGTTACTGCCATCTGTTTCTGAGTTTAAGAGGATTTTTTTTCTTATTATTTTTGCCAGTTTTCAATTTCAGTGTGACAACTTTCACAAACTATTCAATTAAACTGACATTTTAAGTAAGATTTCAGAAGAAAATATTATATGTTAGTCCCCCAAAATCAAGTTACAGTTCATGAACTTTAGTCTCCTCCTCCTATCAATGTGATAATTTTGACCAAATAAGGCTTTCCAGTTTTTCTGGCCCAACTTCCACATTTATGTAACTAAACTATTTAAGACCCATGACTCTGTTACCCACATAAACAGTTTCTCATTCATGTTTCTTATTCATATATGCAGAGAATCACAGAATACAGTGAGTTGGAAGGGACCCACAAGGATCATCGAGTCCAACTCCTGGCCCTGCACAGCACCATCCCAAGAGTCACAGCATGTGCCCGAGAGTGTTGCCCAAACGCTTCTTGAGCTCTGTCACGCTCGGTGCTGTGATGACTTCCCTGGGGAGCCTGTTCCAGCACCCAACCACCCTCTGGGTGAAGTTCAACAAGTGAAAGTGATGGATTCTGATGAGATGCTGAAAAACAGTGACACGGAGAGGGCCCTGGGGGCAGGTTGAATCTGAGCCAGCAGTGCCCTGGCAGTCAGGAGGGCCAACGGTGTCCTGGGGGGCATCAGGCACAGCATTGCCAGCTGGGCAAGGGAGGGGATTGTCCGCTCTGCTCTGCACTGGGGCAGCCTCACCTCGAGTGCTGGGGGTAGTTTTGGGTGCCACAATATAAGAAAGACATTAAACTGTTAGAGAGTGTCCTAAGGAGGGCCATGAGGATGGTGAAGGGCCTTGAGGGGAAGCCGTGTGAGGAGCGGCTGAGGTCACTTGGTCTGTTCAGCCTGGAGGAGACTGAGGGGAGACCTCATTGCAGTCTGCAGCTTCCTTGTGAGGGCAAGAGGAGGGGCAGACACCGATCTCTTCTCTGTGGTGACCAGGGACAGGACCTGAGGGAATGGCCTGAACTTGTGTCAGGGGAGGTTTAGGTTAGATATTAGAAAAAAAATTGGTGTATGTGTTTACATGGAGACTAAAAACTGAGGCTCACAGAGTTTGATGTTTGGTTGCCCTTTCTCTGCTTGTTAGAGAGGGAGGACAACAGATGACCTTTTTTTCCTGCTTCTCTTGCTCAACTCACTACTTGTTTCATAATTCATTCAATATAATGACCAGTTGTGTTTGAAATTCATTCAGATAATCTTCCCAAATCCTTTGGATCTAGACGGTTTGAACCTGCTAATTTACATGGCAGCTCTAATTTTTTAAATGGCACTCTTAAAATCCTTTCCAGGAGCAGCCAGGTTTGCATGACTGCCAGTCTCTCCCTTGCCTGGAACCTGCACTCTCTTATCAGAAGCATTTTGAACTCAATCTTTACCGGCACGTGACACCCGCAGACACTGAACAGTACAGAACATGGGGACTAACTATTCACACACACACAAGGTCCCTTTCTCATTTGGAATAGGATAACTAGGGAAAAAACTGATTATCTCAAGCATGTAACTTTTCTCATTTATAAGCAACAAGCTCTGGAATAGTTTGAGAAGTACTACTCTCCATGCCTACTGTGTGCAGTTCAGAAAAAATATCACGGACATGATATTATATTTTGAAGTCTGATTTACATATCTGCAGTACGAACAGCTTATTGTATAATAATGCACTTACATTAAATCCAAAAGAGAGTTGGGTTTTTTTGTTGAATGATCCCCCAGCAGCAGCTGCACATACACAGAGAACATGTGGTTCTGGACAGCAGGCCCTGTGACAGACTAACCAAACATCTCGAAAGGGAAGTTTTCAGTTATCACAGTCCAAGTACATCATTTCTACTGGAAGGATATTGCAATCTGCAGATTAACCATGAATTAAATTTATATTAAAAAATAATATCCTGCATTTTACATGCTAAATTAAAACAGATGTAATTAAAGCCTTTGAAAGTAATTTTGGCTGGTGCTTCATTTATATCTACAGCTAAAGCAGACACTTTCTCAGGCATTTGTGCCAAATTTGACTAATTTTTCTGCTCTGTGTTTTAATTACTGTATATGCTTTCCCGTTGCAGCTAGAAATACCCATTACACACTTGAACGGCCAATGCTATAAGCACGCGTGTGCGTTTTTTTAAGCCTAGTGGTATTTCAAATCATTATGTGATAATGGCAAAGCTCACTGATGCTTCTGCTGTACACTGCTATAGACCGTCTGCACACAGACACACCCCGCCGTGACCCACAGCTGACCTTGGCTGCAGTCACACAGCACACCCAGAGCAACCTCGCAGATGTAAGAGAAGCTACTCGGCATCGTGCTCCATGTTAGGCTGAAACGCCGCTGCACTTCTCCTGCTATGGCACCTATGTTAAAGCCAACTTCAATAAACATTTTCTTCTCAAAGAAGACTGATTTGTTTGGAGTTAGATTCCTTGCATCCCCATCCCTCCTGTGCAAACACACAAAAGGCATTCCAGCCAAGAACCCAGTCCTTACAGCATAGCCCTGTACCAGCATCCCCAGGGAATCCCAGCCTCCTAATGTACAGGCTGAATTTCAGGGTCTTAATAAAAGCTATTCCTTAAGTTCAAGAATCTATGTCAGACAACAAGTTTTGGAGATCACCCCTTCTAGTGCAAGTTCAAGGTTTCCACTCCACTGGTAAAGTTAAACAGGAGGAATTTCAAGTGCAAAAAACCTGTAAACTGCTGCAATCCATCCCTTGTTTTGCTTGGCTTAACTGCTGAGTTACCTTCCCAGGCAGCCAGCTACAAGCTGTTAGTGGAATTGGAGTTTCAGATAATTGCATTTGGTGAGATCTTCCTGCAAAAACAGCCTTGTTCTCCTCCTTGGCTTTGTAGACCAAACCACACGATGAAGTCACTTCTAAATGTGTGTATCACATATTATAGGTATGTGTGTACTTACACGTTGTCTGTGGTTAGCACTGACAGATTAGTGAGCAAGTCCCCCCTGAATTAAACCAACGATGTCCATACCAAATGCTTCAAGGAGTCTACATTTTAAGAAAATGGGAACAGCTGCAAGCAGGAGAAGGCAATCACAGCTGACTTAAAGTGAATTACGTGGAAGGACTTGCAGATTAAAAAAAAATTAGGTGGATTTAACATAGCAATTTCTGAAAGTTTGAGATATTTTAAATAAGAATAAAATGTATACTTTTTAGATAGTTATAGGTCAGAGTCTCCACTCACTTGTATAAGCAAAAATTTTAACTCATCACAGAGACATCAACAGAACTGTTTTTTACACCACTGTGGATTTGAAAAAGTAGAACTTGGCCAAAAACTTTTTTCTAAGAGGAAACATGCCTTTGCATGTTGAGTGGTAAAAATAAGACAAGCTATATATGTAAAATGTTCGTGTCCATTCTACCAACATTTACATAATAAATATTCTCTTCATTTCAGTAAAATTCAAAACAACTATACATGATAATGTAAATTATTTCCCTAATGTGGGGAATATGCAAAGGACCTAATGCAATCTAGTTTTTGTCCTATGAAAGTGTTCAAACTCAGGTTGTACAGGGTTTTGTGCAACCTGATCCAGTGAAAGATGATGCTGCCCATGGCAGGGAAGCTGGACTAAATGATATCTTTACGTGTCCCTTCCAGCCCAAACCATTCTGTGACTCCATGAACAAACAGAAGAATGCATCTTTGTACTCAGAGCAGATATTACACTGCTCCTTATGAACAGTGTCCACTACAAAAAAAGCCAACATTTTATGCCACGTTAGAGGGATTTTTCAGTAAGAATGTCTAAACAGGGAAATAAGAGTATTAGCCAAAACATGAAAGCTACTCAAAGCAAGTCTGAAATTATCAGACATTTTCCTAATAAACAAGTCACACACACGTTTGACCCACACTAAGATTTACTATGAAAATCCCTATAGCCCTGCTGTGGAGATTCAGGCACACCTAGGTCTAGATCCTGGCTTGGAGCATAAAACCAAGGGAGTACCCAGCGCTGTGCCAGGCCTGCAGGTCTGAACTGCAGGAAGGAACTGTGCACCCAAGTCCTGGAACTAGTTTTAGATACAGGACCTGGAGTATGGCCTTTTTCTTTATGGTGGCAGCGTTTACCTGCACTGAAATTCAGTGTTTACCATTACAAAGCAGTGGAGCTGGGCAGTAGTCCCCTTTGAACAAACAAAAGCTTGTGTGCTATGTTTCGTACGCCTTTTCCAAAGCTTCACAAAATTCTGGATTGCCAAAGCATCAAAACCTCATTTTTGCTTATTTTCAGACTCTTCCTCAGGAAGTACAGCATGTGAATCAAAAACTCCCTGCCTTGCCTGCCATTTCTGGATTTTTAATAGATCTCAGGGTAGAAAGTACTCAACTTTTCCTTATGATAAAGGCTTTATTTTGAAACATACAATGCTCAAAACTTGCAGTACAGTCCCCAAAGAAAATAAGATGAAAGTTTTAAACTAGCATGCATTTGGAAAGCTCTGAGTAGTCAGCACTTTCCATCTCTTATGCATATTCCTATTTTTATTGTATTCATTCCATAGAAGAAACACCTACCTTCACTGCATTTCTTTCCCCCAGCTTATCAGTGCACGCCCTTGACCAAAGTACAAAAACCAGCATTAACCAACACTCTGCAGGTGAAAAACTATTCCTCTGTATAAATTATACATCTTGGGAACTCAACATCTCTTTCATGCTGAAAACCTATTCAAGCCTTCCCACATCTGTGGGCTAAGTGGTTTGCTCCAGCCAGGGGGGCCGACAATTGCTGATATTTCAAGAAACCTAATCTCTTAATGTTTGGGATCAGACGAAGGGTATGGCCATAAAAGAGACAGCTTGAAACAGGCCTAATCTCCGGCATATCTGAACCTACAGATGGCAGAGACTCTGAGCTGCCACCAACATAGATTCGACTGACTGGAGTCTGCCTGCCCAGGGGTGGTCCAAGCAGAGCGATTCAATCGCACACGGAAATCTCTCACGCCGATATTTCTGTCCTGGGCAAGTAAAGAAAGGATTGGTGCTGGCGTGAATCGAGCATGCACCACTTCCATCAGACGGCAGCAATGCTAGACTGCTGGCGAGACAATATTCCTGCTCAGTCCTGCTCTGACCATGCCTAAATCCCTACTTCTTGGTTTCCAGACTGCCAGTTTCCTCAGGTCTGCCACCTCACCGGTGACTCTGCACCTGAAGATTTCCTGACCGGACAACCCCGTGCTGCCTTTCCCAGTCTACAGTCACAGACACATTGTTACTTTTTGCAGAGACACTGAACAAAGTTTTCTCAGGCAAACGCAGCACTGCTCAGTGCAGAAGAGGCTCAGCTATTCCATTCAGCCCACTCCACACCATGATACATAAGGCTACATACCCTTGTCTCTCCCCCAACAGAGCAAAAAGCACTATACTCTTTCATTCCTTGTAAAATATGAGCATTTCCACCTCAGCTTAACTTCTCCCTATTAGGGGGTCTACGTGCTAATTGTGACTCCCAAAAAATTATTTTAAAAAAACCCAAAACAAAACAAACAAACAAAAAAAAAAACCAAACAAACCTTTGAATTGTAAACATTCTAAAACAAGTTTAAACTTTCAAGTTGAATTTTCAGTTGACTACAAACTAAACCTATGAGTCACCACATGCACCCAAAGACCAAAACCAGTGATATACAATGTGCAACAGAGCCCTCCTGCAGTGGTCCCTGAAATAAGTAAAGAGACTGCCCTAATTGTATGCAGAGCAGCAATGTAACCAGAATTAATAACTTCCAAGAGGACTGATCTGAGGAGCTCAGAGCCCAAGAGAGGGCCATCCTCCCTGGAACACAGCACATCTGCAAAGCAGGATGTTTTCCAAGCTAAGAGCTGATGTGTTTTTCTGACAAGGAAGCAGGAGGCGTAAGGATTATGGTTACTTTTGAGGGCCCTGGGAAGGTGGGGGAGGGAGGTCAGGCACATGGGGCACATTCACACAATTATCCAGGCACCAAAGAAAAAAAAAAAAAAAGCTATTCTGATCCCTCCTTCAGCAGAACAGCAGCAGTGCTCAGCAAGTCGTGAATTTACTGCGTGGGAGTTGCTTCAGCTCTCTCAGGGAGCTTTTCCTGCCTATGCTGCATATACTGGGTTATGTGTCTGGTGTGTCTTTCATTAACTTATAGAGCCCAAATAGAAGGCATATGGGGGATGGGGAAGTGACAAAGCAAAGCTGATTTCCAGATTGGCATTTCAGGAGTTAAACTGAATTTTTCAAAAGTACTCATCACCATAGACTATTTAATAATAAATTAGCTGAAAGGGAAAAAAAAAAAGTGAGTTAAGGCTATCACTCCCCATTTAACTTGATTCAACAGGTTAAAGGTCAGTTTTTTAAATACCCCAAGACAGAAAGACTTTTGTTACTAAAGTTTCAAACACCAGAGCTCATTCTGACTTGCTGAATACTTACACCTATAACTAAAGTGTAGATTACAAGGGAAAAAACAATACTGAAACCACTGAACAGAAAGCCAATACGATAAAATTAGTTCCATGCTCCTATTGGAAATCCACTCTAAATATCCCACAGCTGGCTGATGAAGAAGAAGAACCAACGCCTAGCTGTACACCTGAAAGAACGCATCCATCCAAGTGCACAGCTTAGACAGGTTGGGCCAAAAACGTCAAAACAACAATTTTTTGTATTTGCCAATAACTGAGTTTTCATTTTAATATCTGTGGTAGAAATATATGCTTATTCTTCGAAAAATCTGTCATTTACGAATGTAACTGAAAGTAGAAGCCCAAAGACAACACAGAAGAGAGCAAACCTAAACCAGTAGCCTCAATGAGACTGAAATGACAAGGAAATCCTCACCACAGAAACAGAAGTGCGTCATTTTCAAGGATGTTTTATTACTTCATTTCACCCAAAGCTTCTTGCACGTTGACTGTCATGTACCCACGGCATTTGCAGTGGTTCTCACTACCTGCTGCCAATACCAAAGCATGCACTGGTTTTCCTCATTAGGACCATCAAAGCCAGCTTTAAGGACAAGGCTGTATTTTAATTGCTGAATCTGAAATTTACTACTCTACCTCTTCCAAGCAATTCCACCTTAATAATTTGCCACGTTAGGATGTCTGAATCCAGAATCCAAGGTATTCCCTGGAAAACAAGTGTCCAAATTTTTCAGATGGATGTCTTTTACAGTTATGAAAGTTGTGACTCGCTCAAGGACAGGTTAGAAAGACGGCGCACTTGACAAGATTGTCACCGCAAGAACAGTAGGTTGGACCAAAATCTGGTGGCTGATTTAAAGAAAACAACTCCTCTTATTCTGAAGACATAAACTAGAGACACAGAGCAGTTTTCATAAAAGTTCTGGTATTAGACTCTGCTTTTTACTACAGATCAATGCAACTTTATGATAGTTGTTTCACACTCTGGGGCAGAAGATACATTTTGATTACTTTTTAAAAGTGAAAGTGGTTGTGATAGAACTTTTTTACTTATTGACCAAACCTTAAATCCCAAGACCTTTCAATCTTAAAAAAAAAAATTAAAAAAAAAAAAGCATGCATATAGTACTGTTCTCCAACAAGGACTAAGTATTCTCTGGCAACATGAAAAGTTGGGCCTATGCCATGGGCACCTTACTTTTACCTAGCAGCTTTACACTTTACTTTTACCTTACTTTTACCTAGTGCTGCTGAAGCAGTGGCTGAACAGCACTCCCAAGCTCCTGCAAGGGACAATCTCGCAGGTGACCAAAATATGTTTATAATAAGAAATGAACAAAGTTTCTAAATTCTTCTACAAGATCAGAGAGTTGTGATATCACACGGGAGGTTCAGAGTTAGGGAATTCACTTAAAACGTAAGTTAGAGGGCAGAAGAGCACAGGGAACCTCTGCCAGGTCTACTGGCAGTTCACTTCTCACACTCTCTCTGCTGCTGCCCTGCAGCTCCTGGAGTGAGGCACTTGTCTGCATCACTGGGAATACCCAACCATTTAGCAAGAAAAACAGAGATGATTCATGAATGCACATGAAATGATATTTCCCATGGAACAGAAGAGACAATGAGAAGCCAATTGTAGAAATGAAAAGTTCCTTATATTTCTTTTTAGACATACTCACAATGATTGTCCTTGGCAAAAATCAGTCTTTAAGGCAAAGCGAGCCTGTGTCCAAGCCAACAGGCAAGCACATGACTTCTTTTTTCTTTAAACACATATTACGAGTCAAGAAGTCAAACTCCATAATTTGCTCTTCAGCAACATCAACACCATCACCAGTGGCCTTTACATAAGTTAATAAATAGACATGATATCAGCATTAATTTAAAGGAGAAAAGTTGACCATTTATTTCCACCATTTCCATCCCATGTTTAAATTCCATCCCCTAAGATATTTGGGTTCTGATTTAAACTACTACAGCCAACAGCTTGAGTAGAGCTGATCAAAAAGTTTATTTAAAATTCGTGTTAAACAATTTTCTTGTGAGAAGAGTTTCTGAAAACTTCAGCATTTTCAACCTGAACTGTGGGACAGGAGGAACGCCCCAGAGGGCTCCCGTTGCACAGCGCTTGCCTGGATTTCCAAAGCCCTGTCTTGCCAGGGTCATGGCAAGCAGCGAAAAACAGATCAGCTCTTTCACCAAGGACTACTTCTTCATTCAGCTGATCACTGATTAGGCAAAATAACTGCATGTTATAATTGTGAAGGAGTATAATGACTGTACATGATGGAGAAAAAAGAAAGTTCAAGACCTAAAGTCGATATCTGGGTCCCCACTCTCACAGATTCTGGTAAGATTCAAGAAGTACTTTTGATGATTTTCACCATTTTTTTTAAAACAGCTGCACCGCCTGAGCTATTCAGAATTTTAATGTAATATATATAATGTATTTTTCTGCTACTTTCTTCTCATTATAAATGAAACGCCCAAGCCATATTCATTTAATACCACAGAGAAAAGAGAAACAAAGAAGAAAAGAGAAGAAAGGTCACTGTCAGGCCAAGATCAAGTCTGGAAAATTTCAGCTTGAGACATGAGCATTTCAGGAAGTTATAAGCAACTGAAACAATAAAGGAATTATAATTGAAACACTGCAAGAATTTTAACTATAGCTCTTTCCATACTAACCAAGTATTATTTAATGTATTTCAGCAGCATTCAGAAACTCTTCTTGACATGAATGATCTGTGCTTTCAAGATCACTCCCAAGCTCCTTGGAAAAGCAGAAAAAAAGGGATGATTAGTATTGGCCACAGCTGCAGCTGATGGAGATCAGCACAACTCCCTCACTCTCAGTTACATCAGCGAGTCACAGGAAAGCCAAGAAAAAGGAAACAAACCAAAATCCCCCAACTTGTAACAGCTGATCTAGTTTATTTATGCATTTCTTCCCCCCAGCACAGAAGTGGTGTCTCTGCCAGCCTCTCACCAGAGCAGCTAATTGAAATGTGGCCTCTTCTGATGCCTCCTGCAAGGCTACATTTCACCAGTTGAAGAGAACTGGATGCGCAAATCCCAAGTTCAGTGGTTTTGTTCCCACCTCCTCTGAGCACATTCCCATCGTGTCCTTGCCCTGCTCCTCACAGGAGGGCCATGAATGGAATGAAGCCTAATCAAAATTATCCCTGTCTCTCCAGAACAGATTCATAATTGTGAACAGAATAAACGCACCTTTCTTTTCCCCTTCACTGCTCCAAGCACAGAATCTAAAAAGGCATCCTATAATTGCCTAATTCCTGTTGAGACAATCCTAGAACAATCATTTTTCCAAACAGTGCTCTGTTAAAAAATTCAGACATCAATAAAAATTCTGCACGCCAACTNAAATAAAAAAAAAAAAAAAAAAAAGGCAAACAATGTTTCAAATTCACTCCACTTGACTCCAATTAACAAGTGTTTGCGAGAGCAATACATCGAGTTTCTAATACGATGTGCTAGAGGCACTGCCACCAGCATCTTCACTTAAGTTCTTTCCACACACTGTGATACTGTGTTTCAGTCAGAAACTAGGTCATAAACTTCTCTATTGGAAAGCGTTTATAGCTGTTTGGACGGGATTATTCTGTTCAAGAGGTTATAATAATAAAGGAAGCTTGCAAGCATACTTTTTCCAAACTCTTGGTATGTCAGTGCCAGTTTGAAAAACTGGCTCATTATTTATCCTTGTTTGGCTCCTCCAGTCTCAATTTCTTGTTTGTTTTGACCTCCTTCTGGACAAATATAAAACTCACTGTTTCATCTAATTAACAGGAGGAAGACTAGAAAAGTCTCTCATTTATTCCAGTTCCAGAATCAGTTTTACAAAAACATTGTCAGAGTTTCAAGAAGCATTCAGATGTTAAGAGTCCTGCCAAAGTTTACAATCTAGTTATATCCTGCTACAGAAAAAAAAAATTACAAAAAAACCCAACACTGCTCTGTTTTTATAATTTTATACAAATCTCTGGCAAGAAACAATCCACCTCCACATATTCACATGCATCCAGAGGATCTGTGGATAAACCTTATTCTCTTTAGTCTAATCAAATTGTCCAATTCACTTTCTCCATTCCCAAACTCTCTCAAACACATTTTTCTCAGCCACTCCTTCCTGTACAGGAAAAAAAACCAGATTTGCCCTTCTCCCCACCACAGCTCCCTTTTGAAGGCTTAAAACAGCAAGCAAGCAGTTCACCCACAGTTCTAGTATTGCAAAGCTTTTCCATTTGAGGTTCCTTCTTTTGGTTCTCCATTAAATAGCTGGTCATTTTGTAGCACAAGCAAGTTTAGTGTCCATCGGTCTCACAAAAAGGATTCAGGGGAAAACCTCTGCCCATTTTCTGGGGACTTGAGGAACGAGGCGCCCAACAGTTTCCTCTAAGTGAGCAAGCTGGCTTGGCAGTCTCTTACGTCTTTTTCCATGAGCCATCAGAATGCACACAGTGCAGTCATCTTCAAGTGAAATAGCCTTAAATGACATGCTACATCCAATTTGCCCTGTATCTTATAAGGATTTAGCCCCAAATATAGACACAGAAGGGAAAATAAGGGCACTTGGGATAGGAAAAAAGTGTACAACATTCATATGGTTCTGTAATCACTTATTAAGTCTAAGATCCCCACTGTTTTTAACAAAAACAAAAATCGAGAGCAAAAATAAACCAAACTTCTATCCAGCTGCATAAATTCTATCTCCCAAATATTCTCTGCCAAGAAGGAGAATCAGTATAATTAAATTATTCTCCTTCAACTGGCTCTAAGATTTTAGCTAAGAGCTGTTTTGGTTTCTGCTTGCTTTTACAGAATTTGAAATGCCTTTACACTTGAAAGTGTCGTACTCTGAATTCTGTAGTTAGCACATTCACAGTATCAAATTTTACCTTTTCAGAGAGGCCCACCTTCAGCCTTTTCCAGTTCAGCAATCCTACCATAATAGTTAACATCATATATATTGCATAGCGTTTTTCTGAGACTGCATCTAAGCAAGTCAGGTAGATTTATGCAATATTCACACTTCCTTCCACAGCCTTGACACATCAGGTGTAACATGTACAGTCAGGTACTCAGCGCAATGATTTTGCTGCAAAGGCGTCACTGGGCAATTCCTTTTTTTTTCTTTTAGTCCATCTGAAGTTTCTGTGAACTCGAAAGCAACGTTTTAAATGTGCGAAAGAAAAACAACAAGAAAAAATATAGTTCAGTTCTGATTAATGGTCCTATATTTTAATGTCGTGCTGGGAGGCTCAACCCATTGAGTGTGTATCCCCAGGATATTTTAAATTTATGGTAGTTTCTTCCACGCAATCTTGAATCCTGTCAGGAAAAAAAAATGGCAGGATGACTGCTTAACAGATGACATAGCATCTTCTCCATTGCTTTCTGTAACTCTAGGAGGTACAGAACATAAACCCCAAATTACTATTAAAATCACGGGAAATAAACTAAAAGAGAAAAGCAAGACAGGTCTGAGCAGCTGCCTCAAACCAACTCATTAGGAAGCCACTAGCAGTGGGAGGGCCACGGAACTCCCGCAGTTTCATTTTATTTCAAGGAGATTTTACTGTAGCTGCTTTTTAAGCTCTCTTTAAAGCTTCACACCCATCATCATTTCCTACCACCCCACCGGAGCAGAAAAGGCTCGGCTCAACTCCTGAGTCTCCCGGCATGTCAACCCAGACCCCAGGTTAAATGAAACTAGCAAGTAGGAAGTTCAAAACTAACTTCAGGGACTACTTTCTTCCTCCCTCCCAGAATTCAGCTGGGGAATCCGGAACGGCACAAAGAGGCAGAGCCTAAAAACCCACCTGGGATCAAAACATCACCTCACAAACTCACAGAAAGGGAAAGCATAGGCAAGACTACTCAACACAGAAGCCAGCACTGACTCAGATGTCCATCTGTGGAGCATGAGAGATTGATCCGGGAAGCAACCGCATGCTCCACTCTCCTCTCTTGGCATCAGCTGTCAGTCACTCCACGGGACAGGAGGCTACTGTGCCTTTTCTAAAGCTCTAGGCCTAACCTGGTCCTTGATCCAGAGATACTGACATTTTGATGTGTTTGCTGTGTTTAGGCTCTTGCACCCTGCAAGCTGGAGAATAAAGTAAACTCCAGGGTCATTCCTTTGTACATTTTGTGTCCTTGCCTTAAGATACCTGTTTAACACTGTACCTACACACCTGGCTCCAACCCGAACACAATGCAGTCTTCACCATGTCCATCTTCACCATGCTCTCACAAAGGAAGAAGAGGGCAATTGGAAGCCCAAAGATCCTCAAGCCCACGTGTGACTTAAAATAGCACTTTTATATAAGCCCAAGCCTTTCTCTTTAGCTGAAATGTGCACTCAAGAGTACCCACCTTCACTCTGGAGCGCTGGCTGCCCGGCAGCTCCACCCTGCCAGCACAACAAGGTCATCCTCAGGTGCACAGAAAGCTCAACGTAGCCCTGGGCATATCAGAGTTGTGCAAAAAAAAGTACTCTGGACACACTGTTTTCCCCACCAGAAATGCAAGCATATTGATATGCAGGCACTTAGTTCCCACTGATAGGGAAACTAAAGAACTTGTCCGTGTTTTCCCAGGAAGCTTGTGGAACAGCAAGCATTAAATCAATACCAACTTTTGCCTGCCTTTGTGCAGGCTTTAACAAGCTTGCGTTAACTTCCAAGGATATCAACAACTTGACAACTATATCCTGAATTGGCACAGCCTTAAAGAACACGTTAAGTTACCTAAACCACTCCAGAAATGCTGAAATTATCTTTATATTCAGACCTATAGTGGTAACCACTAATGTGAAATGAAATTCTTATGGAAATTTATACGGCACCAAGGGTAAAGACTGTAATAGCAGCAGCAGCATCTGTTACCAGGGTTACCAAATCTAGAAAGAAAACAAAAAACCAGCTGACACTGATTTACAGAGAGGTATATGTAAACATTCATGTAGACAAGAGATTTATATTTTATATTCAGTGAATTTTAGTGGTGTAACATTAAAGACTGCTACTATTGAAGCTGAACCGAAACAACGTGAGGAAAGTTAATGAACAGCCACACCAAATGGCATACATCTGATTTCTTACCTGAAGTGTGTTCTGTTCATGCATCCATCATTACTGCTGTCCCAGGATTATGCTTCAGCAACCACATAACAAAAAGATCCGGTGAACTCCTAAGTGTTTAAAAAGAAACAGCATGTTACACGATATAAAAGCCACCAAATCTATTGCAAATAGAACAATAATAACTTCAGAATTCAGTGTGACACTGAATTTGCAAGGATTTTTTTAAGTTCCAGTGATATATTTTCTTAATATAATCTTTTTTTCAATTTAGACTTTTTCTCCATGCATTCAAACAAAGTTGTGATACATTCTGCTGTGGCAGAATCAGAACCATAACACAATTACCAACAAGACTAATTATAGATGGAGAAATCAACATGACATGTAAAAATAGAAGAATCAAAAGAGAAACAGTAATCCACAGTCCATTTAATGATTTGGCACCTATGCTCCATCTATGTATTCACTAGCTGATATTAATTCACACTACTTCTAGAGGAGTTTTTCAGTTCTCACAGAAAAAGAAATAACATCTCCAAATTATGGTTGCATTTTATAGAAACAATGACTTATGCTAAATATGAAATATGTCTTTCCTTAATATTTTTCCTTTATTTTCAGGTGGAAAGCTCTGTGTTTAACTGTCTAGATACAAAGAATACTTCAAAATTCTGGACACAGCTATTTTTAGTGCTGCATTTTGACTTTAGAGCCACAACATGAGTACATCAAAAAGCTCTGCAACTTACATCAGTTAAATGGTATCTCTGCAAAGTCTTCTTTTTATAAATCAAATACCAAATTGAAAAAAATGTGCACTGCTAGTGTTACATGCATCTGCTTGATTAACAGAGTAATGATGCAGACAGGAAATTAACCTTCCAGGTTTCATGTACTGCAGTTAACTCCCAAGCCTGTCTGCAAGCATAGCACCATAAACTTCATGGGCAAAACATGCTTTCTAGGGCACAGGAAAAGTCCTTCTTCCTAAGAGCACACAGATGGGTCTGCTTTTACAAAGGACACCATATTTTATTGTGAATTACATCTATATCACACATTTCTACCCTGTTGCACATTAGAAAACTATTTTCATCAGATCTAAGATCTAAGGTACACAATGCAATCTCCACATAGGTCCCACTCAATTTCCAGCAGTCTGTAGCACATGGAAGAACATTCTGGTGTCTGCTGCTTCAATGCAGTTGCTTCTCATGGACAGTCCAGCTGCCTGCTCCAGTAAGTGAGGCTTAGCAAAACATTGCTCAGGATACGGCTACAATTGTGTTTGACGGTACTTCATTTATGATGAGATGAAGTTTACAAAATCCACAAGCTCATCTCATACCCATCTCATCGTCTACAAAATTTGAATGTTTTATCTAACATTCGTTTCTCTATTTCATGTCTTTTCACATCACCCCAATTTTACATAACTGCCTAAAAGCCTAGAGAACCTCACCCCCAAATACAGCAGAGGCTTCAGTGTATCTCTGTGTGAAGAAATAACTTGAAATACAGCAGGATCAGGTGTTATTCTTATTTCATTAGCGACTCCTCTCATATTTGTTCTGTTTACAAATTAAATCAATAAATCAAGTAGATAAATGGAAGTTAGCCTTATCCAGAAGGCATCTTTTAAACTTGGTGTACATTCAAGCTGTTGCGTAGAGGGGGAGACTCTAAATTACAGTTCCCTATTCATGTTTAAATCTCATTAGTGTGAACTCAGCAATGAGTCAATGAAAGACCTCACATACATAGAGACACCTGACAGTTGTACCATTACCTGCAGTGGCTTTGATCTATAATTTTCACTTTATAACTCTAAGGTCCTGAAAATCCAGCCAAAATATCAGCCAACAGTTCCCACAAAACGTGCTGTTAAAACTCGAGTCTCTTCCAACAGAATCTCTACAATTTCTGCAAGGAGACCCAAGATCACTGACGAATGTAGGAAAAACAGAAACATCTCTAAAGCACAAGCTGCTTACATGAACATAGAGGCATTAAAAAAAAAAAATCAAACCAACCCATTATAAAATTAGTTGATAGAACAGCATACCTAACTTATTTAACTGCAATTCCTAACTTTAGAGGATAATTGCCACTTGTGACTAATTAAAGCCACATTAAGTATTAAACAAGAGACCATCAAAAACATTTGGCTCAAAGAGCGCTGGAGCAAGGGTATAGTGAAGAACAAAAGTTCATGTGGAATTCTATTCAGACTGTGGCTCCTAGCCCATCCCTATGGACTGTTGGTAGTCTCTACAGTTTCAGAAGGTGCTCCACAAAATAATCATGAAGAGGGAAAAAAAACCCAGTAACACATTCCTGAGTGTGCAAGCAAGAAAACTGGAGAGAAAAAAAAAAGAGCAGGTCAACAGCCAAAGTTGAGTGTGATTCTCATCTGGTCACAAATGAAAAACATTGTTGAAACAAAGTACAATGTTATCCATACTTTATTCTTTTCTCTAAAAAAAGAAAAAGGTATTAGGTGGCCAACTGATGAAAGACAGATTGATGAATAATTTTACAAGTTACATTTCTTTGAAAATATATACTAGGCATAAAAACATGTCTCACAGGGGGAAAATATTTGAAGCAAAAATAAAGAACACAAAAGCACAAGACAGAACCCAAAATGCTTTCCAGTTCCTGGTGCTAAGTGTGTGCTCAAGTAGAATCTCAGACTATTTTTGGGGAGACCTGTTCATGCACTAGCCTTCACGCCTTTGCTTCAACATCAGGAGCTCCCAGCAGGTAACCCAGATGGGCACTGAGGCATTTTTAGACAGGGGTTCACGAGGGTCACCAACCTACCAACCAGGACTTGCTTACCACCTCCATAGCCCAAATGAAACAAAAGACAAAGCTAATATTAAGATTTAACCTTTAGAATTAGACAACTTTCATCTGTTTGATTTCTTAAGCCAATCAGAGCAGGCACAATAGTCAATTTTAATTACCTGGTTTCCTTACCAAGGAAATGGACACAAGTACTGCTTTGTCTACTCAGACAATAGTGCTGCCTGAGGCTGCCTACAATGCTGGGGAGAGAGTCAAGATCACTATGATCAAAATCCTTCCACCCTCTCTTTGCATCTCCATCAGAGACAGGAGAGCCCTGAAGGATCAGATATTGCCCTGAGCAGTGGCTTGGCCCTTCGCACCACTTGCCTGAGTGGAAAGCAGCTGTACCACAGCCATCAACAGCCAACTGAGATATTGCTGAGCGAGGAAGCCCCTGCCAGCAGCCCCTCTGCTCTCCCCCATTCCTGAGCAGAGGTGATGCTTGGAGATGAGACAATGAGGTCTATACATGCAACTGAAGAGAGTCACCCTAGAAATCCTCCTTTTCTGCCAGGAATCATTAAAAGCAGTTGGTGCTAGCTGTGGAAATCAGTCATGCTCTTCTGGAGCAATGAGATGCATCATCCGCATTGTAGCTGCGTTGTAGCGGCATTGGAGGTATTCCTGGCTGCCAGGCTCAGTTCCAGCATCACTGTCCACATGATGCCCCTTCCTCCTTCACACCAAGCAAAGTTTTGGGGCAGAACATTGTGTGAAATGCATCAGAAAACACTGTTTCCTTCATAAATACCATCAGTGTTTCTTAAAAGAACTGGACTAGGAATTATTTTACAAGAAAAAGATCATTTGTAGGCCAGGGACTAAAGCATTACCATGAACTAGGTCAATCCCATCATTTGTTACTGTTCAAAAGTACAATAACAGCGGGAAGAGAGGGTCAGGGTGGAATAATCATTTGTTAACAATTTTAATAGTAAAGCTTTATTGGTTTTCCCTATGGATTCTCATAGTTATTATAGTGAAATTAAGTGTTTTTCCTCCAAGTGAACTCTTGTTAATCCTTTTATTTAGGTTCAGAGCTACAGTACATGACCCTGCAAGAACATTCATCTACAGTCACAGCTGGAGCTGCAGACTCACTGGCTTGAAGGAATTAATTTCTTTGCAAGGCGGAAGCAACTGAAAAGCCAAGGGCTTATCTACAGGAAAACCTTAATTTCACCAACTTGTACAAAGAACAGGACAAACCAAAAATCTGTAATCAGACACCTCATCAATGAGCAGATGTGAAAAAACTCTGGCACATTAGAGGGATACAATTTGGGAGAAAGGAACATTCTGATGGTTTCTCATAACACATAACAATCTAGGTTTAAAAAAAAAAACCACTGAATTTTAAAACCAGATTAAATTTTACTCCAACATACTGCCACCAAGAGATCATTCAGACTTCACAGTGCTTAACCCCAGACACCCAGCCTTTCTATTATCTCACACCTTTGACAGTAACTTATTCACTTGCAAGCCTTATCTGAAGTCAGTTATAACGTTACCAAGCGAAAAGCCTGTTCTTGCTTCACCTTGATGGTCAACTTCTCAGCCCATTTTCTCCCATGTAAGTAAATAACAATAAAAGTGTGAAGAATGCTGGAAAGTCAGACTGTTTGACTGGGCATAACAGAAAAGACTGGCACCAGAAAATATTACAAAGTAGAACTGTGGCCATCAGGTCGCCAAGTGTAGATACTGAAACAGGTCATGAGCACACAGAACTTAAAACATGAGTGACAACCTGCACTTGGAATCTAAAATCTGGATTTTCTGCTTTTGATGGTATTCAAGAAAGCACTTCAAAACCAGTTTTTAATAGTTTAATTTTCTCAATATAAAAAAAAAAGGAAAAGAAAATTCATAAAGCAGTGCTCAGATTCAACACTTCTTACAAGAAGCCTTAGATAAGCATTCACCAGATGCATCACGCTCCTGTTTCACACAGAATGCAGTGAGACATTATTAACTTCGTCGTGCATGGGTACAGTGAGCGCCTTTCTAATTATATGAAAGTTTGACCCATTAAACTGATCAGAAATATTTGTATATCCACAAGCATTCACAGCAATTTATTTCGAGTATATTGCACTGAAATGTTTACTTATGCTTTCTGAAGCTGAGCATCCCTGACACTTCTGAGACCTCAATATCTTGAATTTTTCAAACCATTGCTTTCCTAATCAAGGAATAAAGAGACATAAAAGCTCCACTTAATGAAAATAATTTAGAAGCAGATTTTTTTTTTTTTAGGAGAATTTAAGCACAAAAAACCCAGAGTACTTTTAATTCTTGCCCACATTTTAATTTAAGTATTAAACTTGGTTACATTTACAAGAGATATCCAGCACATTCTATATGAGAAAATATTACAGTCACACCGGAATTCTTACAAGCCTCTGAAACAGCATGAATAGCTCTTTACCGGAATTGTTAAATAAGTAGCAACTGTCAATTAAAATTAAAAAAAGCCAAATAAATTTCAATTAATTTGACTTAGATATAGGATTTTTATCAGTATGAAGTGAAAATATATTTAATTAAATCACACCAATAATGGAGCCTTCTCACTACACATTTATTTTATCCTACCAGTGCATTTAGCATAGCTGCCCTCAACAGTGTGTTCTCAGAGACACTACTCAGATGATTCAGGTCAGACTTCACTGATTAAAATTATCACATCAGTACAGGGCATCCACTAAGGAATCCACATACAGGAAAGAGCAAGTGCTGTGAAGCCTTTGGAGGCTTTCCTGCTGCGATCTTCTTGGATGAGGAGGACAAGAGTAAAGGCCAAAGGGAACACCGAGCCCCTCCACACCAGTGCTGGAGGGTGGCCTGGAGCTGCCAAAGTTACACAGATCCTTCCTCCCACTATACAGAGAGGTTCCCTTCTAAGCACTACTTGC
Organism: Mohoua ochrocephala; assembly: GCA_013398855.1. NCBI lineage: Eukaryota > Metazoa > Chordata > Aves > Passeriformes > Acanthizidae > Mohoua > Mohoua ochrocephala. The sequence continues at coordinate 303,186 of VZTA01011993.1, forward strand.
TAAACGGCTTCTTCCTTAAGAGATATCTATCAATATGAATTCATATTACACTAACATTGTTACACATGTTGCAATCATCAGCTGGCAAAGAATAATGCAGTAATGCTGTTCTGATGTTTTTCCTCTTCTAGTGTTTCTTAATAGTGCTGATTCCCCCAAAGGAACAAATTCCCTGAGCAGGAGCCATCAGGTTACACAGATTAGAGTGGCCTTTGAAGATGAGCTGTGCCAATAGCACTCACAAGTTAATAAGGACGTGAGCAATGAAACCAGAGCTTGACACAGAAATATTAAGGATCTCCAGCAGTAACCTGGCTGACCTAGTGGCATCACATTGCCAAACAATCAGAAAACTCAATCTTTGTTTCTTTCCAAAGGACCAAAATAACAAGCAGCCTTCAAGTTAAAAGCTGACTTAATTCACTTACGAAAGTCATCATGAGCTATAATGGCACCACCTCCCCCTCCTTTTTAATTTTGTTCTTTTCATTATCATTATCCCAGGTGGCTTCCAGGAAGTCCCCTGCAAACTAGTCACTATTATGAAGATGGCCTATTTTAATCACAGTCCCTTGACAAGAACAGCTAATTATCTAACTTTTCTGTCTGAACTACCAGATGGCTTTAGTTCTACACTTAACTTGCTTTTAGTTTTCAGTAACCAGTGATCTTTGCACATTGGAAAATGTCAGGGATTACACGGAACAGAAATAATACCAGCACCAACACCAGTACCTCAGACACAGGCAGGAGAGAAACGTATGTATCTACTGCATCCTTCCACTAAAATAATAAAGTTACTTAAGATGGCAAGCATCTGTCACATTTTCTTTTCTTATGGGACTCCCCAAAGGTGTGCCAGTAGGTTTTTACCGTTATTGCATTGTTTGGTTTTTTGTCTTTAAACAACATTAGAATCCATTTCAAGGAAAGCAAAGGGGAGTTCCCGTGTTATTCCCACCAACCCCTTTTGCACTGTCCCAGTTGTCCTCCTCCTGAGACCCCACTTTTGGCTGCACCTACTCGCCTGAGACGGCAGGAAGCATGTCCACACTGCACGCCATGGCCCATCACACCTCGAGACTGAGCATCCAGAAAGCATCTAAGCCTGGTGTCCCATGGGAATACACAAACACTCAAGTTCGGAGGGATGGGATTGCAAGATTGTCATCACTGACAGTGCAATTAGCAAGTACAGCTTCCATGTGCTTGCTAAGACATGTACCAAAGCAGGCAGATTTCCGCTGGTTCCAAAAGCAGGAGTTTACGTGGGGTTTGAGAGCATCCCTGTCCATGACATAAAACAGGGGGGGAATCTGGCCTGAGTGCATTGGGGCAGTATTTACCCCTGGTGAGCACCAGGAAAATACAGCTGACTCTGACTAAAGACAGTGGAGATCAACCAAAAACAAGGCCAAAGACCAGCCAAGTGAAGGAGTTTTGTGCATAAGACACTGTATTTCAGGAGGGCAAAACCCACTGGATATTAACCATAGCAAATGTATCTCTTATGAGTCATGCTCATAAAAATTCAGGCAATTTCCTCTTATATTCTTCTCACTATACTTAAAATCTAGAGCTTATTACATGCACCTATTCTACACTGCCAAAAATCTTTTTTCCAAAATATAGCAGCAATATAAACATTGATTTGGTTTTTTCCTATTGGTTACAATTCGTGTGAATAACCGTAGCTTTCAGTGATATTGCAACATTCACTACAAAATAATTGAAGAACCTGGACTTGAGAAAATTCCTATGACTCTGATAACCTAGAAGTTTTAACTTCTTTTTTAAAAAAATATTAGAAATGGAGTCTAGTGTCTTGATACAAAAACAAATGAAAAAGCATTGATAGGTAAGAAAACACTATATTCAAGTTTCTAAAAAGGCACCACAAGAAACAGTCAGTAAGATGTAAAACTATTTTTTATTATTTTGTGTCTGTGTATCTTTAGACAGTCACTCACTTTTAACCACCTGCTCTAAAAGGTTTAGGATGTATTTCTAGAACAAAGAAAATACTTTCACATTCACAAAGCAAATTTTTAGTCCTATTAGATCTAGGAACATATATACTTAATTATACTGATAGCAAACTCAGAAGGGAGAATCATTGTTTTTTAAAAGACAGCAATCAGTTACTTCTGTGAATAACTAGAAACAGCAACATGATCATATTACCATGGTTTATACTATAGCAAACACCATCAGACAAGTGTCTCTGGGTACCATCACAGCAACATCACGATGCCTACGTGTAAATAACAATCAGAGTTTTCTCAGGTTTACAGCAGTGGCTCTGAGGGAGGACAGCAGGAAAGAAAGGCTGCCTGAACACCTGCCAGTCAGTGACAAATCTGATTTTTGCTGGTGTAATGGTTGTTAGAGCTTCCATTTGTAAGGCTGCTCATCTCCAAATTCATCGTGGCAAGGATGCTCATTGAATTAATGGAACACCCTTAGACTGACAAAATTGGAACAGTTCTCGGATTTGGGTCTGGATTCCAAAACTGGTTTGATCGTCTCCATCCTTAGTGGAAATTATGTCAGGTTTCATTTTCTGCCACTAGAGTCCAACTCGAGTCAGTTCTTGGAACAAGTACTCCAACAGAAAACCAAAGCAGAAGATCATCCGCCCCTTTAATATTTGCTTGAAGGTATTTATGAGAGATTTATACATGCAAACCTTCCCAAACTGAACGATAATTTACATCCGTAGATTCCATAACATTAATCTTGCAACAATCACACTGTAGTATCTATTTTTAGAGTTTCTGGAGCCAATTTAAGAGTCAGTGCTGAACATAAGAGGTCTTGGGAAGCTGACTTGTAACGACAATCTCTAGTTATATTTCACAGAGCCCTAGATGCTCCTGAAATGGAAAACAAGGGTAACTATTGCCAAGAAAACTAAGTTTGCTTGACTTTTCCCACGTAGTGCTGTTCAATGCTCAGTTAACCACAGAATCACACAATCAGTGCTACATCCAGTCTTAAACACCTCCAGGGACAGTGACTCCGCCACCTCCCTGGGCAGCCCATTCCAATGCCCAACCACCCTTTCTGTGAAGAAATTCTCCCTAATGTCCAACTTAAACCTTCCCCGGCACAGCTTAAGACTGTGTCCTCTTGTCCTGCCCCTGGTTACCTGGGAGAAGAGACCGACCCCCACCTGCCTACAGCCTCCTTTCAGGCAGCTGTAGAGAGTGATAAGGTCCCCCCTGAGCCTCCTTTTCTCCAGACTAAACACCCCCAGCTCCCTCAGATGCTCCTCACAGGACTTGTGCTCCAGACCTTTCACCAGCCTTATTGCCCTTCTCTGGACACACTCCAGCACCTCAACATCCCTCCTAAACTGGGGGGCCAGAACTGGACACAGCACTCAAGGTGTGGCTTCACCAGTGCCAAGTACAGGGGAAGAATCACTTCCTGGGTCCTGCTGGCCACACTATTCCTGATCCAGGCCAGGATGCCATTGGCCTTCTTGGCCATCTGGGCACACTGCTGGCTCATGTTCAGCTGCTGTCAATCAGTACCCAAGGTCCCTTTCTGCCTGGCCACTGTCCAGTCACTCTGTTCCCAACCTGTAGTGCTGCAGGGGGTTGTTGTGGCCAAAGTGCAGGACCAGCTTGGGTTCTGAGGAGTTTGTAACACTGCAGCGTCTGCTGCCACTGCTCAATTTCAGTTTGGTTCAATCAGTGAGGGAGTGACTTCAAGTTGTGATTTTAAATGAACATGTCCTGGATTGGTTAGCTTCTGTCACACAGTCATTTGTCCAAGCAGCAGCAGCATGGGAGAGAGATTATCTGCCTGCCCTGTCCTGGCTACCCAGGCAGCCTTGGACAAGTCAGTTTTAGGCTACATCCCATTACTGAGCTCAGCTTCACATCATCTCCTCACCTAGAGGAACCCCTATGTCCTGTCCTAGTGTCGGGATAAGACCCCTCTCTTTTCCCTACATCTTGGTTCCCACAGAATCAGAGAGAGCTCAAAAATAGCTGTGACATCTCTGCAGCACGACCCCAATGGCAAACTGATACATTGCTTGGGTGTTCTGTAACTTCAGTTCCCCACCGAAACAAAGAGCTATCTCACCACAAGAGTGATATAAAGTTTAACCTATTAATGAACATAAATAACCCAATCAATAATGCCTACATAGGCAAATATTGACAAAGGGCAACAATTTCACAGAAGCAACTCAAGTACACTAAGTCCCCCTGAGTCATTCCTCTGTGGGATTACTGCTCCATGGTGACTTTCTTTCAAAGCCCCGACTATCTCACAGCATCTTCTCATGCATATGCATGTTGCCATCGTCCATTCTACAATCTGAATCACTTCCTGTCTGCAGCTTCACTAAGTGGAAGCCTCCTAAAAGAAAAGTGAGGGGGTGGAGGGGTGGGAACCTCAGGGGAAAAAATATTTACAGCTAGAAAATACAAGGACAAAACTTTTTTTCTTGACCAAGACTACTAGATATTTAAAACATAGCAGATAACACCTCTGAGAGCATATATAAGCAACTGCATATTAATACTAAGCATTTCCTTCCTTTCTTCATGAAAGGAGCCGATTGAATAAGACAAGAAATAATTTCTTCCTTTTATTTTCATCCATCCTTGGTACATATCTGTGCACCATCATTTAAGCATTAAGAGTCTGACATGGTATATAAAGACCTGTGTTCCTGCAGACATTCATAACATCATGTTAGAACTCTGATTAACAGCCATATCTTAACATCATCTAATAAAATTACTAACATGGGTGATATACAACAATATCAGAAGGCCTCCCGAAACAGACCATCTTGGGCAAGCCACATGAGTGAGTTATCTTTAGTACTGGAAGGAACTGATGAGATAATTCCTTCAGTAACTTATCAAAGAAAAAAAAAATATACAGCTTTAAATCCTAACTCACACTTTATCCCACGTAGCAGCAGGAGGGTTTTACTAATTGCAATCTGCAGAACATATGGACTGGAATACATCCCATCATCCGGCACCTCAAAACTACAGGCATTAAGTCGCTAAGCTTTAGCACACTGTTTACAATTTGCCTTATGAATATGTCACTGCATTTTACATTACTAAGGCATACATGTAAAGAAAAGAAAGAAGCTTTATTGGCTGCAACTAACACAAACATCAAAGACATATAGTGCAAAGAAATCCATGATTACCCTTCCTTTCCATTGAGGCTAAGCAAGGACAGTGGCTTTACAACCCCCTTTTTACACAAAACAGATTCAGAATCTTTTTTTCCTGCCTTCACATTTCCTGACTGCATCCTTGAGTAAGGAAGCCTGTGAGCCTTTGAAGCCTCCACCCAAAACAAACATGAATCTTTATAACTTTTGTAATCTGCTTTTTGGCCACCCAGTGAGACTCTAACAGCATCCCTTGTTTGAAGGCCACCATAGAATAATACTAGCAGGGGAAAAGAAAAAGAAGATGAGATCCAAATATAATCATTACATAATATTTTCCTAATGAAATACAAAGCTGCTTTAATTTAAACAGTATGTTAAGATCTTTATTAATCAACTTCAAATAAAGGACTATATTCATCAATTTAGCAGAGTGAAACCAAAACAAGCAGAAAATAATTTTAATGTTTGGACAAGAATTCTAAAAATGACACATCTCTCAGATAAATAGGCAGCACTATCGTAAATTTTGAAACCTCTCCTAAGTAGGCATTCCCTGGAGACACATCAACCTGTGACTGACATGGTTCCTTCCAAGAATAATCAAGCTGTGTCACCAAGAGCACACACTGTGCAGGACTACGGTGTTGAAACCCCAGACCAAGCACTGAGGAGAAGCTGCCTCAAGTTTCTGGAATCCCAGAAACATGTTTTGGGAAGGCTCTTTCACCCCAACCACCATCCCCAATGCAAATGGAACAGTATAGGAAGTGTTGTTGCCCAGGTGACAATTCAGTGTCAGAAGGATGCTTCCTTCCATCCTGAAATAGGTTATGCCTCCCTGCAACTTTAACATGTTCACTCTAAAAAAGCTACGGATTGAGCAGCACAGCTAAAAGGGTAGTAGCTGTCCCTTTATCATGATCCAAAACTGTATTTGGCTCCTATTTATTTCACACTGTCATGGTATACAACTTCACAGCCCCTTTTTATCTCCCCTCCATTCACATTTCTGAGAGCATTTTAATTTGCAAGGAAGTTTTCATTCTGAAGGATTCTGAAGTTACTTTCATATAGTATAGGTTACTTCTAAAGAAAACCCAGATGTAATTCCAGTTTAATGTCTTTTCACCACCAAGTTATGCCACCCTAGGAAATCCTTCAAACAAAAAATCATATGCTCAGGATTTTTCTTATCAAAAACAACCTGTAACTTTTAGATATTTCAAACTCTCCCATATAGTCTGTCTTACACTCATTTATCAGCATTTTTATTTATCATCCCACAGCTGTATTTCAAAACAGTTTTTAAAAGAACAGTCAGAAGTGCACTGCTAGGATATATCGTAACAGTTAATTATTAATTACAATCATTAACTGCAAAGGCAGAGATACTGAAATAGCGCTCACAGTGAAGCAGTCTCATAAAAGAAACAGGAAGAAGCACTGATCAAGACATATGGACAAATATCTGTCCCATATTGGCTGCTTTGTTTTTCCTTCACATTCATATGAAAGTTGCAAAGCACGTTTCTGCCACCACTCTTAAGGAAAAACAAACAAAACAAAAAAAAGAGTAGAAACACAGAACAACATGTGGAAGCTCTGTGGTCCACCTATAGCACTCCTTCCCAGCTCACAAACTGTCAATATAACACAGGAAAGATTAGGAAAAAATTGCACTGTTTAAGTGTTCTGGAACTTTTCAGAAAATTAAAGGATATGTCCTGAGGAAAAAACACCCTAGATTGAGGCCTTTTAAAAACATTCTCCTTTTCTTACACCTTCTGATTTGACTGCACCTCTTCACAATATGAAATCCTTTGACCTCCACTTATTTGCTGTGGCACCTGCATCCTAGGGCTGGGTTTTCTTTGTTTGTGGTTTTAGAAAATCGTACTCTAGGGATACACAAACAGAAGTGTCCAAAAGGTCTCTTAAAGTACAAAAACCCAAGGTTCTTGAAGAGAGGAGGACAAATAGGCTGCCAGACACAGCATTTCTGCAGTGAAACAGAGCCATATGCACACATAATATAGGTCACACCGAAAGTGAGAGAAAGTGGCGATGTGAAATAGCTCCACAGAAATGAACACTGCAGTCAAAGAACACATTTTGCAAATCAGGGCAATGAATATTTGATCCATAGTGACAACCTTTGTTATTTCTTTAAAGTGCGAGAAGAACTTTATGATATAGTAATCACAGCTCACGTGTTATCTCGTGTAAGAAGGTTCTGGGTGTTGAATGAGCCAAAGGTAGGAAACTGCCTAAAGGTGCATGCACTGCAATGCCCTGACGCAAGCAGCCAGCAATGGCAGGGGCCAGACTCCTGGAATCCACTGGTACCAGGCAAAAATGAACCTGCAAAATACATCTGAGACCACTCAAACCTACAAGCTCAAAATACCATCAAGAGGAAGCTTGCTGTGGGGTGCATTTATATTTGCAAAAAGGGAAATTGATACAATATTTTGTATGTTCAGCTACCATCACTCAGTGCTGCAGATCACCTGACAGGACTTATTCACACGTTTAGCAATAAGATTCAAAGAATTGTTAGAAAATAAACAAATGCCTTATCAACATCTTAAGCATTAACATATCTTGAACCATATTTCACGATGTTTAGGATTTTTTTTTGACAATTAATTAATTTGTTTTAGAACAGGTCATTGTAACATACAGTAAGTACCACACCCTGTGAGCAGACGCAGTACTGGGGAAACGCTGCTGTCACGTTTTTTCCCCTACAATGTCTGCCACTGCCATTCCGGAACCAGGCATTGCTCTCCCTTTAAGACAGTGCTGCTCACAGGTCCCTACTTAGCAAATGGAAAGAGGAAAACTTTCCTAAAGGAAACATCTTGAATACATGTTAACTGCTGAGAATTTAAGAAAGATACATTGCAGAATTACCAGTTTTATTAAATCCTGAAAATAGAGAATGTGCACACAGCAAGAAGAGGATAAACTTGTCTATTTCTCACTGTATTTCCATTTTTTCAAATTCTATACAAAGAATGAGGGATTCAGCATGACCCACTTTGCTGCTGCCTCATCTTCCCTCCATCACAAGAACAGTTCAAGTGAAAATAATCCCTTCTCACTCACTACATATTCTCTGTAAAGCAATACATCAGCTGAACAGCCCACATCATCCCAATGAAGATACTGAATGGTTATCTTTCAAACTGAATCTTTTTTCTGCTAGCCTTATACAGTGCTAGATACCAGTTGCACGGAAAATTCTAATATATATACAGACATACATACATGTTGTGTACACACACACTCTCTCTCTCTCTCTCTCTCTCCCCCCATGAATAAGAAAGGCCTTCTGTGAGATTCTGGCTATGCACAAGCATTCCTCCTCTTGCCAGTAACCAGCATGTAAAATAACTCTCCTCCCCTGAAAATTTCCTTTTATTGGGATATTTGTTTCAAATTCATCTAAAAAAACTGAATCAACTGACAAATCTGAAATAGCTAAACTGCCATTTACAACTGCAATCGGGCTATGGTCAAACATTTGTTATTTTTATTTGCAGAAGATCAAAATTACTTTCAGAGTAAAGCACTTTTTCAAAGGCCCTTGGTGCAAATTCAAATTATGAAAACTCATCACTGACAACATTAATATATTCCTTTCTGTGAGATCCAGTTCTGCATTCCCCATAGAAAGTACATTAACCTCTTAAATAAGCAACCCATATAGGCTTGCTTCCAGCTGCTTGTAAGCAGATGAGACTGAAAATACTTCAAACCTGGAGGCTGCAACCAGCTGCTGTCTTTTAAAGAAGCATTTGTTTCGTCACAACATCCTTGCCGATAAGACAAAAATAAATATTCTCACAATGCGAAAATCTCCTTTCCTGAGTCACGGAAAAAGAATTAACCTTTTATTTGCAAGAAAGCACTCTTAAATCTTAAGAGAATAGAACAGTAATAAGAAAATTCATAAGACATCAACAAAATTAATATGAATTAAATATGCAGCTCAAAAAAAAAAAAAAAAAGGTATGTCTTTGGTATTTCCACAAACCACCTTGAAATAGAAATTGGTTTTCAGGTTACTTAATATTGTGATTTTGAAAGGGAAAAAACAAAAAACACCCAAAAATACTCCAACTGTCATACCTGAGATTCACAAAATAGTAAACTTTTTCATAAGGGAAGACCGTATCTCCAAGCATGGATTCCATATAGAGAACATTCCATGTATTTTGACCACCAGAAATGTTAATTTCTACACCAGAAGTCACCCAGCTCTCCACCCTTGGAGGGTAGGAGCAAGTATTAACCCAACACCAACGCACATAAATCATCATTTATTTTAAAAAATCACAAGAAAAGAAGTGGCAATGACTCCTCCAGAAAGAGCTACCACAGACACTTCTCCAGAGTGTTGATATCCTTGGGAATTCCTCCTCCCACTCACAAACAAGTAGCAGGAATTAGACAGCACTTGCTTACTTGGGGGAGGGACGGGGGCGCTGAGGGAGAGGGGAAAGGGGCGGGGGAAGCATTCAGAGTGGTTTTAGCTGCTTTTTGCATGATTTGATCTCTGGCAAGAAGCCTGAGAGCAGCTGCCACAGTGTGTCAGCTCCCTGCAGACCTGAAGTGATCTGTGGGATCGTGGTTTGGGAATCTTTGGACCAGGTCACTGGGAAAAGCCATTAATAATGGAGTTACAAACCCCAGTCAGCAGTGGCATACAGCTTTAAGCAAAAAACATCCTTTCTAATTACAGCTGTGTTTGCACTCCAGTTAAACACTGACATTTAATAAGTCTCACACAAGAGGGTCCTAAAGAAAAATACTCACTAAATATTTATTTTAATTTAAATACAGTATGACTCAGTTTTGGGTAGGTCTCATCACCTCCACCTGGAATTCCCCGCCGGGTCAGGGACTGGTGACGGAAGCAGCAGAGCTCAGCGGAATGTCCCACAGCAGATCCAGCCCAGCGCCTCTTCTTCCCACGTGGACTCCCCGTGAGAACGGCTCAGGCTTGGCTGGCTCTGCGCTAGCTCGTGCTCAAATCCGCATGAAATCACCCCTGAAGAGGCTGCCGGGTACCGGGGGAGGAATTCCGCCTCTGCCCCAGCCCCCAGGCAGACGCCTCTGCCCTCTCTGTATTCTTCACAGCACAGCAACATGCTGCAAGTATGAAACCTTCTAGATTAATAATGAGAACAGGGCAATGATCTCCCTGGACTGCATCCATTTCATGTGAACTATGAGAACTTGGATTTATTTCAGTAATGGAAAGGAATGAAATGCAAGGAGCAGGAGGAGGCTTTCCACACAGGCGTACTACATCTCCAAGGAAAGAAAGGGGACAAAACCCACACAAAGACATTTCTGGTGCACGCTGTGGGCCAAATTTCTAAACTTTCAACCTTTCTTGCATTTTCAACTTTGCGCACTTAATAGCATTCCTCTTACTGATTTTACACAGTACTTTTATTGTGCTCTTTTATTATGCTTAGATAAATCCACGTGATTGTCACAGAGCAAGCATCCTCACCGGGGAGAGGGGCACTCAGGTTTGAATGCCTACACAGTGAAAAAGCAGACATCGGGGAAAAGTTGGCAGTTTTTGGTCACGGTTTTATTTACAAGCCACTATGTCCCAGATGCAAGCCACATGCATCCTATTTCCAGTGGTGTCAGTGTAGCAAGCTTAGCCCTAAAATTACTAAGTGAAAGTAAATACGGGATATTTGCTTTCCTAAAAAACAATGCACTTATTTAAGGCATGGATAACTCACACACATAAGAAAGAGGGAGGTACTCACCGAGAGAGCACAAAAACTATTCCCTAGGTCCTATCTCTATCACACTGTTTCTCCCCTCTTTTTGCTCTGACTCTTCAGCCTAGCAATTGCCAAGGGTATTCGTTACTCCTCAGGCAGGCTACCAGCTTTCAATGCGAAAGCCTGATGGAGACTGTTTGGAAGATGCCTATAATGCACCAAAAGGCCACAGACCAGGTGCACAGAGGTCTAGGTTAACCTGTAGACTCTTTTAATACTGAGTGACTCCAGGCCTGCTGCGACTAGTACGGAGAGTGGATACATACAAACAGAATTTCACCTAACGACAACAACTTCTATATGGAACAAATTCTTTTTCCCTTTCTGACACTGCAATATGCTGCTTCTTTTACCTTGTTTGATAAATGTTGCCCCCCCCAAAAAAAAAGTCTGAGAGCTGTTTCCCCCCTATTATTGAGGAGACTATTTTCTTAAACAAGAAAAAAATGAGATAAATCTATTCTAGCCACTGCTTTAGTGAAAAGCAAAGACTGGATAGAAAAGTTGACTGTCAAAAATTGCTGCATGTCAATTTAGTGAGAAGGATCAAATAGACAAAAGTAAATGCAATGGGGACTTTAGGATCTCAAAATGGTAAATTTTGAGAAACCAAGGAAATTACTGAGGCCGTCCTCAAACACTTCAGCTCAAAATACAGAAATACCTCACTTGAAAAAGGCAAATGTTATTCATACTCCCATTCCAAGCAGGAAGGGAAAAAATGGTAAGGAAAGATTGGAAGCTTGCCCGGATGAATAAACACTTCAAACAGGATATTGAGAGGAAGTCCAGACTCCACAAAGAATGAATAGATTAATTAGGAAGAAGACAATGTCTCAGGGCTACGAAGTGTTGAAACTGTAAAAGAGGACAGAAGCTCAGCCAAAGGGAACTCAGCCCAGGCAACCCAAAATGAGTTTGCCACGTGTAGAAGGACGACTTCTAGAATTTCACTGCGGCTGCTGACTGATTCGGAAGTGCTGGCAGCCAGGCACAGGGACAGCACGACTGTGTGGGAGGGATCCCCTCCCCAGGCCCTCCTAGCCCAGAGTAATTTAGATTTACATCTACACGGCCGCCGCGTCGCTTCCCTCGA
>VZTA01011994.1:14297-43551 GCA_013398855.1 Mohoua ochrocephala
TTTTTTTTTTGGTCAGGGTCAAGGTCCACATATTGAAGTTTCACCCACACGATTTTGGTTCTGATACTGGCAAGAATTTATATGCATAGTTTATTTTCACCAGAAGTATTCCCCTTGAGCAACCCCATCATTTTTGAGGCCACTTTTGCATCAATCTGTATGTAAGTACTTCAGAATAGAGGGGCTTTGCAAACTAGCAAGCAGACCCGGTCGTCTGCATTTAGAACTGTCCAGCTTAACTAGCGTTAGTTTATACTCAAGCTATCTCACATTAACTCAGTATTTATCTCTCAATGGGAAAAGCATTATTTCCAATGTACAAAATCTGGTAGATTTAATTAATCCAGATTTCATGGATTCATGGAAGAAGACATTTATTATGCTGGTATATCAGAAATTAAATGATATACGATTAACGTAAGAATTGGAAGATGTGGAAAACACAAACTAAATAGGGAAACACGGTGAGTTAGGCTTAAAGGGAAAGTTCTTGACTGAAATAAAGCCATTCAGTGGAAAGGAATTATTTCGGGAAATCCATTCTGAGGATAAAATTCATGTTTTGTTTTAGTTGATGAAAAGATCATAAATAGGTGTACAGGTAAAAGCATTTGCTGTTGCCCTAGAGAGTGGGGGAAGATGCCAATCATCCAGAGCACAACCCGAAGATGACACAGGAATTAGGCAAGTTTGAGGATGGGAGCCAGGGCATGAACTCAACAGTGCAAAAATGTAAAGTCATGCATTTAGCACCTGTCAATAAGAATTTCCTCTCTCCCAAAAGGCCGCTTTTTGGAAGAACAGAAGGCCTACTATCTGTTCTGCAGTAAGATTTGAAAAGTACTGATTTTTTAATGAGCTGCTCCTGTGTTTACTAACACAACCAGGTACCATACCATTGCAGTTCCTCTCTCCTGTGCTGCCCAGGGGCCAATGCCAAAAAACTGGGATAAGAGAAGGGAACACAAGAGAGAGGACAAGGTGGAAGGAGTGTTTTGAAATAAATGTTTCATGAGCATTTTTATACTAGCCTAACCTCGGTAATAAACTGCGTACAGCATGCCTGAGCCTAGCAGACTCTTGTGTGCCGTATTCACTCACATCGATGGTATTCCACACAATCTCAGATGTGACTGTATCTCAGCTGTAGCCAGAGGAGACTCAATAGTCTTTCACACACAGAGAGACACAGGCAGTTACACACCCTGGCTGGCATGCTCACTTTGTCTCTGATGCTGAACAAAAGGTCTCTGTATGAGGTCACCATATAATGAGCCATAGTTCAGTTTTAAACACATTTTCAATGTTTCCATCCCAATGAAGAACAAAGAGGAGTGCCCCAATTCAGGCCAACACTTTCTAACATCATCATTTGAGGAGAAAAATGATTTTTGTCATCAGTTGTCTCAGCATCACTGTTTCATGAGAAGCAGACTTCCTGATATATTTGATACCGGCTGTGATGTCAAATGCCTGTCATTGCCCTCTTTAATCTTAATTGGTGATCTCTTCTTTGAGCTTTGTCACATTTCTGCACACTCAGTATTATATGAGTGAATCCTGCTTCGATTGTCTTTCAAAATTGTACTGTTTTGGTTATCAAATATTTGGAGTCCTTGCGAGTATGTAAAATCTGGGGTGCAAAACAAAACACCAACAAAAGACATGCTGGTTGGTTTGTGCCTCCATAAGAAGGTGATTTTTCAAGTTGCTCTCCATAATCCAGTCCTTTTCCAGAACGCCAGGTCAAGTTTCAGGTCTGCCGGCTCATAACACAGTGTGTTTTCACTTATAGTTTCTATATAGACTTTATATTTTGATTTTGAAACTTTCTCAAAACACTAAATTTCTTTGAGTTTTTGGATTGTGATTTAGGATTTGAACTGTTGCATGCTACATCTCAGGTGTGCTAAGGTACTGTTTTCAGACAGTACAATTAAACATGAGGGAACAGAATGTTTTAGGATTCCAAAATTAAATTTGCTTTAGCAAACACCACCACAATACAGAAAAGTGGGGGGTTTTTTCTGAACTGAAGATGATAGAAGACTTCCTACAAATCATCTAATTAATGCTGTGAATTAGAATAAATAGTTTTATTTTCAGCTGAGTATGTTTACATCTATCTCACTGCAATTTACAGGCAAAGCAAAATGGAAAGCTATTTTAAAAATATTCAGCTTTATTTCAATAATTCTTCATCACAATGGGGCTTAAAGAAGTCTGTTGCATTAGAAAATCTGAACTCAAAATCTTTGGCAAATCGCTCTTCCTTGAATAATCTCAGCTCCCTGGCACATCTCAGTTCTGCTCTTGCTCTCTTGTGTTCTTGACTCTGTGTCTGCCTTGCTCGGCCAGTTTACGGGCAGATGCACAGAAACAAGCGATTAAATGTTGCAGGAAGTATTCTGCACACTGCAGTCGTATCAGGGTTTTTTCCTCCTGGAAGTGCTTACTGAATGTTTTATAAGATGTCGGTCTAAGCTTGCAGCAGAAGCAAAAAATATTTTCAGGTGTCACATTCCTAGTATCAGATAGGTCTTTGCAACTATGTTACTGAAATAATGCACTTGGAAAATATACCCTATTGAGTTCCTAAGTAATGAAACATACAGACAGATTTTCTTGGCAAATCCTAACACTAACATACCAGCACATTAACAAGGTACTTTATAGCAATATACGGGCAGCCAGGTTACTGTGCAAAAGATTTAATTACAGAAACACCAGTAACTTTCAGTGTAACCCTCGAACTCCCTCTGTTCTGAGTGCTTTGCATGCTTTCACTTATTCTCTTCCTAGACTTCCAGAACATGTCTGCATCTTCCCGTGGCTTTGATGATCCAAACCCCTTTCAAACTTGTGGGAAGTTCCTCCTGCCTGATGTCTGCAGTCTCTTTGGAATTAGATTTTTCTTCTCACAGACCTGCATTTGTACTACAGCTCAAACCCAGGCACAATGGTAAGGTTTCAAGCCTCTCACAAGAGACTACCTCAAAAATATGTCACCAAACGAAGCAGAATGTGAAATATTCCTTGAGTAAACAACTCACTAACCTTCAGCCCTGCTCACTCCTCACAAATCAATCAGGTCTAGGTGTTTCTCATCTCTGCTTTTTCTGAATTGATGGTTTCTAACCCACCAGAGCTTTTTTAAATTATGTAATGGCCTATCACCTGGCATCACATCAAAGAACAAAATGTTGCATGGAACAGGCTGCAACCTGGCTCTTCTGGAGCTGAGCTTGTATTAAAAAATGGAGGTAGGGAGCTTTGGAGAATGGATGTCTTTTCCTCTCTTCCTTCCTCTGGCTGGTCAAAGCAGGGAGGCTTCTGACTTCTGTTTTCAATTGAGATTTTATTTTCTTTGACTATTGTTAAAAACAAAAAGATTCTGTGAGGAGAAAACAGCTTTTAAAAGAACGTGTGTGTGGCTTTTGCTTCTCTCTAGCTGGTGACATAGCCTACACGATTGAACTTTGAAAATGCTTTTCCTGGGGGGGAATGGGGAGTCTGAATGTCTCCTGCAGTTTAAAAGATCCTCTTTCCATAATCGCAGCAACAAGGACAAGGTAAAATTTAAGGATTTCAGAGATTTGTAAGGACAATTCATCATGATGCATCGCAGAGTTTAGCACGCACGTTAGATGCACGGCTGATTTCTCTGATCCCACAGTACTGCAAAGAAAACTCCAGTAAGCCTCTCTTTTCCATTTATGAAGCTACACTCCTTCATTATCCCTGCCAAGGAAAGCACAAGGGTTTTAACATTTAAGCATAAGTGAAAAAAACTTCAAGGAAAACGTCAGTCAAAAGGTCTATTTACAAGGGTCTCAGGAACTTCGGTCTTTTCATTTGGTGAATTAAAAATATCTTCATGGAACGAGATGTAGAATTAGACCTCTCTCTTCAGGACACAGTAACACCACAGTTGTAGAGGCCCTACACTTTTTCTATTTCTTTTGAGTGCTGTTTTTTTCGTAATAGAGGACTTCAGAATTTTTAAACACTGCTGGAATAGAGGAAGCAGAGTAACTGGAGTAAAAAAGCCCGAAACTTCCTTGTTTTTGTATTTATTTCAAGCATGACACGGAACTACAAATAGATCAGATTAATGTCTGTCTGATAGCTGGTTTCCACAGACAGTTATATTTATTAGTAAACTTCATCCAAAGCCTGTTTTCAAGATATTTCTTGTTTTACAAACACAACTAAACAAGCAAGAAATATAAATTGGGCAAAACTGAGTATTTGACGCACAATCGAAAAATTATGTCAGTGCCAAAGCAAATAAAGAAATACAATACCAAAAGCTTTGGTTTTGTTCTGCTAAATTACAACCTTATTTTGAAAGTTGGTAAGTGTTTTGTAATTTTTTTGTTTTCTTGTTATGACAAAGAACAGCATTCACTGGAGATTTAATTCACTTCAGCACGCTCTCTGGGGATTTTTTTTGGAAGCTGATAGTGAGAAAACAGCTTCTTCTTTTTAAAATAATTTAAATTTTTCTTTTAATTCTAAGCATTTTTATAGCATTTTATTTAGGAGGCTTTGATTTGAAAGAAAGAGAAAAGGATGATACACAAGCCTCCATGGCTTCTAACACAGATACAATTATTTTTTCTTTGAAAAATACATTGACCCAAAGCCTATATTTACTTATGTAAGATATAGTACCAAAAAACTTTAGTGAAGTCAGTGAGCTTTCTCTGATTTTGCAGGTATAACAGGCTAAGCTATACCCATGTGTGTTTATCTTTCATAACAAGGAGCATACATTTGAAATATTAATCTATATAAGCCCTATTCAGCTTTATCTAGGTATAATGAATAAGTCTTAATTTATGGCTAGCAAAGAATTACAAATAGAAGTGTCTTGCTCTTCAAAGAAACTGTTTGCTTTTCCTCTGACTCTAGTCCTGATTTATATTTGAGTCCTTATTTCATAATTCTTGTGTTGAAAGGGTTATGATTTTGACAAAACTACTTAAAAGGCCTTTCATACATTTATGAAATCATCTAGGCTGTCTGTCATTCTGTAAGGTACTGTTTTCCTCCTTAATAAAAATCTCGCTCCTAAAAATCATCATATATCAAATACTACTCCAGTTTTTACCAATTGATTTCTGCCTAATATTGTGTAAAATCAGTACCAAAACATTAATTTCTGATAATAACTGAGGCCTTCACACATTAAGTTGTTTCCTGTATTATGCTATACTTCTATTTAGAAACAGAGTCACAGAATGGCTTGATTTGGAATGGACCTTCAAAGATCACCTAGTTCCAACACCACTACCATGGGCACGGACATCTCCCACTAGGCCAGGCTGCTCAGAGTCCCATCCAAACTGAACATTGAACATTGAACATTGCCAGCGATGGGGCATCCACAGGTGCTCTGATCAACTTGTCTCCCCCCCTCACAGCAAAGAGTTTCTTTTTTTTGTCCAATCTAAATCTACCTTCTGTGATTGCAAAACCATTGACCCTTGTTCTATCACTGCAAGTCCCTCAGTCTTTCTTAGAAACCCCCTTTACATATTGAAAAGTCACAGTAAGGTCTGCCTGGATCCTTCTTTTCCCCAGGCTAACCAACTCCCAAGTCTCTCAGCCTGCCTGCACAGCAGACATGCTTCATCCTTCTGACAATCTTCCACTGGACCCACTCCAACCTGTCCATGTCTTCCTTCATCTGGAGACTCCAGGGCTGGAGACCCAACTACTGACTGCAGCGCTGCAGGTGGGGTCTCACCAGAGCAGAGCAGGGGGGCAGAATCCCCTCCCTCGCCCTGCTGCCCACGCTGCTTTGGATGCAGCCCAGGATACAATCGGCTTTCTGGGCTACAAGCACACATTGCTGGGTGGTATGCAAGTTTTAATCTACCAATATCCTAAATCCTTCTCCACGGAGCTGCTCTCAATCCATTCATCCCTCAGTCTTTATCAATAGCAGGGGTTGCCTTGGCCCAGGTGCAGGACCTTGAACTTGGCCTTGTTGAACTTCATAAGGCTTACTTTGGCACAACCTTCGAGCCTGTCAGGGCCCCCCTGAATGGGATCTCTTCACTCAGGTGCAGAACTGGACCACACAGCTTGCTGTCATTTGTAAACTTGCTGAGAGTGCACTTAATCCCACTGCCTATGTCATAAATAAAGATACTGAGCCAAATAATGACCTCTGAGGGATACCACTTGTTACTGGTCTCTGTTTGGACGCTGAGCCACATCTTCAGACATGGCCAGCCAATTCCTCAGCCATCAAATAGTCCCTCCGTCAAACTCAGATCTCTCCAATTTAGTGACAGTGTTGTGTAGTTTTTGCAGAAGACAAAATAAAATCCATGGCTTTTCCCTTATCCACTAATGTAGTTATTCCATCCCAGAAGGCCACTGGATCAGTCAGGCATGATTTTCCCAATGTGAACCCAAGTAGCTTGCCGCTTTCATCTGTTCACCTGTCATCCATATGCCTTGACAAAACTTCCAGGAGAATCTTCTCCATTTTCTGTACCTCTGGGTATAGAGGCAAGGATGACTGGCTGAGAGTTCCCAGGGTCCTCCTTTCTTCTCTTTTTAGAAATAAATAGGATGCTTCCAATTTAAAAAAAAAACCACAAATTCCAGTCATTGGGGATTTTGACTGACTGCCATGACTTTTGACTTTGTACAGGCTATAAATATGGTTTGGTTGATAAGTCAGTCTTCTACAGTTACCCTGCTATCTACATTTTACACAGAATTCTAAGGAAATCTTGTGGTTCTCTTCTATTCACAAGAAAACCATAAATCAAGAGTTGTCAATGTCAGACTAGAATAATATTTATTCTCCATCTCCACTTAGAGAATAAATGCTTTAATTTATGCTTAAAATATTGCATTTCCTTATTTAAATAACTTTGTCTCTTGCTTCGGTAGATTTTTATCCTTGCACAAAAAATATTGTTTTTGCAACAGTTGGTATCAGACCTCCAGCACCTGTAGTCATCTTCCCCATTCTCTTTCCCTGTAGGTTTTTTTTATTTAAAGGTAAAATGCAGTAGGCAAGATTATACTTTCCTTATGAGAGAGACTCCCATTGCTATAAAAGCCAATCTTATTTATCACACCTTTCAGGAGAAATTCAGGGAATGAATGATCTGTATACCATGGTCCTAAAAATCAATGAGCTTAGAATACCTTTTGGAGAAAGGGATAATGCATCATCTAATTATGACCTTAGAAAAAGGAACAAGAACGACTTCAAAAACTAACGCTAGGAACTAATGTTAGAATTTCTAACTTTGACATGGCAAAGTTAATGTGAATGTGAACACAGACATGCTGTGTCTACAGCATTGTTCCTGTGGGCTTCTAAGTAGTTTGCCTGTCGTGGAAAAAGTTCTGTGTTTTGAGCTCATTGTATCTCTTACATGAATGTCATCATTTATTCCTGGTTAAGACAACTGTTGTAATCCAAACACGAGACGTTAGGACCAGGGGCTTCTATCAGAGAAAAATCATCATGAACCACCAGGATTATGGAGATTTTGATCATTAAGTCCATGCCAGGGAATTTTGGGCCACAGATGTTCCAATTTAGTTAATGAAAGTAGCATGACACACTTCCTCCCACATAATGGGATTAGATATTAATTTAGGAACACTAAATATGCTAAATTATCAGAAGATGTTCACTTTATGAACAGGAAATTGGTGTGCAGGACAGATCTGCAACAGGGTGAGAAGTTACAGAAAACTCAGTATTAAACAGGTTGCTGGAGACACACATGCAAATGCCAGCTACTTCTGCCAGAAATTTATCGTGTTTAGTGTTGAAGACGGATCAACAGCTCACAGCAATGGCGATGAGAGCTTGGAAATATTTTTCCTGAAAATAACTTTTTTGCACATCACAAAATCCTCATTTGAGTGAAAAGTACAAGTGCACAGATTTGAAACCAGTAAGACCTGCTACACCGGTTTTAACCTGGAAAGATGGAAGAAACTGCTTCATAGTAACTGTTTGGACCCGCTCAGGTTAACTTAGCAGACAGATCAATGCGATCAGGAAGGCTGAGGACACATAGGTATTCTGAAACAAAGATCAAGAGTTATAAATCACTGAAGTGTCACAAGAATGGAGCAAGGTACTTATTAGTAAAGGCATTTCTGATCATTTGTGGTAGATGAATGGGCTGAATACAGATAAAAATATTACTAAAATTAATATGTTTGTCACAGGAGAGCGAGAAAGGAAAGCATTCATAGCACTGGCAACAGAAACTTCAGCAGGTAAGACAAACACTGGACACAAATGCACCGCAAGGTAAAAGTAGCTGCTCAATTCTCCACAAAGACAGGGTGGCAGATGAAGCAAGTTGGTTTTATTGGAGGGTCTTTTGTCAACTAAAAATGTCAAGGGTGGTGGGGCCTTAGTCTTTTCTCTAGATAACCCATCTTTACTCCTTGTGTCCCTTCTTGCCTGCATAATGCATTATAGTCCAATCCCTGCAACTGCACAATCATACATTTAAGAATAAAAACATAAATTTAATGGCTCATCTAGATGAAATAATTTTACCGCATTCTTATAGATGCACTTTAATAATTATATTTCCTATAGAAATAAAAAAAAAATTCAGAATACCTATGTCTACAATAAGCAAACTATTTATCTAGTTTAAAAGAAGTAATTGTTCTCGGTATTATATATGACTTCTTGTGGGAATCAGGTTGATCATTATTGATATTTCAGCTTTTTTGATGCATTGTATATATGCATTTCTAAAGTTATAATCAGACCACAGGCCTTAGACATGTAATATTGAGGGTTTGCAGGCCTAATGCATAAAAACCATTTCCACAGTCTTTATTATCAGAACTTACATTGCTCTTCTTAATGTAATCTTTAGCTTAACACTTAAAAAGATCTTGTATTTCATGATGAATTTCCTTAAGAAAATCAAGATCAAAGCATCTCTCTAGGAGATTCTCATGATAGTCCCACGAAATTCTAGCAAACTTCCCATACAAGGATATATTAAATTTTGTTTTAAACCAGTTCTCATCTTAGAATAACACTTACAATTTCTTTGAGAAATTTAAAATGTGAGTTCAAATAGTCTGAACACTTTTCTTGTTAACTGCAATTTAATGGTAAATGATTAAAACTGCAAAACAAAGGATCTGAAAATGGGTTTTGGACTAGTTCAACTTAGATAGGTGAATTATTGAAAAAAAGAAATCAGATGAGAGACCTTTAACTCTTCCGTGATATTGAATTTCAGATCCTTACCCTAACCTCCCACTGCATTCATCCTCATATTTTACCTTTTCCCGCAAAGTCAGTGTACTATAAATTGTTACAGGTCTTAAACTGACTTGTCATATTTGGCATCAGTTTAATTAGTTTTGGCAGATGATTTTCAGTGACTCATGGGAGACTACTTCTGGTCTCTATACTAACAGATGTACCATTTCCTGTGCTAAAAGCAATGACAACAATGTCACATGGCTATAAAATCATAGGAATTTGCTACTCATAGTCCAATAAAAACAACTTGCTTAAAAAAAATGGAGTAGATAAGATGGAAAATACACATCAGCGGAAATGTCTGGTCGTAAAAGATTTGATCCTTTGTCACTTCTCTAAACTTTCGGTGGTGAACTAGAATTTTATATTATACAAAGCATTAACTTGGTGGCAACCACTCCTTTTTGTGACAAAGAACCCCCCTGCACTGCAGAAAGCTGCCTCGTCACATTGCACACGTGGAATAAAATGGACACATATAAGCAACTATCGCTTTATTTATCAGCCTTGGTACAATTTGCTAGATGTTCTCTTGTTCATCCCAGCACGGTAAAGTATTCTTCTTGTTAAAGACAACCTCTGTAGAGTTATACTGGTAGACCAGAGAATGCTCTGCAACAATTTCTAAATAATGATTTATCCACTTGCATGTCCTTACTCTCTTTCTCTATTTAGTTTATGCAGCAGAGAAGCCTTCAAAAGATACAATAAGAAGTTAAAGTAGCAATTAAAATATGGCAGTTTCCTTTAATGATCCTCAATGAGAAAATGGAAGCAGCATCCTGCCCGCACGCCATCTTCTTGCTCCAGAGAGGGCCCTGGAGGAGGCCACCAGGTCTTTGCTGACTTTTCTCAAGCTTTCAGGGGAATGCAACTTAAACTACCAGTGGCTGTAGGCAAGGGTTTTTCTGCCATACCACTCACAGCTATTGGTTCAAGTAAAGCCTTACCAACATGGGTATATATTAAGGCAATTTCCTGACCATCCAGGAGCCGCTCTGGCAGTCACAGTCCCACCACCACAGACTCTCACTGCTGAGATTGCAGTCCCTTCAGAGCAGGCAGCTCCCGACAGGAGCCCTGCGTGGCTCCCTGCACACCCCACTCTCACGCAGTCAGACCAGGTTTCCTTACCTGTTTGAGCCCAGGTTTCCCATGGCAGAGCCTCAGATGTCTCATTCCACAAAGCTGTTTTTTCACAGCCTGGTAACACAGAAACAGCTCGAGCTGGTGCCTCCGAGGACAACCCACAGAAAAGGAACCCCTGATCTTTTACACCCTCGCAGTCTAAGCATGGGAAACTCTCGCTCTTCTCCAGGCTCATGTCCCACTCTCCATCCACCTCACTGGCTGGTGTCACCGGCCTACATCTCCTTTGTTATGCAAAAAGTCGGCAATTCCAGGCTCCTGCTGTGTCTTTCAGTGTCCGTTCACCTGGCTGCCGTCACTCATCTTCGTGCCCTTTGTTACCCCAAAGGTTGGGAACTCACCTTGGCTCTTGTCTGGGCTTCTCCCCAGAGGTCAACCTGCACTTAAATCTGCATCTCCTGTGGCTTGCAAGCCTGGCTACCTGTATCCTCAACAATGCTCACTAGTGATTTCGATTCATTTTTGTAAACAATCTGAGATTCTTATCTCACTTTTTAAGAACAGGAAAATCCTTTGAATCTTCGAGAGAGACTTTCATGTGAACATCTGACTGACTGTTCTGAAATGCCTGTCCTATGGAGAGCAGACAAAACCATGTGGCTTCTGTCCAGCCGTATTACACAAACAGCTGCACCTTCAAGGTGTGGTACAGACAGCTGAACGCAGGTAGAAGGGAAAGACTCTCCTGCTGTTACTAAATTGTGCTTTTTAGAGCTAGCTGAAACATTTTTTAGATAAAACTTTGGGGAACAAAGGTTAAAGAAATGCTTTTTGGATCCCTGGAAGTGTTCAAGGCCAGGTTTGATGGCGCTCTGAGCAACCTGGTTCATTGAAAGGAGTCCCTGCCCATGTAGGGGGGATTGGAACCAGATGATCATTAGGATCCCTTCCAACCCAAACCGTTCTATGATTCTATGATCTTCAATGACTTAATTCCCCAGTGCAATTAACCTGCCACTTTTATCAGAGCTGAATTCAGCAAAACAAAACAAAAATGAAGGGAATGTATTCATCACTTAATTACAATTAAAGGTTCAGATTTAGACAAGCTACCACAGGGAGACGTAATTTGCACTTCCAAATATCAGCCAATCCTCCTGTGCCAGAGGGGGCAATTCATCACTGTGGAGGGGTTGTGACTGTGTTTCGTGACAGCTCTGCTGGCAGTAGACTCCAAGTCAACACCTCTGTCAGACATCCTAGTCACACCCCTTTTCTGGATAGCCCTACCCACTCCTTCATCTGCTCCTTCAGCAGCCAGGAGTACCTAAGACTTCATGCTGATATTACTTGTATTGAAACAGCAGTTTGCAGCTTTTCTACACATCAAAAAGGGGGGAGGATAAAATTCCTCAGCATTAGAAACATGACTTCATGTCACAAATACAAAATCACATGCATTAATCCTTTTAATCATACATGTCTGCGTAGAAGAGGACAAGAAAGAAGGGGTCTTTCAAGACTGAAATTAAAGCTGGAATTGGAATGGTCTCAAATGTATTTCTTGAATCACCTTCTTTTATGTTTTCATGGTATTTATCACAGATTCCTTCTTTCTCCTTCCACCTTCTACCATGCAAAAATGAAGTGATTAAAAAAATATCTATCTGCTATAGATAATCTGTAATATTTATTCAGGCCTCAGTTAACCAAAGTTTTGTATTTCTCAAGTAACATTTCAATATTTTAATGATGTGTTGAGTATTTGATTGAATAGGTTTAGCCTCATTTAACTTGTGATGTGGAAAATCTCCTTAAAATAGAACCACAGAAATTACATGTGCAATGTTAGAGATTTTAAAACATGTCTAAGTTTCTTTTGTATGAAATTAAGGTTAGCCTTGACTTTCTTTTTTTTTTGGACTATGTTTAACACAAAAGGAGCTATTTTGCTAGTAAAGAAGGCCTACTGTGACCTATACATTGTCTGTGATACAAAACCCTCTCACCACAGCAGAAAGCAATGTCAGATTTAATTTAAATCCTTGCAATTTGAACTGTCATCAGTGATAAGCTCTCCCTCATCAGCAACAGGGGAACACATGTCCAGCAGTTTGGAACAGTGTAAAAACATTTCATGTTAATGAAAGCAAGTTGAGTATTGATTTCCAGGTTAAAAATTTTGGTTGTGTAAACTGAAGATGACCGAGGATGATTTTAATAGAATAATAATATCTCATGTCAAAAGACTTCAGCCCACTTTAGGAGTACAAAAAAAATTCAACTTGTAATAATTTAGTTTCACAGGGCTAATGCAGATCAGTATAATTGCCTCCCTTTGGAGGCAGATAAACCGAATGAAGTAAAGATGCCCTTTTCTGAGAGACATTCTCAGATAATTTTATTTTAGGCATGTAATTTGGAACTAAGAACCCTTTGTTGATATGAAAAGGAGGGCCTGAGTGCCTCATTTAGTGTTAACGGATATTTAGATCAGTATCTAACGGAATGACTTGAATCTCAGACAATAATTTAGTCTCCATTCATGTTATTCCTGTTACCTCCTTAGGAATTTGTAGCCAGGATTGAGTAGACTGTTATTTACAAAATTCCTGGCAGCACTACATAGTTCATGTTGTCTCCAATGGACTCACACAAGCATTCATTTCACTACGGTCTTATCACTACTTAGCAGCAAAAACAAACTATAAAACATTTTATCCTCTCCTTGCTAAAAATCTAGATCGTACTTCCTACAATTAAAGATTCAACTTTTAAAGTGCACATACCTAGTGTATGCATGGTCATTATAATATTCCTTTCTTCTGCCTTTCATATCCACTCTGTAAACGAAGCGAATACTAGTCACAGGAAAAGGATAAGTAACTTTAGTTTAAAAATATGACTTGTATTTTCATTGCTGTTAAAAAACAGACTATATTTTATATAAAGTACATAATAAGCTTTGCTTCTTACAAGTTCTTTATATTTTTATAGCACATATCTTCTTCATTTTTCCTTAGGCATGGTTTATGTTTCTGACATTACTAAAACTTGTTCAAGATGGCCAACTAATTTTTGTATAAACACTAAAAATAATCATAAGACATCATGCTGGGAGTCTGAATTACCACCCAACATGTATCTTATTTTTAGATGTCATTACCCATGCATTTACATTTTTTAGATATGCTTTTGGCTTTACTTCCAACTTTAACTACATGACTATGATCGACTTCCCTGCCACTTTTGTGTGCAAAGTGAATCAAATTGCAGTCCTTGGCTCTGTCAGAGCATAGAATCACACAATGGTTTGAGTTGGAAGGAACCTTAAAGAGAAGATCACCTAGTCCTGACCCCCCTGTCACAGACTGAGACACCTTCCACTAGACCAGGTTGCTCAGAGCTCAGTTCAACCTGGCCTTAAACACTTGCAAGCATGGAGCATCCACAACATTTTAGACAACCTGTTCCAGTGCCTCACCTTAACATTTTTGAAATTGCAGCTTAGTTTCAGATGGCCTTTGCTCTCAAAACCTTAGCTCTTCTACTGTGGAGAGGAAATGCAATATAACCTTCTTGAAGCGTTGAGCACTCAGAGATAGTTGTCCACTTCCCCACCCCAGGGAACAGGCACCACTGCCTTGGAGAAAGGCAGAACAAGTCCAACGGTAGCAAATTCAACCCAGTAACATTACTCACCAGTGTAGGTGAAAGACAGAATTCACATAGCAGCAAGAGATCTGCCACATGGATGAGGATTGTGTTGACAACCTATTATAGCATATTCCACTAGGAATATTACTGAAACACTACACTTAATGATTATTAAACACTTTAAAAATGAAACTGAAAGCTCAGGACAAGTCATCATTCTTGATCAATATAAAGGGTAAATATTTCCACTGTATATTCAGTTAACAGTGGAGAATTTTACTTCTGTGACGTTTTGAAAAACTATCTTTGTAATTACTAGAGTGTTGTTCTTAATAGATGGGAAAGATTTTAGTGCTAATAGTCACAGAAGTGTATTTTGCCCATCTTGTTGGATAATCAAGTAAGTATAAAATCTATAGTTTTTAAAGAATAATGAATTTGGGAATGTGTATTTGAGCATATGGATGCACACATGGGATATATAGGACAGACAAATTTTTCATGGCATATTTCTTTACCCAAGGGTTTAGATGTCTTCTGTGTTTATTACATCTATATAGCGAAAAGAAAAATGAAATCATCATCTTGATGATCCTTCTCGTTAAATGTCACTCACCCACAGCTGGATAGGTATGCACAACACTCTAAAATGACACCGAAGATTGCAAATGTTTTTTCTGTACTCTCACTCTTGGCAAGCCACTGTGAAAAATTTTTCTTCTTGACCTGTCAGCTTATACATCAGGCCTCTGTATTTCTTACAAGATCATATAGGTATGTCCCTTCTTGGATACTCTGAGATACTCCAAAATAGGCATAAACTCAAACTCTTCCACCACTTTTAAACGCAGACTTATATTAGACTCTTCACTGCTGAGAGACTCTACAAATGCCCCTATCCTGCCCAGGTTCAGGCAAGCCTAAGCTATTTTTTGGCAGCTAAACAAATAAACATCTCCTATCAACCTTTCCACTGGAAGCAATCTTCCTTAGTTTCTGGTATGCAGCCAGTGCTTTTACTACCACAGTAACAGATTAAAAAACATCACTTTTTTCCTCCCATTCTCAAAGCACAAAAAAAAACCCCAAAACCAAGCAAAACCAAACCCCAGTGCTAGGCTCCTCCCTTTGAATTTCCAAAGAAGCTCAGTATTGGTTTAAGCTGCTCCAATGTCAGTTGAGACTTTTTGGGTTATACACCATGCGTCTCTTACGTAATTCTGACAAATCCCGCTAGAGTTGCCTGAAACTTGGAATGCCCAACTCAAGAAAAATAAAGATCAGGTACCTTTTTTCCTACAAGAAAAAGATGTTTCTACCAGAGATAAAAATGAAGACCGTGTAATCATACATGGTCTGCTCCACACATTTTGAGGCAAATAATTTCTAAAAGCGCCTTTAAGTGTCTAGATTGCATCTATCACATATATAAATATATTAGAGGAATGTGCAAGAAGGGATATAGGCATTCCAAATATTTCATTTTACCAAGGAAAGGACAAAGATAAACAGGTGGCAGTAATTAGACCAAACAGCTCTCATCCTGGTGTTAACTGGCATTCAGACAGGAATGCTCTAACAGGTAACAGGACGATGGGTTCACAGGATAGATACCAAGGCAACAATCTGGTAAGATTTTCCTAATACTGTGATTGCTGTTCCAATCCTACCATAAATTAGAACTAACACAAAAAAGTGGTCTGGGAAGCTGTATCTATATGCCAGACTCTGGCAGAATAAAATTTCATACATCAGTTCCACTGCACAATAAGACCCATTTTTTGGCATTTGTCGATATCACTGTGCTGATCTGCCCTAAAAGCTCAAGTTTTACTATCAATGTTTATTTTGTAAAGCAGCGCTTCAGGTTGTCAGTATTCCATATCCAACTTAATATGTATGCTGGGAAAAAAAAAAAAGAAAAGAAAAACCCACTCCATTGTATAGATCTTTTGTTTGTTTATTTTGCTGCTTGACGAAAGACTTGTTATATGTTGCAGCTCCATTGCAGATCGCCGCTGATTCTTAAATGCAGCTGAATGCCTCATATGCTTGTTCCTATAGGTGGACAATTCTGTAAAGACAGGTATAGTAGCAGGAAGTACTGAAATTTTAAGAGCAAGTTCTGAGAAGTCAGGAACATTACTATTCGACATTTTTGCCAAGTTACCCTACTTCCACGCAACATACACATCTTTCAAATAATACAGAACATGGTCAGAGGTTTAAATAATGGCCCTCTAGTTACTGATTGGCTTCTTCGTATATGTGATGTAATTGTGAACCACAGTATATCACAAAGTTGCTCAGACTTGACTACAGAATAGCTTCTTTTAAAGCAGTCTGTGAATCCATATTAAAAAAACCAAACCCAAACAGACTTTTAAAATACATGACGTGCTTGGGGTATTCTTAGCTCAATAATGGTTTTGTACAGATTAAAGCAGCTGCTCACCAACACTCGGACCATTCTCTATTAAAATTCATGCTGACAACATCCTGTGTCTATACTGCAAATACTGTGCCATTGCAAACACCACTTTTCAAATGAGACTGAAACAGTACACTAAGACCAGCTACAATAATTAAAGGACCTATCATCTTTTCTTTTTATTTTTGCAAGAGTTGTCATGGCTGCTTATGGCTTTCTGACCAAAAATCCAGTCAAGAGGATCTAATTATCTGATACCTTCTGAATATTTTATTCAAATTAATTAGCTGGATGCAATATGGACTTCCTGACCAACACAGAACGAAGTTCTAAGCACATTCAGGGAAAGATAGACATATGAAATCTGCTTCCTGTGATCTGGTGTTCATACATTGTATTGAATGGATTTCTCAGGAGAAGTTTCTGTCTTCTGTGTTTCAAAGAGAGGTCCTGAAAAATGGTATGTCAAAATAAACCAGGTTTATCCTGTCTTTTCCTCATCTATACATCCCTCCCGGAAGCGGATCTTGTCTTCAGCCTCCTAAGCTTTCTACGGCTAACAATGCCATCTTTGCAGCATACATGTAATAGGATTATACCACAAATGAGTATAATGTAACTAATGAATCAAACTCTTCTCCAGAATTAATGGCTAAGTATGGACAAGAAATGAAATTTTTAAACTACTGGAACTGGAGTTAAATGCAAATGGAGTTTAAGCTGTAGTCTTTGGAGTCCACAGCGGTGCTTTTGACAATGTCAACCTATATTTAAGAGCATCATTCATAAATATATACTACCATGTAGGTAAGTTTGTATGGATGTTTTATGTACTTTATATAAAATCAATGTAAATTTTCTACAGATGATAAATGTTTTCACAAAATGTTTACTGAAAAGTAATCCAGCGATTTTATTCCATCGTTATTAAAGTTTTGTGTCATTTTTTCAGAGTAAAAAAACCCACATATTTTTCAAGGAGACTGTATTTCAGCATGTTCAGATATTATTATAAAAATCACCAAAGTTTTTGGTGACAGTCTGAAATCAGTAAATATTTTAAATATGCAAGATTCTCCTGAGGAAGCAGGCAGGAACAGAAAATACCAGAAGAACATGCTGAAATGAAAATTATAGCCCTGGCAAGGGCAGGAGTTTTATCTAAAGAAACTATAAAAGGAAACTGGACTTGAGTTATGCAAGTATCAACCTTTTTTTCCCCCTGCATTTGCAGGTTGCTGGTTTAAAATATGATTAATATAAAAATATCTTCCTTTTATTTCTTTATCAGATTAATAGCAGAGTAAGATTGAGGGAACATTCATGTCTGAGCAAACTTTCCATCTTTCATTGCATGTACCTTCTGTTCCAGATAAAGCTTTTTTAGCTCCCACTTCTCCTTTCTGCCCATTTTCATGTTTTGTTTATCATCTAGTATCTTTTACAAGACTAATGTGGTATAGATCCATTGACAGATTGCTTTCAAGCCCTTTCTCCTTATCTTCCTGCACTTGGATGCTCTCCAAGTTAACTCACTGAGGACAGGAAGGCTTTCTTCTTGAACCTAGGCTTGAGCTTCAGCACTCCACCTTACAAGTGGGAGTTGTTTACTGAGGGAAAGGAGCACGTATTTCAAACCAAAAACGAGAACTTGCTTGACAAGAAGCAGAAAAGACACATAAGATCAGATGGCGAAGTCTAGCTAAATGGGGTGTTGCCATTTCCTCTCACTCGACACCTAGGTTGCCCTCCCAGATGTTGGTGTTATATATCAAGCAAGTGTAGAGTGATTTCTTTTGGCTGCTGAGTTGGATTCTTCTGGAGGCTATGTGGCACTGGATATGAAAGATGGATTGTTTGATTCAGAAATAAACTGTATGACTGAGCTTTAAATCTGAAAACAAATCTTGATTTGTAACTCTTGAATGCACACCTTTATAAACTTCTATAGCCAAGGCAGTACTGTGTATAAATCTCAACCTGAGTGCCTGACAAGGAAACATGCCTAACTGAGGTCAGTAGGACATCGCCTTAGGACTTCCAATAAACTTCAGATAAGAATCCTCCTCAGTCACTAAGGAAGCCATAAGAAAGTGGAACAATGCTGATAACAAATGTTATCAATTATCAGACCTTCTCAGGCTGCTTTTAATTTTGTATTTTAATACCACAGAGCAGCTTCAGGCCCTCTAGTCTAGGACCTGTATGCATAGAGATGAGGTGTTAGAACAAAATAGGGAACAAAACGCAAGCTGAGACACAAAAAACTACAGTGGTTAGAACTGACTAAAGTCATACTTAGACTGTGGTAAATTGGATAAATGACTAGAGAAATCACATTAGTTCTGTCTAGCTAGAAAGTGAACAAATTCTTCACTAGATTGCTGGGACCAAGGATGTGCTTGGTTTTAGAAGGGTCAGCAAGCAGGGAAATAATTAATTTTTGGACCTGAATCTGGCACAGCATATCCTTTTCCCTATTCTGACTTTGATTTCATGGCAGTATGCTTTTACAGAGCACTCACCTTTCCATCTAGTTTATACATAGTGTAAACTTTACAAGGCAGTACCTGTAAGAGACTACTCACATAGCATTGTCTGGATCTTGATGAAGGCTGTAGCCCTTGTCCCTAAACAAAGCAAGCAAAAGTGCA
Organism: Mohoua ochrocephala; assembly: GCA_013398855.1. Taxonomy (NCBI): domain Eukaryota; kingdom Metazoa; phylum Chordata; class Aves; order Passeriformes; family Acanthizidae; genus Mohoua; species Mohoua ochrocephala. The sequence continues at coordinate 33,424 of VZTA01011994.1, forward strand.
CAGAATACATAGAAGCCACATGCAACCTGCTCCTCACGTTTCAACTCTTTTGTTACCCAGTTTAAGTATCCTCTCTTTGCACAGCCTGCATCTGCTGTTGTAGGAGCTTACAGTCATTAATGCATTTCCTGCAGGTATTCAGATACAAACCGTGTGGCCTGCATATGAGCTCGAAAGGTACAGCTCTGAAATGATAAATGACAATGCCTCAGGCAGCCAGGGGAAGGAAAGACAGAGTGAGTGTTTCCATCAAATATTCAATAATTTCTGCAACAGGAAAAAAAAGAGTATTTCTTAATCAAAATACATGGAACTCTAAAGACAGCATGTCATCATCAGTTGCATCATAAACCTTCTTTTCAGTTTAGCTGGGAGATCAGTTTTTGAAAATGCCCTCAGTTTTACATTAGGAGCATGTCACTGGAGGATAAAATTTCAGTATCATTTACATAGAAAAGGATGTATTACTGACGCAATCTGCCTTTCAAGAAGCAAAATTCAGGGGGTTTTTTTACCATCAAATTATCTTTGACTCATACTCTTGATAACACCTGTCAGAGAAATCTCACTGGTGCTGGTCACAAGTGTATGGTCAAAAGAAAAACTGGTTTAACTCATGACGTACGGAACGGAATATAAGAAACAAGATTTTTCGTCTCAGTACTAGAAGTTATCCAAATCATCATTACACAGAGTTATAACTATCAGCTGAATCTCTAAATCAGTGTCCACTTGGGATTCAGATCTTCTATGATTCACTTCTTGAAGAGCTTGTTCTGCAAAGAAAATGATTTTCATATTCCATAATATTTCTGAGTTTAGCTCCATGTGCACAAAACTAATAGGTCGATACACCCAATTGGTTCATATGTGATCCACTGAGAATAATTTTTGTTACTTTTAGTCACAGCAGACACTTTGGAGGCCTACCTTACCAGACAAGGAGCATTTCCACTCTTTGAAGGGTGGCAGATAAATAGACATGGGTCACAACTAGATCATCTTCTGCAGTAAGACAAGCATTTACCATACAACACGATACAGGGACTGCAGCCTAACGTTACCACCACTGCGGACCATAAAAACCAGTAGAAATTATTCTCCCTGGTGTCCTGGAGGCCCCTTGCCTATATTCTTAACCAGTAAGAATCTCCTCTCCAATCATGTATCAGTCGTCAGCCCTAAAGTTTTAGGCAAAATTAGCAGTCCTCCAAAATGGACTTCTAGGGCCTCCAGCAGAGGATTTTCTCCTTGTATTTTGCATATGATGAATAAACCAAAATAGGCTCCTTGCTAATAAAAGCCAACACTAAGCAAAAGGAGCCTACCTTCATAGGCAAAGAGGTTTGGCATGCTGCACTGTGTCAGGATGCAGCGCTTTGTTTCAGGCCTGAGGAACGCCTCATCTCAACCTAGTCTTGAGAATCCACTTGCTAAGTCTTGCAGGTGTGGCTGATGCAGGACTGTACGTGACCAAAAAGTCCCAGTGTATCAGCAAGGAGCCTGCAGCTATAAATGTGTGACAACCTCTTGAACATGAAATAGATGATAAGAATAATTTTAGGACACATACACCACACAGACCTCTCATTCTCATTTTTCGGGTCACTCAGAATGGCTAATTAGAATGCAGCGCTGAAATTCCAAAAGCTATGTTTGAAGTGTAATAACTTTTGCCGACAGAAAGTGTCTTCCATCTCCAAACTATTTCTCACGATGAAAATAGAAATGGCAGTCCCCACATGCCACAGTTGTTGTGTCTGGATTGTACTCTCCTAGGGCTAGAGCTTTATGGATTTCTTAGATATAAGCAAAGGAAAACACTGCAGGGAGCAAAAAATGTATTTTGGAGGGCAAAAGACCACTACCAAAGAGCAGCCTGTCAGTGTTATGCTATAAAACGAGACCATCCGTTCGTCAAGCCCTTGGCTATTACTCTCAGACTAGGTGGAATGGAATATGGCTGTCATATCTTTCAGCCTCCAGACAGTTCCAAACCCCTCCAAACTACAGATATTTCAGAGAAAAGGAATTGTTGGCTCGGTCCAGTTTTGAGTGAAGAATTGTCCACACTCAGAATCTGCCAACGCAGCTAATTCTGTTCATCCAATTAAGTATTTTAAATATTTGAGTTACACACATGACTATGATTTGTCAGGAGTATACTGTCCACTACTCCAGCCACTTCATAGGGGGCCTCTGTCCATGGTGCCAGACCAGACACTTTCTTACTCTCTATCTTCTATGCAAGTGGCACAACAGAAGATCAGAAAGCATGAACACTGCGAAAAAGTATCTGAAGAGTCAGAAAGACACGGTTTAAGATGTGTCTTTAACTCTCTGGTGGAACCCAAGAAAAAATCAAATTGCAGCAATCCATCCTTCTTCTAAAACAAAGGCTGAAGAATGTTATCCGTGTAACCCCACACATGGAGGAAGTGGCTTTGGTCCCAAAAGTAAACGATACAGTAGATAACAGCAAAGGCAAAATGGCAGAAAGCACGCAACAAGAGTAGAATGATACCGCAAGAAAACATTGCCTGTTTTCTTCAAATATCCTCTTCATGATTTTTTCCTTCTGTATTAACTGCCATGTTGAAGAAAGGATTTAAAGAAGGAATAAGCTAAATCTCTTAGCATTAAATGGTCAGAAAAATGAAGCTCAGTAATCTCAGAAGTTTGGGGGTTTTTTGCATAAAAATCAATCTAGCAGAAGTGGTACCTTTTAAATTAACCTTTTCTGAAAAATACTCCAGGAAAAGGCAAGTGCATTGAAAACACAACATAAGGTGCCTAAACAAGAAGACCATTTGAGAAGATGCCATCCCTTTCTCTTCTGTAAAAGTAATCAGGCCCTTACAGACTGCATTATAGCTCCATCTGTAGGAAGTTTGGACATAAATAATTTTGTGAGTCAGTAAATATACATAGGTATACGTCCATCAGCTTTGTGATTTCTTGTACCAGAAAGTGATTTCTTGTGTTTCTTGTTTCAGAAGGAAAACAGGTGAAAGGGAAGGTGAGGTAAAAAAATCCAAACAAACCCTAAAGTAAGATCATAACCTCTGTCTTCAGCCAAGTTCACTGAACTGGTTTGTATTACTCAAAAGTTAGAAAAAACCTTTTTGTAAGATACAGGCCTGCAATGTGCTTGGAAAACACTTGTCAAAGTTCAGTTCCTGCACCTTAAGCATCTGAACTTTCTTTGAAGCTAGCCCATCTACAAGAAGCGTTGGGAGAAGCATTCTGGGAACTACAGGCCTGTCAGCTTGATCTTGGTGCTAGGGAAGGTCATGGAGCAGGTTTTCTGCCACCTGGCACTCGCAGGATAGCCAGGGTATCAGACTTAGCCAGCACGGGTTTGTGAAAGGCAGGTCCTGCTCGACCAATGTGATCTCCTTCTAAGACAAGGTGGCTCACGTAGTGGATGAGAAGGGCTTTGGGTATTGTCTGCCTGGACTTCAGTAAAGCCTTTAACAGCGTCTCCCACTGCATTCGCCTGGAGAAGCTGGCTTCTCGCAGCTTGGACTGGAGGCACTGGTTGCTGTGTTAAAAGCTGGCTGGATGGCCAGATCCAGAGGGTGGTGGTGGATGGAGTTACATCCAGTTGGTGGTCAGTCACCCATGGCGTTCAGTAAGGCTCAGTGTTGGGGCCAGTTGTGTTTAATATCTTTATCAATGATCTGGATGAGGGTATCAAGTGTCCCCTCAGTCAGTTTGCACATGACACCAAGTTGGGTGGGAGCGTTGATCTGCTGGAGGGTCAGAAAACTCTACAGAGGGGTTTGGACAGGCCGGACTGATGGGTCAAGGTTCAACAAGGTCAAGGGCTGTGTCCTGCCCTTGGATCACAACAACCCCGTGCAGGGCTATAGGCTTGGGCAGAGTGGCTGGAAAGTTGCCCCAGGAAAAGGACCTGGGGGTGCTGAGCGTGATCCAGCAGTGTGCCCAGGTGGCCAAGAAGGCCAGTGGCATCCTGGCCTGTATCAGCAACAGTGTGGCCAGCAGGACCAGGGCAGGGATTGTCCCCCTGTACTCAGCACTGGCAAGGCTGCACCTCATATCTTGTGCTGTCCAGTTCTGGGCCCCTCATGACAGGAAGGCCACTGAGGTGCTGAAGTGTGTCCAGAAAATTACTGGAGCCGGTGGAGGGTCTGGAGCACAAGTTGTGATGAACAGGTGAAGGAGCTGGAATTGTTTAGCCCAGAGGATAAGAAAAAGGAGGCTCGGGGTGATGTTATTGCTCTCTAAAATGACCTAAAAGGAGGATGCAGTGAGATAGGGAACAGTCTCTCCTCCCAGGTAACAAGTGACAGCACAACAGGAAATGTCCTCAAACTGTGCCAGGGGAACTTCAGATTGGATATTTGATCTAAAACTATATGCAAACTAAGTAAAACAATACTCCATTTTTTTATCCTTGAGCTACATTAATTCCAAAACAAAGAGTGGGAAGCCAAGCATGAAGCAATATAGTATTTTCTGGCTACCCTGAGAAAATGGCCACACCCACTTTAGGTGATGTACAAGAATGACTTCTGTGTTTATGTAAGACTGCTTTCTTGGCAGGAACAATGCTGTTTGCCTGCAAATTTGTATATTTTGTATTTTTGCAGCTAAATGTGGAGCTGAGTTTAGGCTCCTCTGTCTCCTGAATGAAACTAATTTTTTTAGTAGAAAACAACATATTACCAGTAAAAGTTCATCTCAGAATTTGAGTTTAGGAGTGAAGACCTATAGTTTAGAAATGAGAAACTAAAAATCAAAGGGCACTTTTTTCCTGACTACTGTAAGAATCCTTTATCCTCTGCGGCAAGTCTTTCACTCAACCGCCTCATATTTGATTGCTTAGCTGTGAAATACTTTGCTGTCCTCAATATACGCTGCAATGTGTTAATGATTAGGTAGCAGAGATGCCGTGACAGAAGGTATTGTTACTATTAAGTAAAATATTTGAAGAAAATTAATTAGCAACAACTTCACACCATTTATGGTATATTTGTTCTTCAGATACAGGCTTATCCTGTCACCTGTTTTCCACTAGCATGCTATCATACATTTGTTTCTATAATATACATTAGTTTGTTTTGCACTTGCAAGCTACAGTGTCTGACAACTTGAAAATTCTTCTAGCATTTTCCCCAGTGGCTTGGTTTGTTTCTAATGAGCAACTCAAAGGCATAAGGTCTGTTTGCTTTCTGACTGCAATCTAAATAGCAAATTAATATCAATCCTGATCCCTGAGAATGCTGTAATCTAGATTTATCCTGCAGGAAGCCCCATTTAATGAACAAGATTAAAGAAATTAATTTCCCAGATATACCAATATCTCACAATCTAGGAAGTCTGATCAGATTGTCAAATGCAATGTATTTAACAAATTGTACACCAGGAGATTTTGACAGTCTTCTACAGAAGGTATCCTTGAAAGACTTCTGATAACAATGAATTCTGGAAGATTGGGTGAGAGGTGCATGGTGGCTCACAGGATGAACTGTTATCCAGCTACATGCACTCGGTACTTTGGGTCTTTTTTTGGATATTTCGTCGTACATATTGCAATCTTCCAAGTAATTTGGCAAAGCATATGTGATTATATTATCTTCTAGTCTCCTCTTGTAATTCTCAAATCTTTGAGCCAATTTCAGCTAAAAGGAGGAGAACCTTTGAGAAGTCTAGTCCAAAGAAGTTTTGGGTGATTATACGTTCAACCTCTTGTGGAAAACAGGACTAATTTCACATTAGAAGTTCAACACAGAAGCTTGAAGAATTTTAAACTCAAAACCTAATTTCAAGCTAGAAGTCTAATTTCGAGTTAGAAGCTTGGCATTTTGTCCAGTCAAGTTTTAAAAATTTCTTAAAAAGTGGTTATCCATTTCCTAAAAATTCTCTTGTTATAATTACATTTCTAAAATTTAATAAAACCCGTCTTCTGGGTAGAGAGGTCAATAAAAGTGTCATTGTCAAAGAAAAGGCACATAGAAGGCAGTTAGTACACATTTTGCTTCACTTTCTCTAGTTAGCTACTCAGCTCATGGCGGAGGTCTTTATGGCATACAGAGAAACTGGCAAGAAGGAAGCTAGTGAACATATCAAGGATAAAAAATAAACTTTGTTAACTCTCCTGTTTCCAGTATCTATCGGAAAATGAATAAACACACAATGGTAGTCAGAATTTTCATTTTTCAACTATTTTTTTCACCTATGTAATGCAGTTCCATTTCCTGAACAGCATTTTACATTAGAGATTTAAAAAGCAGATACACATAACTAGCCCAGATTAAGAAAGCTTATTTGCAGACCTGTTTCAAATAAATGTAGACCACTTAGATGCATTTTAAGTAGAATTCAGTTTGTTTTGGAAGGGTGAAATCAGATGGGCAGGTCTGTTAGGTACCACCTAATCCTGCGATTCTTTCACAAGTACGTGAATGTACTTGCTGTAAGAGAGGTTCTTTAGAAATACGCAAGAGTAAAAAAGTATCGAACCTCACAGAATGAGTATCAGAGTCTCCAATGAGGCTGTAACACTCGTAATTCTGCACAGTCTTACACATGGGGAATAGAAATATACAGTCAACACCGATGTACTCAGACTTCAATAGCTAGCTAAACCTCGATTGATGAGTCAACATCATGGAAGATGAATGGCAAAAAATGGCCATTTGCACTGTTTATGGTTTTCATCTGAAATAAAAACATTCTAAATACAATATATTCTTATCAAACTGAGTGATTTTAGACTTCTGGACCTTTTAATGGCTCAGTCTAGTAAGAAAATATAAGTTTTATTGAGTGGGTGGCTGTCATGTCAGTTGTCTAGCGGTGGAAGACAAAAGTCTTTTTTATGCAGTTTTACTTGAACATTTTATTGCACTTGATCAGACACACCAATAAAAACCCTCCTAAATTATTTTATATAATTTAGTGCACTACATCAGAGGCACTAACAAAGTTGAAGACCTCTCCAAAGCAAACAGCTTAGGCAAAATTTGTTTTCCAGACTGAATTCATTGTTGTTTAAATTGGTATCTAGCCCCCAAGTATTAAAGAAAAATAGCTTAAAATGATAGAAGTAAATCTCACTTTAGAGCTAAAGGCTTACATTTAAACCACCCTGAAAAATTGGTTATATATAAGCATGGCAACTGTGGTTTCTGCATACCAGCACTGCATCCAGCTATACTTAGCAACCCAGCACTATATATTCTTGAAAGGGAGAGTGACATCAAAACCACTAAGCATTTCAGAGATCCAGTAATACAGACTGATTATTTCTCATTTCAGATGTGGAGATTTGTTTAACTGACAAATTGAATTTTATTTCCTAGTCAGCTGTATCTTTCAATGACCGATCATCATCCAGCCCTGAAATAAATGTTACCTGATTAAAGTAGTAAAGGTTAAAACATTTAAAACACATGCTGTAGACCTCAGAAATCAAGTCAAGATGTGTAAGGGTATGAATTATTAGAGGATTTATGAAATCCGCCCCGAACAAATTAATTCATCAGTTTAGCCAAGGGCTTGTCAATGAATTCAAGAGCTTTTCAAAAATGAAACATCTGTTGCATATTTAAAGGTTCTGTGTATATGTAAATGTGTAAATGTTGTAGATTATTCTTTCCAAGGTGGGATATGCAGTTTAAGTAAATGCGTTTGGAAGTTACTTTATAATTGCTCTCGTGTCCTTGAGGATCAGGGGCAATTCATGAAGGATTCCAGCAGCCTTTGAATTCTCAAGCCTTGGGAGTTATTGAGGCAAATTAGATCTTGAGTGAAGCTGAAAGATACATCCATAAATCTGCATAATGACATCATTGTCAAAACAACCTATTACCCCACAAGAGTTAATAGTAGCTTGCCTTTTTTTTTTTTTTTCCGAGGACTCAAGATTACATGGCTTTTTAGAAACAAGGTAAAATTCTTTCTGGATTCTGTTTTCTTTCCAAGATGACATAATAACCTAGGGCGTCATTTGTCCTACAACTAAGTACTGACTAATCTCATTCTGTTTAGAAAACAATTTGAGCGTCATCACTCAGCTAAAAGAATCTGATGTTTGATCTTTGTTGTGAAAGGATGGTAGTGATCCAAAAATTTGCATTGAACAAAAGTTTAAGCACTTTTTTTCCTTCGGTATATTTATACAAATATTGTGCTCTAAATGAACACCCCAGGTTCTGTAGAAAACTTACTTGATTGTGATATTTTGTACTAGTTACATAAACTTAATATGCACACAAGTGTAAATGAATACGGCCACATAATAATTGAGATATTTTAATCTTTCTACATTTTGCCTAAAGCATTCTAAGAAGACATTACATGAATACAAATATTTTTCATACCATGCAAATGAAATGGAACCTCAACTATCTGGCTCAGAGGATGACTTCTTTGCCTCAGTGTCTACGGCGACAACTGCTACTCCATTTATTTTTATGCTCCCGTAGTTGTAGTAGTTAGATGATAAATATCAAAGAAGTCATAATAACAACAAATTTGTCTTAAACCAGAATTACTCCCTCACACCTACACATACAAAGCTAGGCTAATATCTTCTTTAAGAAAAAGTAAAAAAAAGACAAGTACTATGAGTGACTGGTTCTTGGGAACATTTTTTTTTCTGCTGTTTTTTTTTTCCAGTTAATTAAACCTATGACTGCAGGTTTGGAGATTCAGCACATCCTTTTTTGGTGAAAGTCAATGGCCCTCCTTTTACATTTTGCCTAAGTAGTCAGTTATTTGTTCCTTTTACCCAAAGACTCACACGGAGAGAATCAGCCCCCAGGTTCAACCACAGCAGACAGCCGAATCTGAAAAAGGGCTGGTAAGCTCCGGACTGGCAATAATCTTGAATGTTGCGGAAGTTCCTGGTAGGCCTGTGCAGAAAGCACAAGCAATAGAATGCTGTATATTTTAGTCTTTCTTTCTGGCTACATCNNNNCATCTGTTTGATTTGGACATTAGGACTTAACTATTACGGCATAGGGGTAAAGTTTGCTATTTTGTGGTTTAATTATGTTTTAATTACTGACACTTGCATTTGAACAGCCTTAATTACAAACTAGGAAAGCCTTTCAGTCTGGTTTTGGGCCAGGAACACACCATATGCATGCACACATACATGTACAAGCCTACAGATTGCTTTGAATAAACTCAACAGAGACGTTACTTACTAGAGTGATCAGATACCTAGCAAAAATTTTACGTTACATCTATACATTAATAGGTACACGTGGCAACTTAATTTTTAATATAGAATGTATTTCTAATAATTCATTTCAATTAAAGTAACTTTTAAGTTAACTAGCTTGATAAGTCTTTTGATGCTTTAGAAATCATATCATCGTATTTCTCCTATTTTATCTTCCATTTTACTTACAAGCAAATACTTGAAAATATCTACCAGGAGTTTTGGTGGTATTATAATCTATTGCCAGAGTCACAAAAGGTTTCATACTTTTTTAACATAAGAGTGATCATTGGACAGGGGCTGAAAATTTGTCTAAATCAAAGATATACTTTGCAGTGCAGTTACCATTGTGTTATGAAATGCGCTTAAGTTACTGACTTAATGCATTTGTTATATTGAGAGCTGATTCAGCAGAAATAATCTCTGACATACTGGTCCCAGACGTTTGTGGTTTCTGGCACCACCAGCAGTCTGATTCCCCTAGTAAAAGAGGTTAACTGACTTCAGAGTTAGGGAAAAATACCCCCAGGGATACAGCAAAAATATCCCTGCCTTCCACACGAAAACCCAGCATTCTTACATGCTTTAGGGGAGTTGACTAGTGAATTGTTTGACAAGATCTCAGTTTAGCCTGTCTCCAGTTTACATCTCTAGCATATTTGTACACAGCTATAATATTCCCCTAAAAACTGCCACTTCATCAAGCGACCCTACTTTGCTAGATGTATAGACAGCACAAAGAAGAAACACAGGAAATAACTTGTAAAAAGCACTGGATTCTACTCACAGTGTTGGAACATAATTTTTTGTGTTTAAACAGGAGTCCTATACTTAACGGAGCTCCAGAGCTGCTTCCTAATATGCTTTTTTGTGTGTATTGTATGTATGTCTCTGCTTGTTTCCTCAAAAGTGTAACACGTCAGGTTACG
>VZTA01011995.1:0-12585 GCA_013398855.1 Mohoua ochrocephala
TATATATAATATATTATATATATTATATAAATGAATATTATATAATATTGGAAGATACAGCAAAATTAAAATCAATGAAGTGTATCTCTGGATTTTCCCTTTTTTTTCAGTCAGAGGCAAAATCATTAAGAAATCTCCAGTTTAGCACACAGATATTATTTATATATCTCTAAATTGCTTTGCCATTAGCCCTAAAATCCCAACATGCTAGACAAATTGCATAATTGCATCTAGAGTTCTGACATAAATGATTCTCGCAGAAAATATTTAATGTTCATATTTAGCATAGATACACATAAAAAGTCTTATTGAAACACGAGCATTTGCTTCATTCTCTTGAAATCAATTCCACAAAGCCACTCTGCAGAAATGCAACATTCAGGCCATTCTGTTTAAGTGATGCACAGGATGACATTTAGCAATAAAACCATAAAGCCTTTTTTGATACTATAATTATTGAAGTCACAGGGTATGGCATTATAATTAATAATTAATATAGTTACTATTTCACTCATCTCAATCATGAATTGCACTTTTCTCTATATGTCTACTACAAAGTGTTAAGGAAAACATTTTCACTTTACTCATTTTATTAGTGAATCAATATATTAACTTAAATTATTTTTGCTTGGTTCTTCCTGGCAGAAAATCTGCCAGGATTTACTTGTATTTTTCTCAGAGCATTCAATCAAAATCTACAAACAGTGAACAGTTCTACACGTAAGTGAATTACGTGTACTCTGAAAAACTAAGGCAATAGCATCCTTCCTTTTTTTCCAGAAAACTACCCTATAATTGTGATATGCAGTTAACAACACATAAAGCATCCAGGAGAATTTTTCAATTACGTTTTCCTAAAACCAAACCAACCCAAACCAAAATGAAACAAACCAAAAAACATCAAAAACCCCACAACCCTTCTAGGCTTTCATGTTATTTATCTTTCAAAATATTTAATTAAAACTTGACAGCAGTATAGGTTTCTCAAAAATTCCAAGGTACAAACGAAACACATAGACAGGTTACACCATTTGCAATATGAAAGGGTTAGAGGGTTTCTTGAGCACTCTTCTGAGTGAACTTGATATATAACAGGTGTCTGTTTCTCCTGTCCCAGGTGTACATTCTGCTTGTCAGAAGCATGCATTAAGCCTTTGATTTGTGAAAGTTTGAAATACAAGTGCATAAAAACACCTAACTGAGAAGGCTGACATTTGGGCTTTTTTCTTTATCCATACCCAGAATCGGAGGACTTTTCACTGGAAACTGATCATAGTGGGAAGTCAGTCACCTACCTTCAGATCCTTCTGCACTAGTGGAGGATGGATAACTTTATTAGCAATGCACTGGAATAATATTTAGATATTCTGAGTGAAATTTACTTCCCTGCTTATTTCTATTCTCTCAGGGAAATAATTTAATCTCTATCTTATTTCTCCTTCTGTAAAATAGCAATAATATTGCTTTATGAAGTTGGATGGAGGGGAAGTTCACAGTTGTGTGGGACACAGATGTTTGTAGTGATTAGGTAGGAAATGTTTCACATGTGTTTCAGACTTAACTGTGCATACTTATAAAAGGGGTATGTTATTTTTGTTATTTTTTCCATGTGGATATTGATCTCACTTGTGGTTTTGACAGAAAATTAATCCCTGCTGATGCACATGTATCTCTTATCTACTTACTTAGAATTGTGTAGGATTGTATAACCAAGGGGAAAAAAGGCTAAATTCAGAGAGAAGGCTTCCCTCCTTTAAAACTTCAGAAGCTGCAAAACAAAATATCTTTTCAATGCACAAATGGTTTCTGAGTTCATTTATGCAGCACGAGAGAAACTGAAGTTTTAATCTTATCTGAGGTACTGCTCATACAGAATGAGACAGCAATTTTATAATCCAGCAAAACCAGGGAACTATTTATTCAAAAAGCACAGATTTTTAATTTTCACAATAAATGACAAAGAGCATATCCAGACTGTGTTTTCCTTCATCTGCAGTTTTATCCCTTCTTGCTCTCTACGGAGAGCAGTGATATAATCTTCCATCCCTGTCATCCTGATATGAAAACAAACAAGCACACATAGCCTGTGAACTCCGACTGGAGAAAGACATCTGAATGTAACCATGTCAGAGTAGACAACCTACTGGGCCAGAAATTTAACTGGGAAAGAAATAACACTCCTGTAATAGCACCACTAGTACACTGCTGTGGCTTGTGTTTTCCCAGAAATACTCACCAAAAACTTTGTGGTTTGCAGTGATTATAGCCCCGTTATTTCCTTTCAGCAAAGACAGTGCACCTTTTTGCAACTTTCCACATTAGTAAGCAAAGACAAATAAGAAAAGTATCTTCATCTTACAGATCCTGCCCTCATTCCATTAGTATATTATTCTATTACACAGCTACTAGTCTAGAATCCAGCCCTTCAGGGCTTTAATATCTCAATGGGTCAAAATAATGGAATAGCTATTTCCTGAGGCTAAATGAAAAAGAATTCTTATATTCTGTGTTTTTCTTGAGTTCTGGGCCTTTTTGCCATGGTGGAGATTTTTTGTTTTCCTTTCCCTCTGCAGAATAAATATAAATGTGTTTCTAAAAAGCAAAAGAAGTGATTTCACTACCACTTGAAATTGAAAAAAATTAATAAAATTAAGAAAAGAGAAAAGATTCTTGCCTCTTAAAACCTCCATGTGCTGTAACTCTATTTTTGGTGATTTCTAAGTTACCGAATGAGCAGAACAAATAAGGTCCAAGTCTTGGTCTGCCCCCATTGGTTTACTACATTCAGAACCAGAACTACTAGATCGGGCTTAATGCCAACATACATAAACTCAGTTCCCAGGACAACCTTTACTATGTGTTTGGCTTTCCTTTTCCTTTTTCTTTTTTTTGAGGGGTGCAGCATTGGTTGTTTATTGGTGGGTTCGTTTCCCAGAAGAAAACTTGTTAGTTCTTTAGCCTGCCTTCATTCTACTCCACCTGCAAACTGGGCTATGGTGATGCACCTTTCTTTCTGCAAGGATGTAAGACTTTTTGAGGAAGAGATTGGTATCACCTCTGCGCTGTGATTTTTTTTCAACCATGAGTATTCTAACAACAGGACTGTTTAAATAGTAAGCTCTTGGTAAAAGTAAGTAATATCTGACCTTTGACTGAAATACCTTTTATAACTTTATCATAGCAAAAGCTATTACTCTGATACTTTTATCCAAATTGTATATTCGAGTATTAAAACATTGACGAACCAAATTAATTGTAACAGATTATACAAGTAGCAATTACTAAAATGGTTAACAGAAAAATCAAAAAATATTAATTCTTCGTCCCAATCTCAAACTAGAAACTGGCAAGGGGTTGTCAGACTGATTTTATTTTTTACTTATTAAGTTTACCCTTCACTTCCCATACATTATTAAAACATAAAGCTAGTTCTCCACATCGCCTAGGAGCAAAAAATGCAACACATACATTTAAAGACTAGAACGAAGCAACTCATCCAAATAGTAAAATTAAACCCCTTTTTGGTGATGACAAGTTATGGAGACTGATGATTGAGAATAGACATTAAATCTTGTTCTCAGAACTTTAATTATTATCTATGACAAACGAAAACACACTACCTACTCTTGGAAGCCTGAATGATTTGCTGTGCTCCATATACACATGCACATGTTACTGTTTTCATAATTCCTGGAGAGGAATCCATTACACAGCTCAGTATGTATTTCATTCTGTCTGTGTGAAATTCAGACTTTTAATTAGGTATTGCTAATGAGGGAAGAAGACCACAAAATATAAATAAAATATTTCTGCTCCTTTTATTTCTTAATCTTCCTCATAATACTGCCAATATCATGCTAATCCCAAGGCATTTGCGAGTGCTGCAACAGTCACTGACTTCTCTGGCAATCACTTTGAAGTAGCACTGGTTTTGATCACCCGCTTCAATCATAATCAGAGGATAAATCAATTGACCACAGCAGTGGACAATTGCTTAAGCCTATTGCCCAGACAGCACTGTTGGAGAAGTGATATTGAAAGTCTAAAGGGCTAGTCAATATTTTTTTTGTTTTTTAAATTAAGATTCTTTGTGATGCAAGATTATCAGGCTATGCTAATGATAGAGAGGGATGATGTACCAGGATTTGGAAATTTTCCTAAGGTTTTCATACACTGAAAGGAGCGGCAATCTGTATTAAGCCTGATATGTGGATACGCTGTGTTAATTACCATTAATGTGATTTTTTTTTTTCTACAGAAGAAACATGGAGAACAACTTGCTGGGATGTTATTAGATGGCCTGTGATCCTTTGAAAAAAGGATAAATGCAAGTTTTAAGTTATTTAAATGGAACATCAGTGATTTACTGCATCTGAGGATGTAGACCTATAACCTCTAAAATATAATTATTGATTTAAGACATCTGTTAGCTGCACAATATAGAAATTATATTAGACTTGCAAGATTTCAGAAGACTGATGAGTAAGCGATATAAAAGAAAAAAAAAAAAATTATTAATGCATCTGGTAAGTCCTCAAGAGATACCCATATTGTGATCAGTCACTGAGGGACAAATGACAACCTTGTGGTTTAACCTCAGCCTGGGAAGTGCCTGGATATGCTTTTATCAAGTTGAACTTGAAGCATGCCATCATCTGAACTCTACTTCCACTTGGCTTCTAGTTGATATTTTTTTGAAAGAGAAGGGAAAAAGGTCAGGATGATCTTAGTTTTTCCTCTTCTATTTGTAATTCTTATGTTGTCATTCAAAAGCAGGTAACCTAATTCTGGATGAGAGTATAAATGTCACATCAGAGTCAGGGAAGAAAACCAGTGTCCTTTATGAGTGGAAAAAAAAAAAAAAAAACCCCAAAAATCCCAAAAACCAAACCAGGTTATCCCTAATTACAAATGAGACAATTACTGTCTTCAGAACATCATCTGTCCACCATTCCCGCTTAATTATATTTTGAATGTGTTCATGAAGGAAGAGAGAAGATACAATGTTCTGCCTTTCACAACATTTAGTACTTCCAAACAAATTAACAAATTTCTGTCCATGAAGACCACTGACTTATGGCTTTTTCTTCATTACATTGGGGTTTTTTGCCTTGTCATGGAGACGATTAAGGTAGGATCTGATTCTATAGTAGTGTAGTCTGGCATAATGGAATAAAATTTTTTGGACCTGCATCATTTTATAGTGCTGAAGTTCACACCACGTGCTATTTACTGTAAGTTCCTTAATTTATTTTACAATTTTCCATCTTATCAAAATTGGAAGAGAGATCTAGTCTTTGCCAAAAATTCCTAAAATTATCTGGTACTCTGTTGATCCATTCTTTTAAACACTGATTACGTTGCAATCGTGACCCTTGCACCCTCAAATAGAGCATGCTGGAAGGACAAGGTTTAATTTCTTCAGTTAGTGGAATTTAGTTGGACCGAAAGCATTAGTATAAAAGGTTCATATAGCTTATTAATTACCTCCGTGCTCTGCTGAGGTCTTTATAAGCCTGCAGCACTTTCCATTCACCCTGACCCTTAACAAATAACATCAGTAGGCATAATTTAGCAGGAAACCAGAATCTGATATTTCTTGTTGTTTTCATGATAACTCATGATATCTGCCCCTATCAAATTCCAAATTTATTGAATAGCAGTTTCAAGAGCTGGTTGTTCTACTATCTTGTAATCAAAACAAATAAACGTGTGTTATACAGTCAAAACAAACCTCTGAAGAACTTCACGTTGTACTATGTAAAGAAAAAAAGAGAGGGGGAAAAAAGAATCAACATTGGTGTTTCTGACACCAAGAGGATGGGAACACTATCTTAAGCTTAAAACTTTATTTATTCTTGTGCACCATTGACCATACATCCAATCAGGCAGGTTTTTGTCCTGAGACCTGCGAAATTTGCCTTGCAAAATAGTGGAAATGGATTTGATGTTTATTAAGATATTTTCTTGGTGTGTAATATCTTCTCTAGTGTTTCTCGCTCTAAAGGCTGAGTGGTACCTTCAGGGTTTTCCCATAGTCGCAGCAGTCCTGACACTGGTTTCACGACTGTAGCACTGCCAGTAGGCAAGAGGCCAGTAATATTTCCTCTCCTATAGCTACGTATCTTGCTGCAGTGGGTGCTGAAGGAGGAAGGTGGCTGCTGGTTAAAACTCTAGCAGCTCTTTGGGAGGGAAGGAGTCATCATTTCAGGTTTGAACATCAAAAAATGTTTCAAAAGGAAGGACATAGCTTTTAAATTTTGAAAGGAAAAAAAAAAAAAAGACAGAAACAGACTTTTCCTCCTTACCCTTTCTCTCCCCCGCGTTCTTGAAATTCACTCCCAAAAAGCTTGAAAAGCATTGTAAAAAACACTGCTACCATACTTTCTAAGGCTGTCTGATCCAGTCATCACTCAGCAGTTATTTGGGTTGGATGATCTTTCTTTTGATGGCTAGATTGTGACTGCATAATTCCACTGTGATTAGTGTGTTGTGCAAGTTTACCTACAGAAGTTCAGTGAGAAGTCTACTATCTACTTTAACTGCTGCGTCCTTTTGCCCCTCTTTCTGTTTAGGGGGTAAACATAATGTTTAAATCTCATAATGTTTAGAGACTGTGAGGCTTTTAATGTTTCTTGTTACTGATGTTATTGCTGGTATAAGAAGGTATAACCCAAATTAAAACCAATTCCTCCCCCTTAGCAAGCTCTCTGAAATTACTTAGAAGATGCATGTGGTTTTGCATCTTCAGGTTCCTTTTACTTTGTATTTTAATACTTCATGTGAGGCTTCGAGATGCCCTATTTTAGCTAATGAGTTTTACAGGCAGCATTCAATATTGCAGATTTACATAAATTGTACTTTGTCGATATTTGGGTAAACGTTGAATGTTCTGATCTCATCTATGTTTCTATCATTATTAAAAGACATAAACCCAGAAAGAATAACGTAACTTCTTGTTGTTTGTTTAAGTATTCACTAATTACCATTAATTTGATTAGTACAGCAAATTAAAGCAGAAAACAGACAGAGTTTGTTCATGGTTAAATTGCAGAAATCAGTGGGTTATGCAGTATTTGCATTTTAATTAAGTCATGAGCATTTAACGCTGTGTGCTGGAAATACAAATGGATTCTCTGGCTTCATTGAAATTTAACATTCATCTCATATTATTTATTTTGTGTATCTGTGTGTCTGATATCCACAGGTAGAAGAATGCAATTCTGTTACTAATACATACCCATAACATGCCAAAATTAACAAACAATTCTTTCCTATAGACTATTAAAACAATCCTAAATCTGCGCTACAGGTAATTCCGTAACTTGGTTTTATTATCACAGAATTACAGATTATGCTGAGTTGGAAGGGACCTACAAGGATCATCAAGTCCAACTCTTAGCCTGAACAGGACTACCCACACAGTCGCACAATGTGTCTGAGAGTTTCGTCTAAATGATTCTTTATCTCTTCCAGGCTTGGTGCTTCCCTGGGGAGCTTGTAGAACAGCCCTCGATCCTTGGCTGTTGGGTTTACAGACTGTGTGTTGAGAGAATCTTAGATTTGCAACACCACAGCACATTTAGTGCAGTTAAACTGTAGAGCAGAAAAGCGTTCCATGTTAGGGCCTGTGCAATGTGAGTGCTTAGTAACATTTAGGCATCTGCTCTGCATTCTGAAATTCAGCACAAAATTCTTCATAGGCTGTTTTTACACGCGTAGGGAAAGTTAAGAATCTCCCTGGTTAATTACCAGACAACAGTGTAGAGAGAACACCTTCTGTCCATACGGGCAGCCCTTTGTGAGCTTGATACTTCCAAACAAAGGCATTTCAAGCCCAAACAGAAAGTAGGGGCTTGCAGACTGTCTTCAAAATAGATTTTTACTTTTGGCTTGTTGGCTTTTGAGAGCTCTCAGGAGGATGTAATACCACTTAATCTCATCTGCAGAACAGCCAGGATGAATTATTCTCCAAAAGGAAGGAGGATATGCAGATTTCACTATCTCTGAAGGTGATCCAACCTGTAGTCTTCAATTTTAAAAATTTACTCAGCCATCAGTGATATTTCAGGTTAGGAGAATTCTCTTACTCACTAAATTCTGCTAAAATCAAAGCTAGTGCAGGAAAGCAAGAGCTTCATCTGGGTTGATTTTATCAGGCACTTGTCCTAAAATCTTATTTATTGCATTGGTCAAGGAATATATCTTGTTATTCCATGAAGATTGGAAAAGAGAGGTTGAGGGAGTTAAGACATTCTTTAGGCAAACGCTTGTAAGTCTCCTCTGGTGGAAGGGAAGATCCAGATCTTGGATCTTTCAGCTACAGCTGTGAATTGGCTTCTAAGAGGACAGTTGTTATTCACACAAGTTGGAGCTGACATAACAGGCCCTAGAGAGACTTGGACCTTTCATTCACTCAAGTGAGAACAGATGTCCTGAAGACATACCACTTTCAGCTTGGCTTCTTGTAGCCCCTTCATGGATCTGGGAGTTCTGGAGCTGTGAGCAGGTACTGGGAGATTCAGGGTTATGCAATGATATGCTTCATCCAGTTTGAAATCTAACATCAAATTACACAAACAGTGAAAAAGAAGATGTCAGGGGATTTTGTTGTACAGCTCCTGTTGGCATTAGTGGCCGCTCTATGACTAAATTGCTGTGGTCAGCAAAGAAATTCTTTCTTTTAAAGGAACGTATTAGGAAAAATAAGGAACTAATTCAGTGGCTGAATGCAACATCTGAAAGCATATGGTTCAGTGATTTCCTTCTCCGTTTTATAAGAAAACTACTTAAAACATAGAGAAAATTGTAAATTGGAGGAAGTACTGAGTATGCAGCTTCAGTCCAAGCTTTGTCTTCTCTGTCTGCTATTCTCATTGGTATGTAGCACGTGCACCATATAGAGTGCTGGCTTTAAAACAGTTGAATAGAATAAATGTCAACACTAAATAATTTCTATTGCCAACAAGCTGCCAGGAAATGTTTATCTCACTTCTGGTAATGTGCAAAAGACTTACTGCACAATGATGAATCATACCTTATATTACACACATGTTGATCATAAATGTTTATCAGACTTTGGGCAATTTCCAGAACATTGAAGAGACACTACAGTTTGTTGATGAGAAGGTCTGTCTTCTCATTAAGCAGATTTCTTCACTTTGAGTATAAGCAAAACATGTTTGACTAGTGTTAGATGGCTTTACCAGAGAAAAAGGGAAGATAGATCTCTTTTTGATGGAGTGTACAAACATATAGATGTATATCAGGATATATTCATTTTACTGTGTTCTGATAATCTTCTTTTGTTTTCTGCTTTTTATATTTTAAGAAAGATTTAATATTTTCTGATAGATAAAGTTGAAATATTTTTGTGGCAGCAGTGCCATAGTGAACATTACATGGATTTCTCTAGGTCTTAATAATGAAACTTCAAAGTTAACAAAGACTTGATTATGGTTTATTTGGGTACAGACACAGGCCGTAGTTTCTACTGTTATAGCAGATACATGCTTCAGTCACAAATTTTAAAACACGCTTACTGAACCCGCCATACAAAGACACATAACATTATGCTACTGATGGGAACTGAGAGAGCAACTTAGTGGCCTATGACAGAAGAAAATAAACTTTTATCTGTTTTTATATCCAGACTCATGCCCCAAATGTCAGATCATTCTTTCATTTAGACCTTCCCATCAGATCTAATGCTTACTGCAATATTGCTATGATCAATCAGGAGCAGGGAGAATTCAAAGGCATCACCCTTTGAGGGCAAAGTGAGACTAGTAGTCTGAATTTTCCTCAGTCTGAGAAGAATGACAAAGCCTCCTCCCCTATTCTCTGTTTTGATTAGAGCAGTGATTTCAAGATGCTTTTTCCTTTAAAAAAATCTCTCTTTTTTCCCTGCATTTACATTTAATAAAAAGAGAATGGATCTAAGAAAAGGATTATGTTAGCAAAAAAAAAAAATCTCAACAGGCTGCTGTCACACAATAAAAATTAATAAATGCACACTCTCTTGTTTAGGAGAGAAATCAGAGAGTTTTAATATACTTCACTGGAACATTTAAATTGCTACATCATAATTAATTCCATTGTTATCCAAGAATTACTAACTGGCAACCTAGTTATGCATACCTTAACATTCTTTTAAATATCCTTCTGAGACTTTCTCTCTCCTTTTGAAATAAGGGCCAATAATTTCAAATCAGATAAAGGTTTTGGGTTTTTAGTTTTGTTTTGGGTTTTTTTTTTTTTTTTTTTGTTCAGTAGCTGCTAAAATTTTTTGCTTTAGGAATGCTTTGGGCTGTTATAGAGAAGTCCTTTTTAATGAGGTATGTGCTTGAAATAAGATCAAAGGAATTTCAAGAAATAAAATGAAAATGAGGTCTCATAAAGAATTAGTACTGAAAATAAAAAAACCCTCAAGAGTGTGTTATCCACTTACTAAATAACTTTTGAATTACCTCTGAAAGCAGAGCATCCTTTACTATATGATTTATAAAAATTAACTGCTCTGGAACCAAGACTGAGTACTCTGACACAGGGCAGTGCAAAGGGCACACATGACTGTATGGACATATATTAAAAGCCTTTAGGCTCTAAGTAACTACCTTCTGCAAAAGGAGTTTCCCGCAGCAGTGAGGTAAAAGTACCGTGTTCCCTTTTTCTATTCCAGTAACTAGAGAAAAGTATGCTCTAGTAATGGCTCTGATAATGAGCCAAAATGCATTTTAGAAAGGTACAAAAATACATGGTAGAATTTGCCTGCAACGGCTGAAAAGTGTAAGCTAATGGAACCTAAACTGATTCAGTGTGGAAAGAACTCTCGTTCTTCCTTTTCACTGGGATGAAAGAGGGAAGACAGAAGGCTGTATTTTAGGATGGAGATTGTACATGGGTTCAAGGGTTCAAGGGTTTCATTTTCCATGTGAAGTGTTTTTCTGTACTGAATTGGGTTTGCACGGCAAGGATTTGGTAGTGGAGAGGAGGGGATGGTTACAGAGGTGGCTTCTATGAGAAATGCTAGAAGCTTCCCTTATGTCCAGTGAAGCCAGTATCAGATAAATCCCAGACAGATCCACCCCTGTCCAAGGCGGAGTCCATCAGAGGCAGTGGTAGCACCTCTAGGATAACATCTAAGAGTATTGGAGAAGTTAATGGAGGACTGTCTCCCATGGCAAAGATCCCACACAAGAGCATGGGAAGGATGTGAGCAGTGTTCCCCCTGGGGAGGAGAGAGCATCAGAGACCGTGTGTGATGAACGCACCTTAACTCCTACCCCTCATTCCCCGGCACGTCCCAGACGAAAAAGGTTAAAAAATCCTTTGAGGAGTTGTGTCCAGAAAGAAGGGAGGGGTAAGGGAGTGGAGTATTATTATCAGGTCCCTTTCTCATGATCCTACTGATTTGATTGTTAATAAGCTAATTTCCCTGAGCTGTCTGCTTTGTCCATGATAGTAACTGGTGAGTGATCCTTCCTTGTCCTTACCTTGACCCACAAATTTTTTGTTATATTTTTCCTTCCTGTCCAGCTAAGGAAGGGAGAAATAGAACAGGTTTGGTGGACATCTGGTGTTCAGCCAGAGTTAACCCACCATACATACCTTTCTAGTTTTTAAATAATTTTTTAATTACGGCAGCCAGGCTGAATATGCAGAGAAAAGAACAAGTCATGCTGCAAAGGGCTCACAAGCTGAAAAGCACAAGATGAAAGGCAAATAGAAATGACTGATGTCTGTTTTCACAAATGAGGACAGAAAATCTAGAGAAATTAGGAGAAAGCCTCACAAATTACTCAAATAATAATTTACGAGAGTTAAATTGGCTTGAGCAGAAATTAAACACTCCTGAAAATACCTGCTACTTTCTTTCCTGCACTCAAAGGGTCCTGGATTCTATCACCAGTTGTCTTGCCAGGACTTTACAGTGTCATCATAGAGAACTATCAAAAAAGTAAAGACTTGTGATACATGCCACAAAAGTCACACGCAAAATTACATGAAGTCTAGGATGATTGCTAATCATGTTCAATTCAATCCCTAGTAGCGTAAGGAATGCAGGGTAGAAGTCTTCACAAGGACATTTATAGACATCCTGAAAAATTAGTGCAGAATATAAGAACTAGATTTACAAATAACTTCTAAAGTGGGATTTCAGCCGTCATCAAGACTGTGTTAGATAAATGATCTTGTACAGCCTGAAAATCAGCATTCTCATTTTCACCTTTATTCAGAGTATGAAGCACCACTTGAAACTTCTGGTTTCTTTGTTTCTTTTTTTCTTGATTTGCTTCTTCATATCTCTGTATTTATTCAGTATAACCTAGCTGTGATCACTATCTACCATTAAGCATTGCTCACTAAATATTTCTTTTTTTGCTTTATTTTAGTAAATACTCCGGGATTCTACATCATAAAGCAGTTCATGAGTCAGTTGCCATGATGATTTCGGGTGGCTGGAAAATATCAAGATGCAAAATGTTGTGCACGTAGACCTACAAATATGAAAACAAATGCAAAAGTAATTTTTTTTTTTGACCACAATGGGATAGCAAAGTAACTACATCAAAATCTAGATGA
>VZTA01011997.1:0-74037 GCA_013398855.1 Mohoua ochrocephala
GCTCGGCCTCCTCCCCGCCTGCCGCGGTTCTGCCGTGCGGGCCTCGCCCAGACCCGAGCCCGCAGCCCGAGCCCAGTGCTGACGGTCACCCGGCGCGGGGGGCGGGACGCGGGGCGGTCAGGCTGGAGCGGCAGCTGCTCGACTGCCCTCGGGACTCCGCTGCAACCACGGCCTGGCACCACCGCGGCTTGGCGGCGCGAGCTGCTGGCGGGCTGGCACCGCCGATATTGCCCTTCCCTAGGCGGAGCTTGTGCCTTCTCATGGCACAGAGGGCAGCGTTGGCTGGTGAGGTTTGTGTGTGAGGGAAGTTGGTTTATGCTTTGGTTTTTTACAATTTTCAGGTGCAGTTTCAGCTCGGTCATTGTTTCTTCGCTACTAAACAAATGCAGCCCTCAATTAAAACCCAGTTGTTCCCAGTCCTCGTGGAGCTGTGGATTGCACACCCTCATCAACTAATGTGGTGCAAAGTTATGTGCCTGTATGGGACGTTATCTGAGAAATACGACATGTATTTCATTGTGTGATCTGTGTTGTAAATAAGATAACTTCTCTGGGCATTTGAAATGCAGCTGTTAAAGTGGGGGGAAAAATTACTTGAGTAACAGCTGATAGCCATACGAGGAGTGGCTGAGGTCACTTGGTCTGTTCAGCCTAGAGAAGAGGAGACTGAGGGGAGACCTCATGGCAGTCCTCATGAGGAGAAGAGGAGGGACAGACAGTGATCTCTTCTCTGTGGTGACCAGTGACAGGACCCAAGGGAATGGTTTGAAGTTGTGTCAGGGGAGATCTAGGTTAGATATTGGAAACAGATTCTTCACCCAGAGAGTGGGTTGGACACTGGAATAGGCTCCTCAGGGAAGTGATTGCAGCACCAAACCTGACAGAGTTCCAGAAGAGTTTGGTCAATGCTCTCAGACACATGGTGGGATTATTGGAGATGCCATGTGCAGGACTAAGAGTTGTACACTGTGATCTTTGTGGGTCCCTTCCAACTCAGAATATTCTATGATTCTATTATGGAAAGGTGACAAGGCTAGTCTGAAAAATTTGTGGTTAATGTAAATGTCCTCACTCTTTAAGCTCACTATCAATTTCATATTAGTTATTTGATTTTTAAGCCAATCCAAGGAAGTTTTGAGTATTGGAAGTCTCACTTGGGCTTAACAGTGGAACAGATAAATTCCCATTTGAAGTAATAACTGGTTTTTCAGTAACTCTTAAGTCTCATTGTGGCTGCACCTACCGCGATTTTCTATAGTGCCAATTTCTGTCCATCCTTACGGTGCTCTTCTACAGGTCAATCTGCTGTTTTCACTACAGCTGTTACACTCTTGATACATTTACTAACGTTGTATCATTTTTTTGTTGTTTCTGTGTGAGAGCTTTTAAATCCTAACTTAAAAAAAAGAGGTTATAAATACAACTAGCTTTTAATAAAGTTAGGTATTTTTGAACCTAACTGCCATGATAAAGATGGCTAAACTAGTGCTTTTAAAACAGTTACTTCATCAGAAGCTTATTGCTGTTTTGTGCAATGAGCTCTCATTTTTTTCTCTGTCTTGTATCAGGTTTTTGGTTCATCACTTTTCTAGTAACTACAATAGTGTTCCAGGGACTTGCGTTTTTGCAGATTGTTGGTTATTAGTGCCTGCCTGATGAACTTCCGTGGCTATGCTTAGTTTTAGATGGGCAGCTGCTTTTAAAGCAACGTCTTGACATAGCCTAATGATATTTGTAAAATGTTTTAAAGGACTTGTTCATGATTTTGGTGCTTTACCTTACAATACTGGTTTTGACACTTTCTTTGAGTGTATGCATACAGCACTGCATTGGAGTTTTGGACCTCTCAGATCCATGGACTACCTTTAAGGAAATGTGTGTATAAACATGTATATATGCTTGTACATATTAAAAAATGAGGAAGATGAAGTCAGTATGTTTGCTTTCCTTACATTGGTATCTGCACCTCCACTGGGAAATATTTGAGCAGGGTGGGGGAAGGATCCACTGTTGGTTTTGTCTTTGAGAGCAACAGCTAGCAGGATTCCTAGAATACATTTTGTATGTTAATGTAGTTAAAGAAGCTAAAAATTTGGAAGCTGTTTGTACTCTAAAATGGATGTAGATGTTTCCTTTGGCAATGGAGACCACTTGCAGGAGCTGTTCCTGCACACCTCCTCTAATCAAATCCTTTACCTCTTACTGCAATTTTGATTGTTCAGGCTACAGATTTTTGACCTCTCAATTGTGCCGATAAAACTGTTACTGGGCCAGGTTATTTTTAACCTGCCCTGCTTCACACCATAGTTTTGTGCAAAGTTGTGCTGGCACAACTGAGGAAGCAGTGCCGGAGCAGGGCAGGAACTCATTAGGCCAGCAACTCATTAGGTCAGCTTTCTTCCCAGGAAAAAAGAAGTCAGGGAAAGCTTCAACTTATTGGATTGAAATAAAGAAAATTAGGTGAAAAGATGTGAAATTAATCTTGATACTTGCCTTTTAGAAGCTGCTCTGCGTTTTGAGTCACCTTCCTGATTCATAAAATGAAGTATCTGTAAGAGGTGTCACCAGTTGGTGTCACTTTCTAAAAGCCCATGGCTATGTTATCAAATTACTTTAAACTGTATTTAAGAAAAAAATCAGCTGCGTTACAGTGTAGATGAGGTTATCACATGTATCTTGTTAGGATTCTGGGAACGTATAGATTGCTTGTGCCTATTTTGTGTTTTTAATATAAATTGCATTGCATCCTCCGAGCACATTTTATAATTTATTACTTTTTTTCCCCTGAGGTCAAGTAAAACTAAATTCTTAAAATAAAAACACTGCTCACTTATGTTGTCTGTTCTATAAAAGAAGTCTCTGAAATAGTAATTTATTTTGCCTTAAAGTCTGTTAAACTTTGTGTTATTGAAAAAAAAATATATGTTCTAAAGAGTGTCCTGCAGAAAAGAAAAAATGATAGAGTTAAGCTTGATTCTCTTTCCAAGACCTGGCATGTGGTCCATGTCATCTCTGTCAGGTGGAAATTCACTTCAGAATCTTCCTTTTTTTCCCCATACAAGAATTTAGTTTAGTATCCTGTTCTCTTCTTTCCTAGCACCATGTCTAACTTCAGCACCCTAAACTGGTGCTGAAGGAGGAAGCAAAGATAAGAGTTTAGCTTTCCTGCTTTATTTTATCGCAAGACTTAACATGTGCTAACACCAGCATCCCCATTCTCATACAAGTAGAGGATGATTCTGTCTGCTCCCCTGTGATGTTACAGACCAATTATTTCTGCAGTCTTATTAGATTATTTGTACTCTGTAAAGAAATAGCAAAGTTTCTTATTTATTGTTTTGTTCAGAAATACTTTCAAGATTATGTTAAAGAATGTTAAAAGAAAGAAGAAAACTTTATTGGCCATCTCTGTTTACTCAATAAATAAATAAAACCAGTTGTGATAAGAGATGCTGATCTTAATTTGGTTAATTCCAAAAGGTACATCTTTTTCTTTACTGTATTTGTACATTACTTTTGTTTACTGCAACAGAAAGTCTGCAGGCATGAGGGACTCAATCTAATGAGATCTATGAGAAATTTTTATTGAGTCTTAATTGATAATGAAAACAGCATGCAGTGCATTGTAGGTATGGCTTGGGGATTTTGCTGTTGTGGAGTTTTTTTGTTTGAAGTGTTTTTTGTGGGTTGTTCATGTTGTTTTGTGGGTTTTGGGAAATTTTGTGTAGGTTTTGTTGGGGTTTAAAGAAAATGTGACCATATGGGAAGCCCTGGCAAAATCTTGGAAAATTTGGGAAGCTGCGGTAGGTTGTGGGTTAGGGTGGGGTTTTGTTTTGTTTCTGTTGGGTTTTTTAGGATGCAAAGAGAATAAAGCTGTAATCGGTGTTTCACTAACTCGATTGTGCCAGGTAAATTATGTGCTTTGTAGAAGGCCCTTCACATTTCTTATGAATCACTTGCCTGGAATAGGAGTATTTTTTAAAAGATACCTTTCACTGTGGCTTCCACTGAGGCTTCCTCTGATAGGTGCTGATGTTTTATACAAAAATAGCTTAAATTCTGTGGAGGATATCTTTGGTCTTTAATAGCAAAGATGAGCATTCAAGTAATTGTCAGAGTGGTGATGTGGCATCAATCTTTGAAGATCTCCTGTATCAGATCATGTTTGATCTATAAAGAGCGGGGAGGGAGGGAGGCCATTCTGTGGGGATTATTGACAACTGCAGTATTCCTTACTGAGCAGTGAAGCATTTCATGAAAGTACTGAATGTTTGGCTCTGTGTCTTTTTTGGGTTTTTTTTACTGTCTAGTCTCAAGATGGCAGAATTATTTATGGAATGTGAAGAAGAGGAGCTAGAACCCTGGCAAAAGAGAGTGAGAGAAGTGGAAGAGGATGATGAGGATGATGATGACGAGCCAATCTTTGTTGGGGAAATCTCAAGCTCGAAGCCAGCTACTACATGTAAGACCACACTTTTCCATAATTTAAAACAGAAATTTCAAGGTATAGAAAGTTAAACTTAGTTTGAAAGTATAGAACTTTTATCAGTATTACCTAAGAAATTCTACATCTTTAAGCTGTATGTCTCTGTCTTACTGAAAATCAGAATTCTTAAGAAATTCTATCGTAAACCCCAGGTTATGCATGGTTCTGGTTACCTCTAATCTTAAATCTCTGAGGTCAAAATAAGGACATTTGAAGGTTTTAGCATAAGCAACAGAGTTTAAAAGCCAGTATATACAAGGCTGAAACCATGCATGCAATTGCTCTCGGTATAGTTATTATTTAGTTATATATTTGGCAGTGTCTCCCTACTAAAAGAATGTGCATGAATTTAAGCCTTCCTGTTACAGTCCTTTTTTTTTTTTTTTTCTCCACTCCTCATTTCATATGTTGGTGAACATCATTCTGGCAAAACCAAGGTAACTGTCTTAAGTGTCTATAATAAAAACACGATCTGGAAAGTGATTAATATAAAAATACTGAAAGCCTTTCTGTGAAGTAGGAGATTTTTATTGATAAATTTACCCATCTTTGTGAAATAGAGAGGTTTTTTTCCTCAAGTTCCGTAGTTTTTGCCTAAATGCAAGCAGTGCAGGGAGTCAGGTTGGGTGGTTGTGATGACAGGAGATGCGTCAGGGTTCCATGTTTGTCCTATACTTGGGCTTTGGCAGGTAAGTAAAGAAGAACATTTTTTTGTTGTTGCTTTAATTAACTTTAGTAATGAAACGTTTTGATTTCTGTGTATCCATCTTGTATCACTTTTCTAGAGCTTTGACCTAAGGTTTCCCTAGGAGTCATATACCCAAGACTTTGCCTGGTGAGGTTTGCTGCTCGCAGTTTCTGCCTCATCTCTGCTGTGCTTGTATCCAAGATTTCCATGGTAGTTTTCTGAAGGTGAATAATTTGCAGTGAAGGATCTCGAGACACAGTGTTACACTAGGCTGTCTGTCACACTCTGCTGTGTGGATTTCAGAGCCGTTATTAGCCGTTCAGTCATTCTAGTTCACAATACTTTCATCTTGCATCTATTACTTAGTTGCTCGCTAGGATAGTAAGTTTAAGGCTTCTTACACTAGGTTAAAAAAGTGGAAACATGATTTTAAATATTAAAAGAATACTGAATCTGATATTTAAGTTCTCTCACCTGAAAATATTTTTTAAGAGTGAGTATTTTAAAAATACTCTGGATACTCTGAAAAATTTGAAGAATATTTAAAAATTATTCTACGTTTTCTGCAGTTACAAACTTTTAGAATGTCTGAAAAATATTCTTACTGTTTTCTGGAAGGCCCAGAGGCCTCTGGATTGCTGTTGGTCATTGGCAGTAGGTCGTGGCATAGAACAACTATTAAGACACTAGCATGTGTTGGAACAACAAATACGCCAAGTTTGGTTGCAATTGTTGTAGCCTCAAGATTTTTTTGTAATCAAAGGATAGAAATAATTCAGGTGAAAACTATAATTTTGGTATGATTCTGTGAACTTCAAGAACTTTGGTAAAAGATAGAGACTTAAAATGTTTGCTTCTTATTCTAGTGCTGTCCATACTTGGTCCTGACACAAGTAAAATCACTTATGGTGTAACTTTTTACTTTATCTTTTTTCCTTCCCTTTCCTCAACTTTTCTCTTTTTAATCTTCTACTTCACTATCAAAAACAGCTATGGAAGAATGACCTCAGTTCTTCTCTGGCTTGTAAGTAGTACTACCTGGCGCTAGTCAGGCTTCAGTTTGTTATTGGTGATAGGCAAGATACCGTGAATTCAGCTTCGCTTATCACTGTTTAGTTTGCACCTGATCAGATGAAAAATTGATGACAAATAGAAACTGACGTGTAGGTCTTTATTTTTCTGAAAAGTATAGCTTCTACAATGCATTGCATTTTGTTAACCTTTTCCTGCAAGTACGATTATTAGTTTTTGTACAGACTGTGTGGAAAACTTGAAGGAAATAGTTAAAACCCCAACTTTGACCTGCTGGCAAAGAGTGGTGTGGAATCAAGTGTCCCTTCTGATGTACGGGAGGATTGTTTTGGCTGAGATGAAAAGTAGTTCACACTTTGTTCCCTTTACCTTTTTCTGCAACTGCTCATTATTCCTACGGTTACCACTTGTTGTTCTTGCTTCCTTTTTCATAATGATACAAACCTGTAATTTGTTACTGCTTTAAAAGGTAATTCTGCATGTCAGCATGCTTATGCTTCAGTGCTGTTTTACCTAAACAGGACAAATAACACTTTGATGGAAGAGGGAAAAGCGCACATCAAGTCTATGATGAATCAGTTGAGCCATGTAAATGTAGTTTATAATTTCAAATAACTGACTTCCTGAAATGTTCTTTTTAAAAGCGGTAAAGCCTACCTTTGTAATTTAGGATGTGTGCACATCAGACTGTCTTGACTATGCTTTGTGAGACGTAACTTTTAGGATAGCTTTTCTTTTGTAGATGGATGATGCTTTAGTTTAATTTCACTCTGGAATTCGTATATGAGATATAGATTCATGTATGAGGTATAGATTTGTTAACAATCACAAAATGTATGTGTTCAGCTAAGTACCAAAATAATTTAGTCTTTGTAGTTACTGTTATGTTGAAGTAAATATAGTATTACTGTTACAGGACCAAATTTTGCCATATCTTAAAAAATGCAAACCTGTTTAAATCTGTTGGCTGCAGCTGCTTTTTTATTAGTGTGATCTAAATGCAGGTGGCAGGTTGAAAGCTGTGATCTTTGGAGCTCTACTGCTATTAGATTTATTTATTAACTTGAGAAATGTATACTAAGGAGCCGTTGCTGGTGGAAATAGCCTTAAGGTTATTAAACACAATATGTAGATACTCTGTTGTTTGAGAACCTGATGTAATTTGACCCTGGTTTGAGAAGTTACTTCAACCCTTGCTGGTTAGGTATTGGAGAATCAATCTAATTTCATATGCATATTTTCACAGGTCAGAGCAAGCAACTTGTCAGCAACACTAATGGAACTGAGAATCTGGGAGTAGAAAAGTATTTTGATTTGATGAATATTTTTGTAACTTTCTGAAATTGTCAGAAACCTCAGAGTAAGACATACAATGTCGGGGAATATCAGTGGCATTAGTTAGGGAGTAAATGTAATTTAAGAAATTGCATGTGCTTCTGCTGAGCTAGAACTCTGGACACAGACTACCATGTAGGATATGTAAGAAAATCAGTGCTCTTGTAATGCAGTTCCAGTACAACTTCTTTGTTTGCTGATCTGTTGATTTTCCTTTCACGTTGGAAAATAGGTGTCATGAAGTCTAAAATCCAGTTTGTAAGTGCTGTATTTTGCTAATACAGAGGTAAATTGTGTCATTACTAGTTTAGAGAAAATGCTTCCTTTAATGTAGAGCGTTCTAGTGTTTGGGAAACATGTATATGTGAGAAAGAGACATAAATAAATGCACTATTATCAGCAAATTTAAATGTTAATGAAATGTCCTTTTTTGTTGTTGTTGTTTGTACTCTTACGTGTGTGTTTATCTGTCTCCAAGAAAATAAGCACTGAGGTTCTTAAGCGAATTAGCTTAACCAAAGAGGAGTGGAAGAACGTATCTTAATTTGTACAAATTACACTTGGTTTTGCCAGGTTTTTGTTGTAGAAATAATATTTTAATTTATAAGTCAAATCCTGATTGGCTCAATTAATGTATATGAATGCAGCTTTTAAATTTGAAAAGCAATGAAGCTATTAATTTATTTGCAATTAAGATAAATGTAACTTTTGACAGATATATTGAACAGAGTCAACCTCAGCTCACCACGAAGGGGGATACAGAATGGTGCACCCAGTAGAGGTACTTTATTGTCCTAATATGGTAATTAAAACCAAAAAAATCCACAACACTTATGAAACACTTGACTGCAAAATTATATAAAGATAACTTTGGAATCCTTTGCAACAGGTACAGTCACTACATTCAAGTCTGAGAGCCAGCATTACGCGACGCCTGCCTCCAGCCCCGGCGCCATGCCTGCTCCGCCAGTCTTTCAGACTGTACCCAGACCTGCGACCGGCTTGGTGGGAGTTCAGCAGTTGGCTGTAGCAGTGAATGTTTCAGGAACTTTACAAACACTGCAGAGACCGGTTGCTGGATGTTTGTCAGTACAGCAGATGCCTGGGTCAAGTTCTGGCATAGCACAGCCCGTTAGCAGACCTGTAACCATTCCAGTGACAACGCAGCCAGTATCAAGAAATATCACAGTTCCTGTAGTGGCTCAACCTGTATCCAGGCCAGAGACTACTGCAACAGCACAGCCTGTAATACTCAATCAGGTAAATCTTTATTCCTTTAAAATGTAAGAGGTACGATTACTTTGGAATAAATTAATGAAGAACATACTGACTCAGTCTAGTGTTTTAAAGATCTGGACTAAATTATAGACTAGCATTATGTAAACTGTAAAGATGCTAGGACCATAACCTTGCACTGGTAAATTAGAATATATATTTGGAAATACTGATTTGGAAGACTCAAAGATGATAGCTTTAGTAAGAGTAAGATGGCATTAAATGAAAATCCTAGACACTAGAGAAATTACTACTGTTTAGATTCTTTATGTTCTGTGGAGAAGTGACGCAAATTCATTCTCTAAATTTTGCAGATTTCTTTGCTCAGAGATGGATCCTCTGTATTGATAAATTAATTTAATTTTTAAATAGCTTGCATTTAGTGTGTAAAGCAACTTTGTGGATTTTCCACCTGTTTTTTACAGTGCCTTGCTTGGGATTTTTGATTTTTAAGAGAATGCTGTAGTGGTAGTTCCTCAGCGGGTTTTGCTTTTCATTCATGTGGCACATGAATGAAAACATTGTGAAACAGTAGTATGGTAAAGAGGTTTAAGGGACGGAAAGACACGATCAGCAGTTGAAACAATTTGGCAATGTATGTGTTTCACTTGAAAAGCCTAAGGGAATTGTGCACTTAGGTCATATATCATAGACCTTCCTGGGTTGCCACAGAACCCCAGAATGTTGCCATGAGAGAGTCGAGTTAGATGCTGGTTTTGTTGCATTATCTGTTGTTGGACATATGAGAGAGAAAGAATGAGGATTAAAATTCCATATTTGTATGAGGTAAACTATGATGCAATACCTTTATTGAAAATAATTTACACTGAAACTGTTCAGACAGTGTGCCTATAAAATTAGCTACTACTGTCAGGTTAAAATGAAGCCTGACAAGTATGCACCATCTCCATTGTCCATGAAAATAGACGTACCTGAGGTTGTTTCAGCTGTTAGTCTTTTGGTGTAAGTAAAAATCATGCAGCTTAATGGATTCTGCATTTGCTGAGCAGGGCAATCAGTCTGAATGAAGACAGTTAGGCCATTAAAACATGACGACTGGAATTGGGTGTTCTTCTTAAGACTTGTGGCTAGATAATTGCTGATGAGAGGCTGTATTTTAAGAAAGACAGAATTAAAACAATGCAGTGTAATTATTGCCTATCAACTGGCTAGCTGAATCTTTGGCAAATTCAGTAGGAAAAAAACGTCATACTTGCCAATTTTGAGTCTTCAGCAGTTGATTGATAGTTCGCAGAGAGAAATTGTGGATGTGTCTGAAGTGGGTTAGCTAAATTAGTCTGTCGCTGTTAAGAAGGCCTAAGAAATTATATAATTAAAAGTCCAGATATCAGTAGGATATCTAGGTTGCTTCTTTAGTCCTCTTAAATCTATCTTTTTAAAGCAAGACAGATTAATACAGAAAGGTTTGCTGCTTTACATGATGTGTACACATATTTCAAGTCTGTGAATTTTTTTATAAGTTTACTGATGACATAGTATGCTTTATTTAAATCCTTTAGAAGTGTACTATTATGTCCTGCAGAATATTTACCGCAAAAGAAAGCCTTCTCCTTTACTTCCCTCACACACACAGGCACATGTTTTTGTTCTAACTGACAAAGCTGGTAGGGGCTTCTACTGACCAAAGCTCAGAGTAAACAGAGCTAGGAAAGCTGAACTTTTCTGCGGGGTGTACGTAAGCTGGATGTAACTCATCAAGACAGTGATTTCCTTTAAAGAAAGCATGCAGATTGCACTTCTATTTGTGAGACTTCTTTCTCATTCGTTGAGTTTATTTATGTCACAGACGAAGCTTTAGTTAAGTATTTATGGTGTTACTTTGTCAAAATCTACAGGTTGTTTTTCCATGGCAGAGTAGAGAAACAGCTATTTGAAGAAGTTGCAGTCTGAAATAGGACATGGAAAAGGTTCTTTAACCATGTATTAATCAGTTCTGTCTATTCCAGGTTAGACTGACATGCTTTAGAAACTAATGCATCCTTTTCTGGGATAACCAGTGCATACAGGTTCTGTGGTCTCTTGAAACTTCTGCCGTTCGTTGAAATTATCATCTTATACGGTTTCTTTACAGTATTGGCATGAGCTCTTAATTGTCATGGTTTTCATGAGCTCTTAATTTTTTTTAAGCTATCCTAAGTGTAACATCCTGTTATTTGGATGTTAAGAAATTCTTGAGTACCTTTAGGAAGTTTTGTTTGCATTTTTTTTTCCTTGTTTGAGACGTGGTGAATCTTGCATCTCTTCAGCTTAACTTTTCTAGATTCAGAACTGTATTTTCAGTTTCAGCATTATCTAGAATTTGTTTTCTTGTTTATATTGTTATTACCACTTGATGATGTTACACTTTTTATGGAGGAAGAAGCTTGTTTGATGTGCCTTTTTTTAGAGAGGTACTATAGTTTAGTTTCTTGGGCAAAGTTCTGTGATTTTTAATCACTCCTGCCACATTGTCATTTGCTGTTCTTAGTGTTATATGTATACTACCTGTATTTTGGCTCATGTCCGTGGTTTGAATTTTCTTCATTCAGGAGCTCCTTAGGGTTTTTTGGATTCCTCAGCCCCTCCCCATCTAGTGTTTGTTTCACTGGGGGCTGCTGTTTTATAGTGATGATTTTCTGCCTTGGGCTTTCTGTGACATTTTTGTTCACACATGTTCTGTTTCTTCCCAACTTCATTCTTCCTAAGTGGCTAAAGCTTCAAATAAGTTTTTCTGGGAAGTGTTTGACATTTGGATCTTCAGCTTCCAGGTGTTGAAACTTACCTTTGAAAATACCATGTTGTGAAGATCACTGTGAGGTATGACTGGACACTGGCAGGACCCCCTTTTAGCTGAACATCCTTCAGAGTGCCTTTGCATTCTAAATACAGTGCAATATATTTTAATCTCAGGATGTCAAAAGACTTTCTTCTGTGGAAACTGGTTGCTTCTGATCGCCTACTGGGTTGAAACACTTATCTCCTCAATTTCTCAACAGGTCTATAATTTGCCTCTTGTCATTGTTTGGTATTCCAGTTTTATCATTGAAATACCTCTTTCCAATCACAAGCTTGATTCGCTGACTTCCTAAGTAAGTCAGTCTATTTTTTGTGTTGTTACTGTACTACATGCTATGTACTAACTGATGTGCAGTTCCAGAAATTCAGAGATGATTTTTACTTCAGTCATACAGTTCACAGCAATTTTAATTCAGTCAGAGCTATTATTGCATTTCATAGCATAGGACTACCCTCTTCTTTAAGAAAAATTTGTCCTTAGCAGTGAAGGTGTTCTATAATTCAGTGCTCAGAATGCTCTCCACTAAGCTACAGCCAATTCTGTCTTTCCCATACTTAACAGGCACTTTCCTCAATCAGTGTGATTCAGGTTCCAGTTGTTCCTACGTAATTTTGGGAGAACAAAGGTCCAATACTATGCATGGTAATTTTTCAGAGTGGGTTTGATTATCAATTACCACATGGGCTTCCACAGTTAGAAAATCTAGGATGCAGACTATGAACCCAATATTTTCACTAGTCCCTTAGAAAATTAAAAGTAGTGGTATATTACTTCTCTTCACTCGATCCCTAGGAAATTAATTTACAAAGATGTAGGGTTTTGCCTTTCTGCATGTGAGAGCACCTGTACATGTTAGTTTGATTTATTTTTTGTTTCATCAATGTGGTAAGGCTATTTTGTTTTGGTTTTTTTAAACATTATTGTTTCCTAAAGCATTGGACAATATTGGGGGGTTTGTATGTAAAATGACAGAGCCAAATTACATTAAAATAATACTTGTCAACAGAAAAGGAGTTTTTGAAAAATAGGAGATGGAGTTTTCAGTGTGTCTGTTGTTACCTTTTTTTGCTTGCTGGATATGTTTAGTATATACTGGGGACATGTACCCATGCCACCAAAATACCCAAGCTATGATCTGGATGAAAATTAAAATGTTGGCAGGACATAAAAACAAAGAAACTACAGACTAGTAAGAGATGCAGAGTTGGTATGTAGCTGTTGTATTGGTCACATTTCAAACATAAATGGTGTGCACAGGGCCCTGCACTCAGAGCCTGCCACAGGTTTATCCCCTGAGCATTAGCTGTGCTTGGGACGTGGCCTGCAGGCTGAGCTGCTTTGCTTGTCCTTTCACTGACTCTTCTGAAACTGTTGTGACTACAGTAACACCTCTATTGTGACTGCAGCTCGTGTAGCTGTTACTCATAGCAAATGCAATACAGAAATTTAGTAACTCTTTCCACAGCTACTCCTGTACATCTGTCTTTAATTTGGTTAGAGTGGATTAGGTGACTCACCAGAAGAAAGAATGGCTCTTTATTAAGGTCATGAAGGGCCTTCGCTTAAGGGGATGTACAATAAAAAGGCAGGATGGGGAGCAGCATCTTCTTTTTTGTTCTGATATTTAGGAGTCCTAAACCAGATTATTATACCTGTTTATGTACTTTTGCTCCTTTAGCTTTATTTCCATTAAGTTTGGATAACATGGTGGTAGTTAAAAATGTGATAGCTTCCACAGGGGTGTTTTCAAATAAGTAACACAATTGTGAATGGGAAGCAGTTTGTGAGCTCGAGCTTTTCAGCAAAACGTATTTTGGCCTTTGTCTCATGGATACACTGATGACAAGATCTCTGTATGTGTATTGGGTGTTTTTTCTCATTTGTTTATTTTTTTTAATTTAGGAAAATAGCACTATTGTCAATTTTTTTTGTTTCGCAGTACAGCTTGATGAAGTGTAACCATTTGAATTATTTCAGAGTGGAAGTTGCCAATACTTTTCCATTTCTACCTTAGTATTAAATTAAACCTAACTATTATGTTTTTTCTTAAGTGCTTATTGCTATTCCTGAAAGTATTTCATGTTTCAGATTGTGCTAGGATAAATGGCCTATTAAAATGTGACCAGTATTGATGAATCTTGAAAAATGTTTCTCCCACCTCCCCCTCTTAACTTTGAATATTTGTAAAGAGAACTAAATTTCATGTTTCTTTTTCCTCCAAAAGTGTTACCTGTTGAGTGATCAGTGGAACTGTTTAGTTTTAACAGATTCCAGTGCTGGAGACGAGAAATGTGGACTATTTGATTTTTTAGGTTATATGTACTAAAGGGCAAGCCTTTTAAACTGAAGGATAAAAGAATACCTGTACTTGGAGAGCACGAAACTTAATTTAACAAGGTGCTGGGAAACATGAACCAACTTTTAGGTTAGCTGGCCTTTGAAAAGAGGGTTTGATTATATTATTTTCAGAAATCCTTACAAAATTACTCTACAGAAAAGAAAAAACCCTTGATGATATCAGGAATGAGTGCCCTTCCCAGTTAAGATGCTATAGATACCCCTTACATTCATTAAAGCTTGAGCACTTTGTAGAATTTGATCTTAATATCATCTTGCTTTGAGAAGCTTCTGCTTGCTACAAGTTTGTGCTACTTTTGAGTTCTGGTTTTTGATCTTTTAAAATGCAGCTAGATGTTATGTAGGAGTAACAGGCAAATGCCTGAGTTTAGGTTGAAGGAAGAAAGTATTTCATTTTTTTTAAAAACAATCAAGTGTAATTTGAAACATCATCAGATTTTTTGAACAAAAGCATTTACAATTAGCAATTCAAACAGATTAGTGAGATTTCATTAAATGGTCTTTCCCAGGTCTTAGGATTGTTCTTACTATTCTGAATACACAGCTATGAAAAATTAACAAGCACTGGTGAGAATTGCAACCTTAGTAAATGTCAAAAGAAACTATTTTGGGGAGATTGTAATGAACTTGGTTTTCAGCTGAGTACTTCTGAGTACTTTTAAGCAATCATATGTTTTTAAAATAAACCCTTTGAAGCCTGCAAGTAAAAAACTATTAAACCTCAAATTTCTTTTCCCTCTTGAAAATATCTTATTAGGATTATATTATGGATTCTCCACCAGATGCACCAGATAATACATCTGGTATACTGTTTGGTGTGAGACAGAACTCGGGAGTTCCACAGTACCAGACTGGGCCAGCAGTGAATGTAACAGGTGGGTATAACTGTAGTAGTTGATAAGAGAAAGAAACAACCTAATGTCGTTTAACTCTAGTGCAGATCTTTGGGTTATAACTTTAAATAGGATTTCTAGAATATAGTATAGCTACTTTTTTCTTCCCCC
Organism: Mohoua ochrocephala; assembly: GCA_013398855.1. Classification (NCBI taxonomy): domain Eukaryota; kingdom Metazoa; phylum Chordata; class Aves; order Passeriformes; family Acanthizidae; genus Mohoua; species Mohoua ochrocephala. The sequence goes on from VZTA01011997.1 coordinate 14,976, forward strand.
TGTACATAACACTGTATAATGTTTAATGAAATAAACTTTGGAGTCTTGTGTTGTCAGACTTTGCTTTTCAGTGCATTAGACTGGCTATAAAATCAACTGATGTCATCTTATAATGCTCATTTAGATGGGGAAAAGCGTTGCCAGATCCACTGTATCTTTATTGACAGGTAAAGGTTTGTTTTCAATATATTCATCACTCTTTGGCCAGTGGGAATAGGAAAGACTGTTAGCAAAAGAGGAGCTGTACAGTACCTGAAGAACTGAGTCTGCTGGATGGATTCCCTGTGATATTGATCTTGGTTTTCTGACTGCTATATGCAGGAGTTGGAGTAGATGGGATCAAAAGGATCATTCCTGGAAAGGAGAGGAAGGGAGAGAGTATGTAATTTGACAAAAACCCCTTTTTTTTTTTTTCAACTAGCTGAACTGCATTTCAGCAGTAAATATTTAACCTACTTAAAAAGAAGCCAAAAAGCACCTTCTGTGTGTGTGTGTGTGTGACAGCAGATTAAGTAGATTTGAAGAATGCAGTGTATTCAGTCTTAAGAAGGCTATAACTTGGGACTTCCCTCCTCCTTTTTGAAGGATTGTACTTTTGTAATAACCGACCAGAATCCCATTATTCTGTCCATAAGTTATGGATGACAATGACTTCTGATTCTTCCCTGAGGTAACTGGTTAAGTACAGTGAATGGCCTGTCTTGTCATGCTAAGAAATTGCTTAGGACAGAGGGATAGCTAGTTTGCTCAGCTTCCTGTGAGGATTTTGCATTTTTAATTTAGTTATTCACTCCAGATATGTGTTGATGAAGGCTTAGTAGTGTATTTTCTTGCTTGTGTCCAGCCGTTCTGTTGGTGTCATTCTTGTCTTGGGTTAAACAGCTTTTTGTCAAGTAAGGAAATGGTTTGTATTTTGTAAATGGTTCAGTATTCCAGCCCTTGTTCTCCAAATAACAGGTATTAAAGTTTAGTTGTTTGTGGGTTTAGGTTTTTTAACTTTGAAGACTTGCTTGCTTACTTAAAAATTACTTGTATTAGTCTCTCGCTGAGAAAAAATGAAATGCTTAAAAGCGTTGAGGATTGCAGTTCAAAGCATTTTAAATGTGCCATACTTAGTCTATGTTTATTTCTGTAAGATAAAATAAAAGTTTTATTACTGTGGATTGAAACATGAATATTTTTATGACACAGAAGGCAAATTTAAGATAAATTTCACTTTGCGAGAAGGAAGTGTCTGTGTATTTTGTAGTTTGGCTTGCTTAGTGAGGCCACGTAATGAGATTACATTCATGCTCATGTATGCCAAAGCCTACTTGCCTGTGTTGGTGCTGTGCTTCCCTAATTCATACGCAGCGCTGTGGGCACGAGACATTCTGGAATATGGTATTTAAATGCATAATCCTTTTGGGAACTGGCCTTTGGTTCTCTGCAGGACTATTTAACTTATGCACATGGATCATTAAAGACATTTTTAGCTCAATATCCTAAATATTTATTTCTGAGGTCTAAGTGGGGAAATGACAGGTTGTTAATGGACACTAGCATCTTGTTAGGCTGCTAAATAGGCGGTGGTGTTTGGGTAAAACAGCACTGGTAACTCTTACCTGCAGGTTGGATGGCACTTGGGATGTATGTAAGAGGTAGCTTGCTTTCTGAGAATATTGTGAGAACGTTCTCCCACAAACTTCGCCCTCTTGGAGGAATGAGAAATTGCTGTAACCGAAAGACCTATTGTGTGGAGTTGACTGGACTGCATCCATGAATTCATAGCTCCTGATTAATGGGAGGTGTTGATGCCGGACAATGCACTAGGGGCCTGAAGCAATTTGGCTTTCATGTGCCTATTCTGTTATCACAGTACATTTGGTGCTTTTATTCTAGGTTACTATTTCTGATGTCTTTTTCCATCATTTATAAAATCAGGCCCAGCCAGCACAGATGCACAGAGCAGCATTAAGGTTTTTACAATGGTGGTGTGTGTTCAGAAACCTGTCGGCGAGGTGGTGCTGCAGCCAGTATACTTTGCTCCTTCCTTGCCATCATGGATGTGGCACACAGGAATATTGTGTGTATAAGGATAGCCAACTGCTGGGTAGTAGCTACAGAAGCATTCACTAATAGCACAAAGTGACCAAACAAGAATTGTTTGGCTGCTGCTTTTCCCTGCTGTCCCGAGTACTTGGAGTCTCTGTGGCCTGCTGTGTAGAGGATTGGACAAACTAGTCTGGAACATGGGTGATTCAAGGAATTCTTGTGTCCACACTCCAGCTGAGAGAGGCACTTTGATGATAAGAGGGGTCAATCTGATTAATACCAGCAAGATATTAAATAATACTTGGAGTTGGTGTGCTTAGTTTTCAAAATAGGCCTAATTTTTTTTTACATGAACAAACAACAGAATTAAAATGTAAACCTATGTGTATTCTCATAGTATTATAGTTCTTCTGAGAGAATTTACTAATCAGAGTTGTATAGACTAAGACTACTCGCCTTTATCAGTATATAAAAGAGTCTTCAAAATTTTTATCGCAGATGTGTTAAGCTTTTAAAATTGGAATTATGAACGGTTTTGTAAACATATGAAAATAGTCCTTGTTTCCAAATCGGGTTTTCTACAGTCAAATAAAATACTTCACTGAAGATCCCCATAAAAACTATGTGCACAGCTGCACATAGTTTAATATACAGCAGCAGTTCCTGCTGTAGGTTGGTGGCTGGATGCTCAAATAGCCTCAGTGATACAGAAGAATGCTAATGTCATACCAGCTTCCTGGAAGCCTTTGCTGAACAAAACACATATGTCAATGTAAGCAGCTCCTATATCTATGAGGGTGAGTATAAGTAAATTAAAACCCCCTGGAAGTAGTAGCATCTAATTAGTAACCTGATCATTTTGTGAATGTGTGAATGACATTAGGCAGACAATGTGTAGAGTGAGACATTTGAGCTTAACACGTTCATTTATGTCAAAAAGAAGGAAAGGTGTGCTACAAAGGAGAATGTTAGGATGTTTAGGTATCTGTATATCAACTGAATTATGTTTTCCCATGTGTGAGCCACAATGTGGCAAATTCTCCAAGATATTCATCAGCATTCCCTGCTGAGAGTCTGCCTATGTGCATTGAATGGGGAGATTCTCCAGACTGTTGGCTAAGTTTAGATGGTTCCCACTGAGTAAAGACAACTACGGGTGCCAGGGGGCTGTTTTGTTTCTTCTCAGAAGTTTGAATAATTTTATGTGATACAAGGTATCTCTACGTGTTGAGCTTCTTGTTACACCCTGAGAAATCATTGGAGCAGCTGTACCATTGGGTGGGGGATATACCAGGATGTCCTTAGCTTGGATCATTGTGTCTGGAACTGTAGCCCTTGACATAGTTTATTATAGTCTTAAGACTGTTTGCAGTCTGTGTTTGTGAGAGGTTTACAAGACCAGTGCTGGCACTTCAGACTACTTGGTTTGTAGCTGTGTCTTTCAGGTCTGCTTGAGCACTGATCTCAGTGTTGAGTTTATATCAAGTGACAGAGACATGGGTTTCTGACAAGATGGAGCCAAGCGTTCATGGGCATGTTAATCAGCCACTGAACCTCCCAATTTCAAAGTTTTTGGGGGATTTTTTGTTGTGGGGTGTTTTGGGGGGTTTTTTTTGTGTGTGTATTGTTCTTTTTGTAAGGACATGTAATGTTCTTTCAGAAGAGAGCAGATAGAGCAGTGCTGTGCTTGGTCCTTAGAAGTTACAACACTGTTTTCATTTTGCATGCAAACTGAAGTTTATAGAGTTAAATAACAAACTAAAACAGCATTAACACAGAACCAGAAAAAAAGGAGAGGTGTTTTTTGTCAGAAGCACAGAGCTTGTTCCAAATAGTGGGCATTGCAGAGACCAGCTGCTTAGCTTAACTTTATTACTCTGAACTCACCTTGTCTCAGATTAGAGTGGGTCACGATGGGAAAAGTAGGCCAAATAAATTCAGGTGGCCATAGTATGATTTACTGGGGTGTTCAGAGGTGGGTCTGTATCTCTTTGCGTTTACCCTTTCCTGCTTCACTGGCCTTGGCCTTCAGTCTGAGTTGGATGTTGTTTTCTTAACTTCAGTAGGGCATATTAGTTTAGGAAAATCTTAAAACCGCTTTGTGTGGACTCTAAATTGCAGGTATCACTAATGTGTTCTAATTACTATGGGGGAAAAAATGAGGTTGTTTAATTTAAAGTGCTGTAGGCCTACATGAGAGTGGTTTTGTATTTAAACCTCCTCCTACTTCTGCCAAAACAGGCCAAGCTTAATGAGGTTGGTGCTAGAAGCAACTCTGCTGTTTTGCCTACAGGTAACTGTCCAACAGTTACACAGTCACAAAATGTATCTTCAAACAGTAGGAAGATGGAATGGTCTGGCTGGCAGTCCACGCCTCTGTGTCATGGAAAAACATCTGTAGTGTTTCAGTTGGTCAGTATTTTTAATGCTCTTAAGGCAGTGTAAGTAAGTAACTGTTCTTATGCCATAAAATAAAAATAGCTATTCTATGCAAGGATTTATATAGCTTTACAAATTATTTCACTTGAGGTTATTACCTATTCAAATTTTAGACCTTTATTGTTTAGTAGGTAGGTTTGAATTCTGTAGAGCAATAATTAGTCATTCGAAGATAGATGATAAAAATAAATGTCCCTGACCTCATTCTCTTAGTTCAGATTTTCTATGTCAAAGAAGCGAGTAGGGGTTTGAAACTTCAAAACACAACCAACCAGAAAATCAAGATTTAAAGAACTCTTGAGTTGATTCTATGACTGCTAATTTATGAACTAGTTCTGATTACATGAAAGAAAAAAAAAATTTTAGCAATGCCAGACAAGGCACTAATGACTTAGATTGTGGAATCCCCATCCTTGGACATGTTCAGAAGTTGACAGGACATGGCTCTGAGCGCAAGATGGGACTTGCTTTGAGCGGGAGGTTGCAGAAAACCGTCTCCAAAGGTCCAACCTAAATGATTTTGTGATTCTGTACCTTGACTAACTATTTTGCAGTTTTCCCCCTTTTTTTGCTGCAGCAGTAGCAGAGTTTGTGATACAGTTTGAAATAGTAGTGGGAGGGGAGAAGGTCTATTTCAAAGAGAGGAGGTTCTTGGAAAGATCTTTCCTTCCCTGCAAGAAGAGAGCTAGTCTATCTGTTTCAGAGTATTAACAATTAGGGGCATTTTTCTCCTGAGCCAGAAGGTGCTTTCTAGTGATTACAGTACGCAAAGATTTATTCTTGACTTTGAGACATTTCCAAGACATCCTTTCTCCTATAATGTTAAAATGATTGCTTGGAATAATTTCAGATTTGGGTTTTTTTGCATGTCTTATTTAGAGCTCATTTGGTCTTTCCAGCAACCAGAAGGAAGTGGCTGTAACATGAACATTGCAGCAAAAAAATTTCCTCCACCCTGTTTTTGGTAAAATAGATATTGTGCTGCAGCCTATAATAAACAAAAGATAACTGAAGGATCTTGCTAAATTCAGTAAACAAAGAAGTTGATCATATTCACTGAAAACCTTCTTTTGCTGAGTTTGTCTCTAAGCCATCCCATGCTGGCATAGCAATTTCTAATCTGTCACAGAATCCAGCACTGAAGCACTGCAGAACACGACAGTTTGCTGCAGAACACAACATTTTGCTGCAGAACTGGTTTTCTTCAACTCAGTTTGCACTTAACTGTGATGTGTCAAAATGTTTTACCAACTGTAATAGTGAAGACTTGCAGCTCTGTTTTGTGGTGCATCTTTTGCATGGCCATCCGCTCATGTGAAGGACTTTCTGCTTAATAATGATTCTTAGCAAAACTGTTATCTTAAGGAGAATTACCATCTACCCATGGTCTAGGCAGGACTATTTTTGTGTAAAAATGTATAACACTGTTGCACGGTCATCTCTTAACTCATACACTTACTCATTCCCTTGTACTTATGTGTTTATTTTTATTGCATCTTTTCATAGCCCTGGCATGGAACAGTTGACTCTACTGTTGAGATGTTTTTTCTGTGTTTAACTTCTAAACTATTCACTTAGTATGGAGTCCTTCAGATCTGTGAATGACTCGAGAATACAAGAGAATTTCATCTGGAAAAGTACCTCTTGCTCTGATGTTTTTTGGCAGTTTGGAGAAAACTCGAAGCTTGGGTTTATTCATTAAAGTTTAAACTAATGCAAAGCTTCAATACCTCTCTTTTGTTCAAAAAGTATCAATCATTTATGTTGATGAGAGAATGTTATTTCCTTTAATTACTGGGAGTAATTATTAATTTAGAGGATTTCTTCTCTAGATTCTCCAAAGACGCCTTTGCTTAACTGAAAGAATGCATTTGAATAGGCCTAGATTCCAACAAATACCCAGAGAGAAATAGCCTCATCATTAAGAACCAAATGGTGAAATTCCTTTCCAAAACCAGTTATCTGAACCCTATTGTGATGATCATCAGGTCGTGGCAGTAAACAGGCTTTACGTGTTCATTTGAAAATTAAAGTTTGTAAAACAAAAGCATCAAAAATCCATCCTATCCAGGATGGGGTGGGCTGATAGTGCACAGGAAGAATGCTTTCTCCCTACCATGCTACCTTTATCTCCTCATGAGTGTTTTCCTTGTTTGTTGATAAGATTTTGTAAAATCTGTTTATCAGAGTCTATATCAAATAGAATAAACTCCGAGTCGGTTTGGGAAAAAGGAAGAGTAGTTAAAAGATGCTTGTGAAGCCTTGCTTATGGTTACTACAGCTTCATTGATGGTAATAGTTTTCATTTGAGATAGCACATTTTGCTAAAATGTTACTACTACTACTAAATTGAGTATTCTGCTTGTGAATACTGAGTCTTTATATGTTTTAAATTTTACAGGAACAAATGCTGCATCCAGCACCATTAAAAATGGAGGACCTTTTCCACGGGCCTGTCCAAAGTGTAATATACATTTCAATCTTATGGATCCTCTAAAAAATCATATGAAGGTAAAATATTTTGGGGCCAGTAAGCATTAGAACAAACTTGATGGGCTTCTTTTTGGTTATTGGAAGAGTGCTGTGGTTTGATAGGAAGCTAGTTTGGTTTCTGTCGGGTACTAACCAGAGCCAAATGCTCCAAGTCTTGCAGTCACAAAGAGCAAGACAGGAGTAGGGGAGCTCTAAATCTTGCTACTTTTTGCCTCATTTTTCTAATGTGCTGAAGGTAAGTGTCTATGGTAATAGGCAGCCAGGTGACCTACATCTGTGTAAGATTGCAGCTGACACAAAGATGACAATGTAAACTTACCTTTTTGTCTTGATGTATCACTTGGTACATCAAGATAAAAGTATTTGATACCTAATAGATAAAAAAGTTGTTAAGCTGGGGGGAAGAATTTCGTTTGTAGTTCATACTTAAACACTGTGGTAAACAAAACTTTCAGAAACTGAGCATCTCTTCATCTGATTATGAAACTACTTATTACTGTTTCTGGAAACATTGTTTCTTGGAAAATATTTATCATTTAGCAAAGATCCTCACAATTCTCAGGCATATGTATTCTATTTCAGGGACAGAGAAATGGCTTTGCAGCCTATATACAGTGTGAATGTCCAAAACAAAAAGGAGTATCAATCAACTACTGTGTAACAGTAGTCTGTGAGGATCTGAGTTACTGTTCTCACAGATGGTTCTGATTTACAGGCTTACGATACCCTAAACAGTAATTGCTGTCCTCTTCGGCTCTGAAACACAATTAAGAAATACAGATAGCAGTGGGAAAAAACCCAAGGGTTTTATGTTTTTCTAATCATTATTTGTACAGAATAGCTTTTGCACTAAGTACATCAGCTGAATGAAAGAACCATTGAAGAAGTGTGTTTACTTAGGATACTGAGTTACAATTACACAGCAGGAAATTACTCCTTACTGGTAGGCTTATAGAAAGTAGTCCTGCATTACTCAGGACTGCATTACCATTATTCAGCAGGAGAAAAATTTGTCCTCTGAAACATTCTAATTTTGTTGGAAACTTCATAGCATCTTCTTTATGAAGTACTTTTTACTTTTTAAGTGATAAGTTTCATCATATGGCTGCTGGGCTAAGCATTCTTTATGTATACTTCGACATGAAGAAGTTTGAACAATGTCTATTATGTGACTCTGAATTCTGAATTTTTTAGTAATGCTGGAAAGAACTTTTGAAGGTTTCAACATATGTTCTCCTGTAAGAAATAAAGGATAAAACTTTCCATTAAGTTCTCTATAAACTTATGCTTGTCAGCAAGATACTTGGATGAAAACTGCTTTTCGTTCTTCTTATTAAATGTAAATGAAATAGAAATTTTTCGCAAGAGTAAGGCAAGACTGGTGTTGTTTTCTTGATTAAATTTATCTTACATGATCCTCTAAGAATCTTTCTTTTCAGTTTTGTAATATATAGTGTTTTATTACTTAAACACTAGTTAAAGATGAGTCACTCTTTAAAATTGAATATGACTAAGGTCAGTGTGTCAGAGAATTAAGCTTTGCATCTAACTCTCGTTAGTGCCTTCGGTTTTTGAAATGCTGTTCTCATTGATGCAGTTTGGTGAGACTGATACCTTTGTTTCTCTCTGTCTCATCTCTTCTTCCTGTTTGCATCCAGTATTGTTGTCCAGATATGGTAAATAACTTTTTCCCGGGAGTGATCAAAACAGAGTGTTTGAGTACAACAAGTAAGACTGCTGAATCTGAGAAAGGAAAACTGATTATGTTAGTTAATGACTTTTATTATGGAAAGGATGAAGGTGACCTCCAGCAGGTACAACAAGAGCAGAAGACTCATACGACATTTAAATGCATCAGTTGTCTCAAAGTTCTTAAAAATAACATAAGGTATTTGAACTCGCTTCCTTAATTATTTGTTAATCACTTACAGCCCATAGTAGTCTCATGTATTAAAATTTTGTCTCTCTGGAGTAGAGTTCCTTTCGTAGTGAAAACTGATAATATTGGGTGACTGAACAGAAATTGAATTAATTTTTACTTTGCATGTATGGCCATGACTTGAAACCTTTTACAGATTAGAGTACGAATTTTAGTGGTGTCTAACATAAACATGGAATTTTGATAAGAGCAGTTGTAGGACTTTGGGGTTAGAAAGGGCAACACAAAGTATTTTACAATTTGCCATCTGGATTGATGGCGATATTGGTAGATGCGAGTGTTAATTCCCTTTAGGGACGCACAAGGACTAATAGTCAGTAGTTCACTTATGTAACATCTGTTATTTTGTTGGAGTAATTTTACTTCCAAATGCTGATAAAACCCCAGTAAGCTGTTTTAGTAGGTAGACAAGTTTGTGTCATTGTTCCTTTGGAAGTTAAGGTCATTGAACTTTTTTACATGCATTCTTCAAGGGAAGCTGAAGTAGCAGAATGTAAAATTGAAAAATGGGCTATTGTTTCAAAGGGCACAGTCTGCAAGTTAAAATGAACAGGTTTATGCTAACATTAGACAACGTATTATTGAAAAAAACAAGTTTTCTGTGATTAAAACAATGACGTTTGCTATTAATCATTAAATAGGCACTATTTTCTACTCAGCATTATACTGTAAGCAATTGGTGCTATGGTGCCTATGTGTTCCACAGCAAGTCATTAAAAATGTACGAGCCCTTTTTTTTTCAATTTCTGTAGGGTTGACTTAAACCATATTCATTTTGGCTGTAACTTTGTAGCTTTATTCCATAGTTCTATAACTTAAGAATTTTTATTTCAAGGTGTATTTTGCACCTTTATATATAGTGGACAAAATAAATACATATTACCTTCCTAATTCAAGTATAAGTTTTTTGACCAAAATTGAAAAGCAGAAAGTGATTCATCACGGTAATCCCCTGCTTCCTTTAAAAGATCTATGATTGAGCATATCATTACAATAATTTTCTGTTAAGGCATTATGCAGTAATAGTGTCAGTTCCTTTTGTCTGCTTAGGAGCCTGGGTAGACTCAGTTGGCTTTTTCTGGTTTTCTTGTTTCTGTGTTTTAAGCAACTCCATGATATTAGAAGCTTGAGCTCAAGAGACTATTCTCCTTGCTCGTTTGTTTTTTCCAGTTCCAAGGTCTGCATTCCTTTTGTGAGTGTGGCCTACACTTAATAGTTCCTCTGGCTGTATTGAAATGAAATGCAGTCAAACCAGGAATTTTGGAAGTTGAACAGTAGTGGATTTGCAGCTAACCCTTCCTTGTGCTTCTCTGCCAGTAACAGTGACCTGCTGATGCTATCGTGGGTGCCTGGACTTCTCAGCCAGAACAGGTTCCTACTTCAGACAGGTGGACAGATTAATGAGGAGAAGCTGGTAACTTAAAGTAGCAACATACCAGTTTCTCCCTCGATTCTTTTGATGTTGGCTGCACAGTGCCATTTTGTTAACCGTCCTTCATAATTCAACGTCAGGCCTGAATGCTTTAGACAAAGAAGGCTCCTGGAACCCTGCCAGTTTTGAATGGATGTGGTTTCACATAAAGCTATCATGTCCAAATTGCAGATATGTTCTTGCTACTTAATAGTTTTCAGCAGAGCTAAAGTTACACTTGTTTCAGAATGTGGCATTGAGATTGCTGGTGGTGAATGAAGTGTGAACAGTTGATGTGTTCCTGTTGTCTTTGCTTATTTCCCTTTATTCCAAGGCAAGAATTTTGTCGAAGCAAACATGAGAAACGTGATAGATTATTTAGTCTTAGAACATGTTTCAGACTTGCTGTGTGTTCCTTAAAGATTTCTAGTCAGCTTTGAGTTTGTTGCCTTTTTTTTTTAGCAAGCACTTATTACTTAGATTTATTTTTTTTGAAATTGAGAAGTCCTTACAGAGTAACGTTTCTAAAGAATCCTGTACATTTTGCCTGTGATATATTATGTATAGAGAATGTTAAAATGCACTTTTTGCACCTGTTCACTCTAATTTAAAGGTTTATGAACCACATGAAACATCACTTGGAGCTTGAGAAGCAAAGCAATGAAAGCTGGGAAAGCCACACCACCTGCCAGCACTGTTACCGGCAGTTCCCCACCCCGTTCCAGCTGCAGTGCCACATTGAGAGTACACACACGCCTTATGAGTCGTCCAGTGAGTTGGATCCTATCACACTGAATTTTTTTCTAAGCCAAAATTTTTAGAAATTTTCCAACTTTTATTTCCTGGTTTGTAATTTCAGAATAAAGCTATTGTACTAGAAGAAGAGTAATAGTTTTGGTTTTTTCCTTGGGTTGTTTGTTTGTTTGTTTGTTTTTAATTGAAAGCTTTACTGTAAGAACTCATGTTTAAGGCCCTTGCCGCCCTGGCCTTCTGAGCTAGTACAGGGAATTTCTTCTAAAGATAGAATAATCATTAGCTTGCTTTACCTTTAGTGATATATACAGTTCACATTATACATGTATTATAATTTGTCTGTATATGACCCCTATCAAATTTTTACCTTTTTCTTGTTTTTCACTTTTTCTAGCGATTTGTAAAATCTGCGAATTATCATTTGAAACAGAGCAAGTTCTTTTGCAACATATGAAGGACAATCATAAGCCAGGTGAAATGCCGTATGTTTGCCAGGTATCTCAGAGTGACTTTTGTATTTAGATTACACCACTCCCCTGTCTTCACTGTCAATAAACTTGTAACAAAAAAGTCAAACTTTTTATTTTAGGTGTGCAGCTACAGATCCTCAGCTTTTTCAGATGTAGAATCACATTTTAGAACAGTTCATGAAAACACAAAACATTTGCTATGCCCGTTTTGCCTCAAAGTAATTAAAATTGGAGCACCATATATGCATCATTACATGAGGCATCAGGTAAGCAGGTATTTTCAATCCTTAATGCTAGAAAAATGCTAAACACGTGTAAAGAATCTCCCTCTGAAAAAAGTAACACAACTGATTTGTATGGTTGTTACTGGATAAGAATAGTTAATAAGAATACTTCAGAAGAATTGCCGAAGTCTTTAAGCAAATTATTAGACTTTGGCTTGTTTTTGTGTGGTAGCAGCTCCCTGTTTAAAATAATCTCTGAATATCCTTGAAAGAATCTTTTTGCTGTTTGGTTTCTTCATTACATTGCAGTGATATGATTCTGCTTTTCTTGAGGTTGCTAGCAAACCTGCCACTAGTTCAAATAAAGAAAAAGATAATGAAGTACTGTGTCTTGTAACTGGTAATCTGATTCCTCCTCCTTTTAGTAATCGTACTGCCTTGCATTTTCAAGTCTCTAATTCCTACGGAGTATCTTGTGTTTGTACAGTATTAGGAGTTTGTTTATTTAGTTGATGTTTTAGGAACTGCATGAGCATTGCTTGAGACAAGCTAGGGCTGGAGTTTTGTTTGTCATGCCACCCATGCTTACTATAGATTGTCATTTATCTTTAAAAGAAAAAGGGAATATACCGTTGCACTAAATGCAGACTGCAATTTCTAACATGCAAAGAAAAAATGGATCACAAGACTCAGCATCACCGAACATTTAGGAAACCCAAGCAATTAGAAGGCTTGCCTCCTGGAACAAAGGTGAGTGTTCAGGCAGGAAGACTAGAGGGGACAAAGGAAAAAAAAGCCTTGGTAAAGTAAAGAGTAGAATAGAAAGAAGTGCTTTTCTCCTTTCTTTTACCAAACAAAGTGTTTGGGGTTGTATTGTTTTGTGTGTGTTGTGTTTTGGTTTTTTTTTTCCTCACCTCTAAAACTAAAACTCTAAAAAAATGCTCCTGTTTCAAGAATTACCAGGCACAATTTATGGTTTCTTCCTGGTGATGCGTGGTTTTGCTTTCTGTCCCATTGTTCCATACACCTACATACATGCCAGCAGTCCAACCAGAGCTGCTACTTTCTTGAGCTGGTGGTTAATTTGTCCCCTCTCATTCATACTTTCTTGTGCTGGGAGCTTCTTCTGCATCATTTCTTGTGAAAGATTTTCAACTTATGGAAGGTGGTGGCAAAAAGCCGTATAAAAATGCAAGACCTACTTCTGCATAGAATATATATGCTTAAAACTGAGCTCGCAAGGTCTCCTTTAGGTTCAGCATTTGAAGGTGTGTGAGGAAAACTTGGGTCCCTCAGAACACTTATGCTCTCTTTAAGTCATTCTCCCATTTCTCAAGAAGGAACTACTTAGACTAGGATTTTCTTGTAGATTTTGGGACTTTTTCCAACAGTTTTTTAGTAGAGTGTTAAAATATGTCTCCTTTCAGTTGCAAGGAAGAAGAAAAGTTAGCATTTTGATCAGCTCTCTACAGTTCATTTGCTGTAGAGTCAGGAAGGGAAAATGACTGCAGTTGCTGTTGATTGTCTTTCTTGTCAGAAGGAATGTAAAGCACTCATTCTTCACTCTGTGACAATACCTCAATTTTTTTAAGATTTCAGGGTCTTCATGACCTAATAAAAGCTTAGATTACGTTGAAATTCTCATGTTTAGTAGACCTTGACCAGATGCAAATGATAATACCGAAGAACCTGGAACCAGGTTTAGAAGACGAGGTGCTTCTAAACTAGGAGTATGGGTAAGAAATATAATTAGGAGTCATATTGTGAGTCAAAACCACATTTGAGAGCATGACAAGGGAGTTTGAGAATACCAGATGAGAGGTCTGAAACCAGAATTAGTCCTTGGAGTTCTAGGATGAGGAGCAAAAATATCTGAAGGGAGTAGACTGACTCATCATGAGGCAACAAGACACGGGACTTTTTTGTTAAATCCAGGCACTGATGGGATGGTTTCATATTCTTCTTAGTAGGGCTGATTGGCCTGAGACTTCTGCTACATTTTTTTTCATTCAAGAAAGCAAGATATAACCAGTTGCAGTTCTGAAAGAAAACTATGTTTTGTCATGACCAACCATTTCGACCAAAATGAGCTTTTTAGCATCCAGCAGGCTATTAAAGGTTGACTCTAGTCCAACAGTATTTTCAGTATTTTGTGCTCTTCAGAGTAGTCTTTAATCAGGAGACTTTCTTATGCTGTGATTTGTGCTGTACAGTGGCTTAGACTTTGAGACAAATAGAAGTGGGAACTTGGAGAGCTTAAATCTAAATGGAAAATTTTTTTTATTTCATACTTGTAGGTGACTATTCGAGCATCTTTGGGATCTCATCAGTCAGGATCATCAGCTACATCTTCCATTAGTACAAGCAGTTCCACATTTCAGTTATCACCTAAAGCTAAAAATACAACCACTAAAAATCATAACAAATCTAATACAAATAAGTCAAGAGGAAAATCAAAACAATCTACATCGAAGAAACAAAATGCATGGACGAACAGCAGGAAAAAAAAAGAACCCACAAATATAGCATTTCATAATCTAAGGTAAAATACTAGCATTAAAATTGTCTTTAAGTACACTTTGAATATAAGTAACTGATCATTTGATGGTCTTTCAGTAACTTTAATACAGTAATACAGAAGATCCGACACCTCAGGTTTGCCAAGAAAGCAGATGAATAAACTTTCCACATACTGGTACTATGGTTACAATTCTGAATCTTCATTCACTGATTTTGGTGGTGGCAGACTACTTTATGGTGGAAGAATGAGTGTTCTGGAAACTTCTCTCTGCCACATTTAGAACTTTTCTCTGCTTGGAGCCACAGACTCTTGAAATACTGACTCATTATTCAGATTTATGTTTAAAACTTACCTGTTGAGAGGAATACATCTGCCTGGGTGTTCTCTGGAGGTTTTCTTATGGAGAGAAAATATTTTCGTTGTTGTTGGTGGTTTGTTTTTTTTTTTTTTTTAGTTTTATTTGAACCTGTTAGTTAAAAGATTAAATTCTGTCTATCCTGGGAGATACCCCATTTTGGGGAGCTAATTAAAAAAAAATCAAGGAATTAAAAACAAGCTATTAGGAGAATGCTGTCCTCATCTTTACATTTTCTTGGGGTTTGCTGTCCTTAGGTTACTATTTTCATGGGTGTTTTATGGACTAGAGTGTAATTTCATTGGTTACGATGACTTTAGCATTTTTCTTTGTCAAAGATGGTAGATGTCACCCCTCCAGTTTCTAACTTTCTCTGTGTGTAGCTCTGGGTGACATCCAAAAACAGTCAGGAAAACTGGGGGGAGAGCAGGATCACATTCTTGCTTTGTAGATGTTTCAAAGCTTGTGGGTAGTATTGGGGTGACAGAAAAGCCGAAGGGTTTTTCTGTGCATTGTGATGGATGGAAACAATTGTTGGAAATACTTGTCAAGTGCATAGAGACAACAGCAGCAGCTGAAGTTGGAGGTTCTCATCCACTGCATTATCTCGTTTCCAGGAGGGGCCAATAACGGATGCTTACATTAACTTGCACATTTTTATTAGGATCATAATGAAATCATAGTTCAAGTGAAAGCAAAGTTTTGTTCATGTGTGCTAGTGTAACTTAAAAATGCATCAGTTAAATACTTTTAAGTTCCTCAATTTTCCCTAGTGTAAGCAAGCTTGCTACTTACTTAAAGCAAGAAGTTTGAAATAGTTCTCTCTTCTGAAAGTGTTGCTATTAACTGATAACTTTTTCGTGTTACTGTTAGGCATCGTATGGGAACTCACAAATGCATTGAGTGTTTCTCGGAAATCAAAGATTTTGCGAGTCACTTTCCTGCTTACGTCCACTGTAGTTTATGCAGATACAACACCAGCTGTAGCAAAGCCTATGTGAATCACATGATGAGGTAAGAATTCTTCGAAGTTTTTACTGGCTTAGCAAATACTTCCTAAGTTCATGTAAGGTGTGAAGTGTTTGTTAGGTGAATTTTGGAGTGGGTCCTCAGACTGGCAGGGAAATGCGTAAGGTTGGATTTTTTACTTTGTAATGAAGGCGTAAACTCCACGTTCTTGTTTTGCTTTAAAAATCCAGTGGTTCAGGCAGTATTACACATTTGCTTCAGAGTTTCTATGGGATCTTCCATAATCACTTCAGCCTGACTTGTCAAATAATGATTAATGATTGCATGTTTCTCTGGGTTTCAGATTGAATGCCTCATCTGATTTTACAAGTGCTAAATGCACACGGGCCGCAACTATTGCTAGTGAAATCTGTGCTCAGATTTAAAGGATGTCTCAAACAGCAAACTCAAGTGGATACTTTTTCTTACACTGCTTCTGGTCATCCATAGACATAACATCTCATTTTGTCACCGCTTGTGGGGCAGCGTAGGGCATTAGTGATGACAGCTGTAAAAAAGCCTGTTAGGAAAACAAATGCATTCGTTTTCAGAGCCATAGAATTATACTATGCAATAATTAGATACAGTTCACGTAGCAGTGACAGTAAAACAAAATTTTAAAAACCTACTTGTTAATCCTGTGCCCTGAACAAGCCAGCTGTATTGTGGAAAATAGTGAATGTGATTTTCTTTCTGAATTCATGTACATAGAAAATGCCTCGGCACTTCTGAATGCTAGAATTCTGGAATCTGTGACCTAAGTCTTTAGATATATTTTATATACATTGACCCTATGCATACTCATTTCAATGCTCGTGGAAGTCCTAGGCTGAAATAGTTTGCATGCTTTTATGTGTATGATCTATTATTTGCATGCTTAAAAAACCCCAAATTAATGTGCGTATTTCCAATTGTACAAGAAAAAATTTACTCTAGAAGGGGAAAGGAATCCAAGGTAAACTGTTCCTGTTGTTGCCAGTGGTCTGCATGGCAAGTCAAATTCATCCATGCAGTAAAATCGCCGATCTTTTGTCCTTTGTCCCCTCGATGCACTAATGCATCTCCTGTCTGATCCTTTGCAGCACCTATCATCACCTCTTTTGGTGAGTGTAAGGAAAAAGTGATGGTGAGGAGGAAGATTGTTAGAAGGAGGGTGTTTGTGGAGGAGCAGTCCCTGTACTGAGCTGCCTGCACATTCTTCCATGGGAGAGAACAGTGTTGGCACATACTTAACCTGCATAAGAGAGAACTTACAGGTTATCTGAAAATTTCATTTCTCATTGAAAGCCATCTCTTTAGGAACCACAAGTTCAACCAAGTTTTAGCTCTTTTGTGGTGCACTCCGTAGCTTCAGCCATGGTTCTTCAAAAGCTGAACTGCTCATGGAAGCAATAGAAGTATGTTCTTGCAAGACTGTGCCAATGAAGTTAATCTTTTCACCTCCCAAACTCATTTACAAGGGAGACAATGTTTTAAACTAGAGCTGAGATTCACAAGTTTGTAAGCTTTAAGCAATTTAATGTTTAAGAATAATGCAGTTCAGTAACTTAGGCTTCTGTTTTCATGTCTTGTCATAAGCAAATTGCAGTACCATGAATAGGGAGGGGATATGTGGAGTAACGTATTCAAGAAAACCGGTCTAAGTGGTAATGTTTTCATATATTTAGTTTTCACAGTGCTCGTCCAAGTAAAAGATTTTGGATCTTTAAGAAGCATTCAGAAGAGCTACGGTAATTCAGCTTTTTTCAGTTACAGATCATGATGTTTTTACTTTCTGTGTTGAACTAATAACTTAGTTGAGATTATAACCTGTTGAATTTCCACAATTTAGAGCAAAGAAATAAAACCATTAGCTTTTCCANCTGGTCAGTGACAAATACTTATTTGTCCACATTTATGCACTTAATTCTGAGCAGTTTTTAATTTTTAAAAAATTATTTTTTTTTGGGTTATTTATAAGATGCAAAATGGGGAGGGGGTCAGGGAAAGAAAGAAAACCATCCAAACCGAGAAACTCATGCTCTACAGATAAATTTCTGTCTAAAGTCATGTTCTTTGTGCTATATCCAGCATGGAGATGCCCTGCTCATTGATGGGAATTTCCTGATACTAGTTGCAGTAGAAAAAGTAAGATTATGTTTTTGTGACTCATCTCATCTGAAGTTGAATGATTTTTTTTTTTTTATAGTCTGTCCAGTTGCTGTAAGTTAAGAAAAGTGTTTCCATGACCATGTTGTACTTACAGTTCCTTTTTACTTTGTATTTCCTAGAGGTGTGACTGTAGTGTGTCTTAACTGTGATTTCCTGGCTGATGCTTCTGGCTTGGATAGCATGGCCACACATCTGAGTGAGAACCACACTCATACTTGTCAAGTTATTATAGAGAAAGGTGAGTACATGTAGTGTCTTTTTTATACAGTATATAAATACTTAGATGTGGATGTCTCTTGTGTTATCCCAGTCCTATTTTGAGTTGCATTATTTCTGTACTTGCATTTGACAGTGAGTACTTCTGTATTTCCACATTTTAAAATATTCTTAATTAAATACTTTATTTTTATTTTCAGTTTCCACAGATAACCCAACTGCTGCACAAGTGTCTCAGTAAGTTATTTTATTTTACTGCTTAATGGTTTTTTTCTATTAATTTAGTGATAGATGGCCAAAATTTGTACTTTGAACTTGGGTTTCTTTTGAATTCCATAGAATTTGAAATGTATGGATGAACACAGGCCTTTACTGTACTAGTGCTTTTTCATCTTACTGTGTCCACAATTACAAGAATGAAGAGAGAAAACGATTACCTATTGCAGCTAAAACAAAATCAGGCTTTTGTTGAATTTGGAGAGACCTAAATAATTGTTGCAATGGTGGAATGTCTCAATTCTGACCTGTCTATATACAATGAGACTGTTACGTCTACTTAATACTAGCTTTATCAAATTAGTGGTTTATGTTCTTTATGTAATATGAATATGAATGCAAAAAGGAATGTCCTTTACTGAAATAGGACAAATTCAGTCTTAATATTTAAAAATATTTAGGAATTATTTTCAAAATTATGTTCTTTATATGACAAAGGCATACTGTTTTGTATTAGCTTTTTTATTCTGACTTTCAAAGACGAATTAGTATGTATTAATCAGGGTTTTTTAAGGATTTGAAAAAGAACCTGCAGTATTGTGGAGATTGTATTTCAGATTGTGTTAGTTTGGGGTTTTTTTAAACCTTAGAAGACTCAGACATG
The DNA here is from genome assembly GCA_013398855.1 of Mohoua ochrocephala. Classification (NCBI taxonomy): domain Eukaryota; kingdom Metazoa; phylum Chordata; class Aves; order Passeriformes; family Acanthizidae; genus Mohoua; species Mohoua ochrocephala. The sequence continues at coordinate 33,870 of VZTA01011997.1, forward strand.
CTAAGCCCTTCCTTATTGTCCTGGAACAGTTTCTGAGGCTTTACACTGTAGTTTATGAGCCTGTTTATGCCTTAATTCAAGGTTTAGAGGTCAGTTAAATCAAACATTTGTGTTTTCTTCAAACCATTTCAGAACACAGAATCAAAAATGTCAATTAGACTGCAAAGAAATATTTTAAAAGATAGAAGAAAACGGTTTAACCCTGATAGAGTCCATCTAGCCTTTAGCAGGATTCGAAAAGGAATTTAGATAGCCTCATGCATGGTGAGAACTCTGCCAACAGAAGGATAAGTTCTTAGGCCTCTAAGCATAAATCAGCTTTCACTGAGTTTTGGAAATAGCCCAAAGAGAGTATTTAATATTTATTAGGTATTTTCTTAGTTTCCATAAAGTGGCTAGTAAGAGGGGGTCCTCTAGTAGTTTAGCTTTCAGTGAAACTCAAACAATGGGAAAATAAAGTGTTGAGCTATGATACTAGTGGAAAAACCTTAGCTCTTGTATTTGGAGCTGGCATCAGGTATTGGGAATTAATACTTGCTGAACTGTATGGAGGGAAAGGTTATAGATGTGTTAAACGGTGGCTGAAGATGTACAGCTGTGGCAGGCTGTTGTCAGTACTGCAAAAGGATCTTGCTGTCTTGAATACATTACAGGGATATATGGAAATATGTAAGAATGTTGGCTATATGGATATATTACTCAGAAGCAGATGGGGGAGCACTGAAAAGATTCGAAGTAAAGTCAAGAATATATGCAGGTTTGTTTCTGCAAGACGTTAGGTTAGGACAGATGTAGATAGCCATTATTTCTGAGAGTTCTGATGCCAACATAAGATTAGTTACTGGTACCACACGAAGTGATACAAAATCCTTGACGGTGTTTTTTGAAACCATCAGGCTCATAGACTTCATTAATTTCAGTAAATCTTGTCCGTTTCCCTATACTAGTTCTCTGATACTTTGGACAAGAATAGATCATTGCTAAACTGAAGAGTATGGGTATACCTGTGTAGCAGATTTTTTAATTCATAATTTGCTGTACAGAGTACAAACAAAAATGTTCATCTTTTTGCGGGCTGGTTCTTAGTGGTGCTCTTTGGTTGCTTTGGAAGAAGAGGAACTTGGAGACAATATTCATAACTTTTGCTGTATAGTTTCTCAATGATCTCTGAATGTTCCTTCCAATTCTTTGACCTATAACTCAATGACTTGTTTATGGGGCTCTTCAGAATCACTTCATCATTGGAAACAATGGCTCACAATTTCAATCTTGAACACTTTTGGATCTTCTCTTGCATCTCTCAAATGGTGTCTTTTGGTGTCTTTTATTATATATTGGATTATCTGTATGTGTTTTAGAGCTCATCTTTATTGCTAATGATCAGACATGTTCCATGAACTCTGTACTGTTACAGAGCCTGTCTTTGGACCAGAATCCTGCCATTAGTAATACAGATAACCTAGCTGGGGATGTTCCAGAAGAATTTATTTTTTAAATTTTTACTCTACATAAGTCTCCTTGTTTATTTGGTGATCCACCTTGTGCTGAGGGAGTAAGGTGTAATAACTATGCGAGTACTCTTCTAATGCTCAACTCTCTGCTTTGCACAACCATTAACATATTTTTAAATGAACTGACAGCAGACATTTTTGTTGCAGGGCAGTTGAAAGTGAGCAGGTATCCTATACTGCCTTGGCTCACTGATACATCATTGTGGACCAGAAAATTGAACCCAGTCCAGCTTGGGATTATTTTGGTATGTAAGCAAACAAGGATCTGACCAGACCTTTTCCTTTTTCTTCATGCATTGAAGCTGTGGTATTCTCTTCTTGCATCTTTTAGGCAGCAGGTCTGGTCTTTTCTCCCAATATTGTAGTCAAAGGCCCTTTTTGATAATGTTCTCTGCTTTGCAGCATTGATTTGCAGCTTTTTGGAGGCTGTACCCAGTTGAAGAGAGGCTTACCAGGAGTTTCACTTATGTGATGCAGTGTTTCTTTGCTGCTCATGTGCAGTGTTTCTTCCCTGCTCCAGTCTATCAGTATCGTCCCAAGCTAGAGTAGCGTGTAAATGGGATGTATATGGGCTGACATCAAAGCCCATTTTGTTCTGAACTTGATCCCACCTTCTGAAACTAAAAGGCTTTGTCATTCTTTCTGGATGTTCACTAAAGCATACAAGTCCTGATCTATCTAATATTCAAGTAAGTTGCATTTTTTTTCTGCCAGTGACTTTATGGTATATAGTGGCAAAATATGCTTTGAATGACTTCTGTTGCATGTAACCACATAAACTGAGTCTTGGCCACCGGAATTTATTAGCTGCTTTGCTCTCTGGTAGGTAAGCTTCTTTTTGCTCCAAAATACTGTGAGAGGAGGAAAGCACGTAATGGAAGTACGTACATTTATTGAGCCTCGATTCTGAGGGTGGAGCAGCTACAGTTCCAGTTCATTCACACCTTGTTCTGTTGGTATCATCTCTCATCTTCAAGGATGCTCTACTCCTGAGCTGCTGAGACATCTGCTGCTTCTGACTTCATCTTCAGTTCTAGATTATCTATGGCAAGTTTATCCATCAGGTTATGTGATGAGCTTTCCTTTTGCCATGGTGAACATCTAATGTTCCTCCAAACCGAGCCTCCTGTTTACAGTGGATATGTCTTGATTGAATCTCTCATTTCCTAGCCTGCAAGCAACATAATAGATAAAGCTTACCTCACTCAAGGATCAGTCACTGATATAACTTCCTAGTTATAAGAGTTTGGTTTTGGTGAATGCAAGCTGTTCTTGATTTGCAGCACTTTCTTTTTCTGAATAATCAAATTCTCTGAGATTAATTCATTTTGACCAGTTTTTTGTCCTCTTGACTTTTAGTACTCAAACAGTCACAGGTCTGGTGATAGTGAGCTTCTGCAGCCATTGTAGTGTTGCTAATAATGGCAAGGATCCTGTCATCCATTGTCTCTTCTGCATATTTTGTGATCGAGCATCTGCACACTTACTCAGTACTCTAAAGTCTTGTTCTTTTTGCTACTTTTTTTTCCTTCTGACAGAAGCTGTGTTCCATCTTGATTGCTGCTGTTCAGCTTCAAGCATCACTTACCTACTACAGGTTTTTCTTGCAGGACTTAATTCTGTTTTGACACAGCAGCATTCAAAAACCATAGTGGGTTTGTGTTTTCATTGTGAACGTGCTGTTCATTTCAGAGGAAGTCGAATCCATATTTCACTTTCATTCAGGTTTCCGACAACAAGAAGAATGGAATGTGATTGCAGGTTTTTGTGGCTTTCAGAAACATTCCCTAAGAATTTCTCAGAAATTACACTAGACAGACACTTGGATTTGAAGTTATATGAATTATACATCTTTTGAATGCTTATTTGGAATATTATCCTTCTGTTCTTTTGCAGCTTTGCTACAGAAATTAAGATTTCAAACTTGCATTTTAAAAAATTATAGACTTCTTACAGATATGAGAGATTTGTGGAAATGGTTCATGTAGAATCAGTTGACCTTGTGACATCCTGTTTCCATTTGTGTGAGGATCTTGGAAAAGTTACTCATGTGGAAAAACTCATAAAACCACTTCTAAATCATGCAAATAAACCTGCCTGACTTAGTATTAAATCTCTCTTACAGTCCCAACAATTTACATGACTAATGCAGCATATTGGACCATATCTGCGAGGGCAGAGCATGAATATGCGTTATGTAACCAGTTTAGCTTATGGTCAAAGAATTAAGATTTCATTTGTATGTACCTTAACCTATCTCTCTTTTGTTATTTTTAGGACATCGAGTGTCACTGCTTGACTAGCCAGTTATGTCTTATCTTTGCTTTGAAAGTCTTATAAACAAAGCAAACCATAATAACAAAGATGTGGTTACTACAAAATGTTACAAACTCTGCTCATTTCCAAACCAGCATAAATTATCCAGTTTGAATCCATCCTATAAGCTATAAAACATGAACACAGAAATCTCTCAAATTTGATCGTGTAAAGTAACATTTATAATGGATTTAAAATAATCTATAGATATTGGATCCAATTCACACCCATTTAATTTAGTGGCAGAACTTTAATTTATTGAGACAAGAACAGTAGTTTTGTCCTTGGATACACAATAGCTGATCTGTTTGTGTCTAAGTTGTTCTGGTCTTTCAGGAGTGACTTTTATGACAAATGGCTATTTCCAACATATTCATTTTAAGTTCTTGCATAGAAATCATTAAAGCAGTAAAGCTAAGCTAACTATCTGGTGTTCATCATCTTTTACTGGTGTGACTATTCATGATTAAATGCTTCAGAGTGTTTGAGTCCTGACCCCAAAAAATGTGTTCTCATTTGATATATCGTGATTATTTCTCTTTTAATTAGAAGAATATTTTTACAGTGCTACTGAAACCAACCCTTTTTTGTAGATATTTTTGCCATCTATTGTTGCAGATTGAGATGTAATAATAATATGTGATTGTTTATGCTACCGTTTAAGATGCTGCTTAGCTCCTAGAACATTAGTGTTAGAAGGTATTCATAATGTGCTGAAACTATGTGCTTAAATTCTTTAAAAGGTCTGGGTTTAGGCTGCTCTTTTGGATTTAGGAAAGTTCATGTGGTTGATCAATCTAATATTAGTATACAGTTTTCATAAAATTTAAGTGGTAAAGCTGTTCTTTATGTCAAGTATTTTGCACCCTGTAGACAACCATTAAGACTTGCTGAGGTTGTGAATAATTTAATTTATGATTAATAACATTATCTAAATATAATAGAGGCGGCACCATACTTCAGCAGATTAAATTTGCCTTTAATGCAGCATCGACAAAGAAGATACAGGCATAAGCAATTTTGAGGGCTTTGTTTGGTTCTGCTTTTCTTCTATAAGAAACCTTTGAAAGGTTAGATTTTGTTAGAACTGATGACTTAACAAGTTTTGTAGGAGATACTTCTTGCTATCGCTGCGATAACATTTTCTTATAGAAACACAGAAAATCAATTCTGGTGATGTTGTGATAAGCTGTTTAATTAATGTGGTTTTAAAAGTCAATAAATTTAAATAATTTATAGCTCATCTAATGTATGGACTGTGCCTATAAAGGTATTTTGCAGGAAGCATCTCCTCCAGATAGTAGTTGGAGGTCAGCTGCAATGTTTGACAGTTGTCCTAAAGTAAACTACAGCTCTGTTATGGTAGACAAGTAAAAGATAACTGAGCTTATATTGTGGAATTTTTTTATCAGGTAGCTTTATGCACTTAAATTAACATTTCAGATCTTAAAATACTTCAGTCGTGGCTTAAAGGCCTTTCTGGTAAGGAGATCACTCCTCAGGTAGAATTAGAATAGAAGTAATGCTCACCGTCCTTAAGAACGTTGCTTGCTGGTTTTCCTGAGGCAAGATAACTGGAAGAGGTTACATAAAACAAGTTTATCTTATAATTTCTCTACACCCAATAAAACACTTCAAAATTCTGAAGTATATTTAAGATCAGCATAAGTATCAAATTTTAAAATTGGATTCAGATTACCAAATTGCTTTCTAACTGTAAGTATTTTCATCCTTATCTCTATTGCAACCATACAGTGTTTTAAAACATTGAATCTTAATTCGTTATCCACACCGAAATCTCCAATGGAGAGAGAGAAGCTAATCTGAGGGTAATGTCTTGTCTTTTCTACACTCAGTCTAAGAGTATCTCTGAACTTTTATCTAGTGTGAAGATACAAGACAGTTCTTTTTTAACTATATTTATATTGCTGATCATGGTGTTCAGACGATCTGCACGGTAAGAATCCAGCTCTCTGTGTTTTACTGCACAAAGCTGGCCAGTGTCAGAGGCACGCCTTTGGTGGGGCTGCCACACCAGAGATGTGCAGTTTGTAGTCAGTCCCTTTGGTTGAGTTGAATGCCAGACTCCAGTGAAGGAATGGTTTGCTTTCCTTGTGTATCTTCATATTCAGGGAACCTGGAAATTGGTAACTGTGAGATCTGGAATAATGCTGACTCTGAATTGTAATTTTTTGAGGTCTATCAGAAATCTAAATGATCTCACAGTACATATTCTTAACGTTTTTTGAAAATATCATCTTTGGATTCTGATTTTACAGATTTTTTTTTTTAAGAAGTTGTCTTTCTGTTGCCCTTCAGAAAGGGCAGTCTTGTTACAGAAATCCCAGATGGTAAGAGAGTGGGAGAAGTCCTCAGACCTAGGAAAGATTTGTCTTGTAACACTGCTTGCCAGCTTTCCAAAATGCAAAGGTTTTGGTGAGTTTCTTTACAGAAGCAATGGTTTCATAGATATGAGAAGACCATTCATTTTCATTCAGAAGTGTTAACAAAGACTCTGTTACACAGTCACACCTTTTCCATAGATTCCATTACCACTTTGGGTGTGTTTTCTCTTAATTTTTCTTTTTTATCCCATATAGTTTTTCAGCGTTATAGATGTCAAATTTGCATTTTTTTCTCCACAAAATTGTGTTCCATAATACTGGCTTTCATTTAAAAAGTAAAACAAAAAATGCAACCTCTTCTATCTAAACCCAAATAAAAACATAACAAAACCCAGACCCCGCACTTGTAGCTCTTACAGTTGGAAAAGATGGAGAACACAGAACAGAAAAAGCTACTTTGATGTTAACTGAGTTTACAGAGCATCTGACAGACCTTCCAGACCAGTGAGCTGCTGCTCTGTCAGTGTGGTCTGGGCTGTGTGGAATCTCTGGTTGTTTTTTCCAAGGTGTCAGGGAATGCCTGTTACTTTGCTGCAGCCAGATGCTTGACATTTTGGCTGTTTGTTGAAATACACAGCAGGAGGTCAAAGGACAGACCCTTAGGGTGCTGAAGAGCCAAAAACACAAATGGATGAATCAGGTCGTTTAAAAACATAACATTTAAAATTCCAAGAGATAAGTCAAGAAATCTTTCTTTCCTGGTAGTTGTCAGGGGCAAACAGGTCAGCCAGGGCAGAGGAGAGTGGTGGGTAGAGAAGGAGGTTCTGTAGAAGATAGAGTGCAATAATTTTGAGTTGGAAATTGTTTCTTAGCATGGCTCATGTGTGTTTGGGTTTTGTATGACAGAAATAGAACAAAGTACAACAGCCATATTGCAAAGGGTATTTTAAAATGTAGAAGAAGCTTAACTTTGCCATACAATTTTCAAATATTTGCTGTGTAATTTGCCCTCATTGAAACAAAATATACCAGGTCTGTGGGGGAAAAATTACTATGCTAAAAGTATGTAGCATCGTTTATGTAGTTTTAAATAAGAGGTGATACAAATAATAATTTTAAATGTTGATCTTTATGTACAGTGACCTCTCCTATTTTTGAACCAAAATTAACTTGCAGCAGTTGTATTGAGGCAGAAAAAAAAAGTCTAAGTAATTAATTTTGTCACTTAGGCAGTTTGTTTTTCCTAAATAAGAGTAATATATGAGTAAGATGCCCTGTAGTGTAGAAGATACTTTTAGAAGACTGGTTGGCTGTTTCTAAATGGCAGTTTCATTCTACTGTTCTAAAAATGGAAGGAAAAAATGAATTTATTCATGTCATTTAGAGTTAAAAAGTTTATTTCATTGGATAAGTTTTAATAGAGACTCAAAAGTTTCTTCTGTGACAAGCATTCTCTTGAGTCTTCAACATGTTTACACTTAATGTAATAGCACTTGGAGGGCTCAAACACTGTGCAATGCTTTAAAAATGTATTAACTTCAACTTGCTTTTCCTTCACTTTCTTCGCCCTTTTTGTGCTTGCAAAGCACAAGTTCTGTTCAGAAACTTTTTCTGTCCAAATATAAAACCATCCAGACTTAGTTTTCATCCTCTTCACTAAGGCATAATTTAAATTATGTGTTTATGGAAAAAGCTACAATAATTGTTTTCTAGTTTTGCTTTGTTTCTGTGGGTTTTGGTGATTTTTTTTTTAATTTGGAAGACTATTTGGAGACATTTTTACTGAGATCCATGCTCGGTCTCTGCTACATAACAGATCTGTGGGAATATCAGTGTGAAAATATTTCTACAACTTTATATTGTCATCAGCTGCTCATGAATGTAAAATAAAAGAAATATCATTAATTATTACAGAAAATTTCAAGACCTAGTTTATCTGAAGGAAAAACAGAAACACCAACTTTTGAAAGGTAAATACAATGATCAGCTGCATCTTGAAATCAGGTACATAAAATAACACATTCTGTGTTATTTATCAGGTAATTGGGCAAAAAATGTTTGATTAGTATTTTCATACCATTTCCTATGATAGAAATTTTTCAATGGCAGTTGTAAGGTACTTCCTCAACAAGACATGGAGAATTTAGGTTCCAAGTGTCAAAACACATTTTAAGTAATGCTTAAACAGCAAATTAGTCAAGAGTCGTAGGATATTAAATGAACTGACCAGATGGTTAAAAGAAACGTTTTTATCATGTTCTCTGTGAGTTAACAGTATTACTGGGGCTACTGGGAAACAATTTTAAAATACAGTATAAAATGTTAATTCTTGTCTGTTTCTTTAGGCCTTTAAAGACCTGTGTCATTTATAGAAAGCATACTTAACCAAATTCTTAGCAGAGCAAATATGTGAAATTGTGGGTAACTAATAATTACAGCTCTACACTTAAATAATGTCAGTCTGGGGAAAGAATTGAAATTTTACACCTTCTGTTGGCACGTACTATGGATAGACTTATACTTCATATTATTCCAGATAAAACAGCGTGAAATATATAATCCTAGTTAGTGATCTTTCATAATTGTTGGTAAAAATGTAACCTTTAAAAACTTAGTCAAAACTTAATTGTTATTTGCTATATAGGCATTTTATAGTGACTTAAAAAAAAAATACTAACTGCTTTCATAGTATCTCTGTCTGCTTCATCACTTCTTATTCTGTCATGTGCAGTGTGGGTCAAATTATTTGAAATTCTGCCTTCCCATAAAATGCTTGCTTAATAATTGAGACTAAATGGTTCAGGTATTGGAAGTTATCTCTGTCCTAAAGATTGGTATTAGTATGGATTACTATGGATTAGTAAATGGTCGCTGTAATTCTAGTTGAATATGATGTGCTACTCCTTCTTATCCTTGTATCTAAGTAGACAAAAATAATTTTAATATATAAATCTGTTCTGTGCTTTCTGATGAAAACTTTGTTTGACGCTATTTCACAGGCTTTAAGAGAGACATTTGGAGTCTCGTAGCTCTAGCACTGGAGATTCTCAGTCCTCACACTTTTCTCTGTTGTTAACCCAAGGTAGTTATGTTGCTATTAGCAAGGAATTAGTGCTCCAGGAGCCGATCAGTAGGTGAAAGCAGCTGACACTGAAAATGCTGCATCTTTTCACTGCATTGAGGTTCAGAGGTGTTATTTTAGACCAGGCTCGTGATCCCTGGACAGAGTGCTCATGCTGTGCACACGTGCAGAGCTGTGCGGAGCATCCCGTGTTGGTTTGGACTCTTGAGGCCTCGGCTCCATTAGGGATTGGAGCACTTGTGGNATGGATCACATCGAACTGTTAATGTAAATGCAGCTGTGATACAAGTTTTGTTACCTGGAGAAATACTTTTCCACAGACTGAAGGGAGTGTTTGCACACACTTTGCAACTACTCTGTATGCAGATGTGTAAATGTGACTTGTTTCATAGGGCTGGGGTTTTTTCTTTCTTGCTGTAGAATTTTTCCCTGAATTAGTTTTTAAATCCTAATATGAAATACCAATATAAAAGAATAAAATGCTCTAAATAAAGTGCAGCAAAAAAACTTGAGCTGGTAGGATTTTGAAACAACAAGTGATAATAGCCTAGCTTTCGTCAGCCTCACTTGGCACCCAAATCTCGCATTTTCTGTACAACGAGAAAAAAGAAAACTCAATTGCTTTAATTTTTAAGCGTCTGTATCCTGAGGTGGGTGTATGTTTGTACTCGGTAGACTCATCTCTTGCATTCAGAGCTATGGCTTGTGCTGCTCCCTTGAAGTGCTCTTATTTCAGATAGACTCTATGGCAGCCAGTTCATTAATGTATCCCATACTTGGTGGTCAGGTCATGAACCTGAACTCATTGGTTTCATTAAACAGAAGTCAGATTTTACATTCTAACTGTTCACTGACATCTCTTTTCTGTATAATACAGCTGTTCATATTCTCGCATTCTCCCGTATTTTTCATGCCTGAATGTTTAGTTTTCTTACGCTGTAACCAGTCCTATTTGCACATAGAGTACTAAGAGTACTTTTAGTTGCTAGTACTGGACAGAAGGCTTTTCTTTTTCCGCTACTGACATACTAACAGAATTAATTCCTGAAATATTGTATGATTTTTCTTTTTATTGTGCTATTTTAGTGCATCACTAGGGTCTGCTGATTCATCTGCAGTTCTCAGCAGAGGCAAATTATTTCATTGGAGAACTGTTCTATCTAGAGGAACTTACTGCTGTGCTTAGCAATCTGAAAGATCACTGTTGTTTGTGGATAATTGTTTTTGTGATGTGATTGTTGTGCAAGTACGTATACAAAGATATATATTTCTTTTGTTCCCCTACCACTTCTTCCTCCCTTTCTGTGTTTTGCCAAAAATGCGTGAGAATAAGAGGCTGGGTTTGGACGAAGGTGGGATTTTGGTTACTAGAAGATGAGGAAGATTGTGATCAATTTGTTTTATATGTTAAGGGCATATTTGTCCTTTGAGGAGTTTCTTTATGTGAATCCTGTCTCTGTGTGTGTATACACGTGTGTGTAATCCATCTGGGTTTTTCAGCGTGGAAACACTGCTCTTTGTGGGATAATTAGGCATTTGTCATCCCTTTATTTAAAACCTATTTTTTTGGGTTTTGCATGTCTGTGTTCAAAACTTCCCACATGAAGCACAACACTGTGCCTGTTAGCTCTGCAACTAGATCTTGCCCTCAAGCTGCTTGTTGAAAAATATCAGCTAAAGGTCGTATGTGTATACTCTGTTTGATGAAGAGTTGACTAGATTTTCATATGTAAACAATTCTAAATATTGAACCAGTATTTATATGACTCTGTATAACTGAGGTCTTTCTCTGGAATAGATAAAGAAATCAGGAACAATTATGGCAAACCAGTTATGTCAGCCACGGCTGACGGGTGCTCCTGAGCATTGGCTTTTGTGCTGGAACGTAGTCTTGTGTTTTCCCTCCACTATTACCTTTTTTGCCCTTTTCTTTCTAGATGTCTGAGAGAGAAGAACTTGGATAGATAAACTGTGTATTTGAGAATGTCATCTACACTTTAGGCAGTCCACTAAATGAGAAAAAAACCCCCAAACCCTAACATTTCTGTTTGACAAAAGTAGCAAATATAGGTTGTAATTTGTTAAAGAGTTTGGCCTATCTCTTCAGTTCATTCCTTACTGTGAATGAAAAATCAGTGTAACAGGATGAAAAGATTCTTTATGACTACCCCAGTGACCAGTAAGATTTCACCACTGAAGGATATCCCAACAGTCTCTTATTCCTGCTCAAATTATTCCCCTGACCTAGAGTAGAAGTAGGAAGTGGAATATTCTTGGATTAGTTTATATAAATGAAAGTAAAACTTGAAAAGAGATTTCTGAATGTTCGTAGCTCCTTTTCCAGAATAACCATTTTCTGTTGAAGTCAGTATCTTTTATCATATAAATGAATCATATAATCATATATTATATAATTTTATCATATAATTGAATTAAGTTCCTGGATGAGTAGAATATATGTAGGTTTTCAGCTTGAAAATATATCCAAAATTATAGTAGCAAAGAATTGGCTCTTCCTTTTAAGAGTTCTGAACTGCATGTTGCTTACATAATTTGAGTGGCTTTAGCCAAAAATTGTTTCAAACCACTTTTTAAAAACACTTGAAGAAATGAAATAAAAATGCATTTTGATTAATGAGATATTTGGTGATAATTGTGTTTCTCACAGCTTTTTTCTGCGTGTTACTGTTCAGAGACTACTTTCAATTTAAATTTTAAAAGTTCATTTGGGAGACTTTACTCAAAATTTCACTTTCTATATAGAATTTATATCTGAAATCAGACGATATAAATCAAATCTGTTCTTCCAGCTTCCCCTTACCTCTCCCCCACACCTTCTTTTGTCTGTCACCGTCATTGTTTTAGGTAATTCAATCTACTTATCATTCTGAAAAACTTTGGATTTATTAAAAATTATATTTAATTTTTACCAGATTTAATCTTTACAGGAAAAATTGAGCTTCTCCATTTCTGTATTTCCTCTTTATAAACACACAGTTTTATTCTGAAAGGTGACTGAAAATGCTGCTTCACAGATCCACTTTTTCAGTGAATCCAGATTGTAATTGCCCTAAATAAATTTTAGATTTGTTAATTTAGATTTCCAGCTGTTAGCTTTATTCTCATGAGTATTGCAGAGTCAGTTGGTGGTATAAAGCAATTTTATCTGCATCTGTGTCAAAGAGGCTGTGCAGGTAGAGGAACTATAGGTATTGTTTTGGGAAATTCTGTGTGTCACACAAAGGCAACCTTCCTTTCTGGCGCTGAAATGCAAGAACTAGAGTACTGATTGCTAAATACAAAGCTGAGTTTGTAAATAGATAAGGAAAATGCAGCTGTTAATTAAATTCTGCCTTTTTTGCTATGAAGCCTCGTGACAAATACCAAAGAGGAAATCTTCAATACCCCTCTGAGAGTCACTTTGCAGAGTATAGCCATGCATTGCTTTATTTCATTTATAATATAAAAATCATATCTAAAAATAACTTGTTTTGATTTTTTTTCAGCAAACAAGAGCATGACTCTTCAGATGAAACAAAAGAATGCAGTAGAAATCAAACTAAAAAAGTTGCATCCGTTGAAAAGAGTGAAGAAGACTCATCACTGTCAAATACAGAAAATGTTCCTAGTTTGGAACTCCCTGGCAACAGCTCAAAGAATTCTTTGCATGAGAAAAGAGCATACTGTGATTCAGCTCATAACAAACAGTTAGTGGATGAGAAACAAAAATGTATTCATGATGAAAGTGAGATGAAAACGTGCCAAAGTTCAGATGACGTTGTCCTGAATGAGCAGACTAAAGTGAGTACCTTGGATGAAACTACACTTTCAGCAATGAACGTGAGGGACTTAAAGCTGACGTTGGGTGAAGATGTCAGCTTTGAGCAGTTCTTGAGAAAGAGGGATGAACTCGAATCCGTTAGTTCAGACATAAGCGAACAAGGCAGTATTCATCTGGAGCCTTTANNNNAAGTACTGGAGCATGAAGCTACTGAAATTCTCCAAAAAGGTAATGTCGCACCTTCATCAAAGAAAGCAGGACAGCTCGCTGAACAAACGGATGAGACTTCTAGAGAAAGTAATCCCAGCAGAATGGAAACACCTGTAAACAAGACAGATGAAAATGAAGCAAGCTGAAATTGTGTTAATTTTATTGTTTGTTTTAAACTATGGTAAGAACACCATGGACCATTCCTGATGAGTGTGCTCATGGATGCTAAATATTAAAAATTTTAAAAGGGAGGAGGAGAAGAGAAAGAGACGCCAAAGGGAAGTTTGCATTATGGAGATAGCATGTATGTGTATGTATGACTGAATTCATTAAGCTTCAAAAAGGTAACATGTTCAAATACATCTTCCTGTCTCTTGGATGTGATATATTATTAGGTTGATACTTGAAAAGAGGTATAAATTCTAATTTTTTTATGGTTAACTAGCCCAGGATAAGGTGATTTGTTCGCCCAGAAAGTATTTTTCTAAATTCTTCAGTGTGAATATCATTGAACTGGGGATGAAGTAGGAATTCACTTCTGATGCTGATATGGAGCACACTTGTAATGAAGGTTATTGGTCTGCTGATAGCTTAGGTAAATAATAAACCTTGGGACTCGGTGTCACATTCCTGTCTGTAAAAGCACGTGAACAGAAGTATATTGATTTGTGCACCTCTGTACAGGTGTAATCCTGCCAGGCTGTAAACTTACCTTAATAAACTTTCAGTGAAAGTGAAATTATTACAATAAAAATATATATTTGTGGGGTTTTCACTGTGCAGGCTGTGCAGAAATACCGAACATAACTGTATAAAGTAGGACATAATGCTGAAAGTACTGTAGCTGCTAGGCTTTTACCATTGGTTTAATTATTCTTAGCCGTAGACCCGTAGGAATGGTCTGTAAGTCACACCAAAGTATGGTTTAATGTAAAAATGGTTTTAAGCAAAAATAAGGAAAACTCCAAACTGGAAACACCACCTGGCATGCGTTCTGCCATTTTGCAGCTGCTACTGGCTAACTTAAAAATAGAACCCAAGGGCATATAAAGTAGAATTGTACAGTTCAATTTCAGGACTTTTTGTAGTCTAAGTTATGTACAGAAAGATGGCTGCTGGTTTTGGTTTGGTTTTTTGGGTTCGGGGGTTATTTTTGTTTTCTAGTTAGCTAGATTTAGGAATGCCTATGATTAACAGTAGCTTGCTCTTTTGATTTCATTGCTCCATTTGAAACATTCAGAATGTGCTTTTGACTTACAGTTTTGTTTTTAATGAATGTTAAATGTTTTGAACAGCTGTTAAAACACTGCTGTAAATTATTACTTTTTGAGTAAATATTTGCAACAAAAATTTGTCTTTGTGTATAATTTTATGCTCAGCTTGACACTTTGGGCATAGCCTCTCCCATTTTTAAAGAAGATTTAGTGACAGTTCCCAAAAAATAAGTAACTTCAATATTATGAATTTGAGACGTATGTTTCATTGGGGATTTTTGTTAGTTTTTGGTTTGTTTCTTTGTTTGTTTTGTTTTAGAATTAAATGAGCAAGTGCCTATGCATAAACATTTTTTGTACCTGTGTATTGTGATATGATGTGCTAACCTTTCCAGACTATACAATATTTTTCTGGCCCATCAGCCTGCAACTGAAGTTTCCTCTGTCCTCTTAAGTTCACCGAGCTCGGCTGCTAAGGGAGTCTAACAGTATTAAAATCCAGAGACCATCGAGCTTACTGTTGGAGCCTCTAAATAAACCAGATCTCAACAGCCTCAAAAGTTCCTTCAAGCTCTAAGAGATGTATGATTTAAATTTTGGACTGCATCTTCATTGTCATCCATTCATGTGCAGAAGACTTTCAAAAGAGAAAAGTGGAACAGTTTACGTGCTCACAGCTTTTTGAGATCTGCCACTTGAAGAACTTCAAATACGACGACACGTGAAAAAGCTGAGAAGAATAAGTTGCATTATTCTTTTGTTTTTTAAAGATTTTAGTGAAATCATTAAATAGTGTTTTGGTTAACCAGTCTGATGTCTTCATGCTTTTACACATGGAAGATTACTCATTGTGATGCTTTATTTTATGCCGTTTAAAGCACTTAATCAGCTACAAAACTGGATGCATATTTACCAAGGGAGTTCCTGAATGCATCTGCATTGAAAGCCAGGGAAAAATCTGTAGTATTTTTAATCTGGTTGATGATCTTCCATGCAAATTATATATTTTGAATAATGCTCTGATATGTGATGTTAGAAAAGATTAAGTTCAACTGGAGCCATTTGCGATAGTTGTAATTTCCTCACATTTGTCTTTTATTATGCAATTAAATTTTTGAAACATTTACTGTTTTAATAAGAATTTGGAAGGATTTGGCCACATGGTGTTGAGAAAAGGTGGAAAATAGAACTCAAAGTTAAAAATCTGCTTATTTGGCAGAATTTATATCATCTCAGTTGCTTATTATATAAAGCATTGTTTGTTTCAAACCATATGGATAATGCTCATGCAAAAGGTATTTGAGTGGTTTGTACCTAATATTATCTTCTGGTCCTTCTGAAGGAAGAGATGAAACAACTCGAGTGTTCTAGCAAGAGCATCAGGTAGCTTTTCATAGGCAAGGAAGGTATATAATGAAAACAGTGACATGGTATTTTTGTGAAGGAGAAAAACTAAAATTCATTACTATTTTTCCTGTATGAAGTAATTGATTTGCTCACTAAACACTGCAGGAAACTGCACAAGTACGGAGATTAATTTCTATCATGCTATTTGGGAGGTTTCCCTGAGATAAGTTAAATTGATGCTTTTGCCAGAAGCTGCTCTAGAGGATGAGGTTTCATTAATGCGTTTTCATTTAATTGAACATAACTGCACATGATTCAGTTTGGTGTTTCTGAGTCATTTAAAAGTTGTTTTTCCATCCAGCCATCAGTAGTTCTTACACTGTGTCACCTCTCTTTTTGTACTGGGGAAGACATTTCACCTCCAGTTTTCATTGCCTTACCAAAAACCAGTCACTTAATTCTTGGTGTCCATAGTTAAATCACCCTTTCCCCTCATCTCAAGAGCTTTATCATATTTGCTTGAATTATCATTGCAGATAGTGCTTATTTTTAAGGAAGTTATGCGCCGTGTGTGTGCTGTCTACATTATTGACATGTAATGGAAAACGGCAGTCATCACGATGATCAGTGAACGTTCGGTCACTTGGATCTTCCTCAAGTGCAGCCTGTGTCTGTTTGCCTTGTGCAGCTTGGGAGAGAGGCTTTGGTTGACCTGTGGTTCAGATTTTGCTCAATGGAATGGCTGAGTAAACACAGGAAAAAAAATTCCAATTGTAGCACATACTGAATTCTAAGTACTGAGTGATGTATTTTAAACAAGAAAGTTTTTATAACAAAATATGTCTATTTTTCTTTTCCTGGGGCAGAGAGAGAGAGAAGAACCCTGGGCAATAAATGTTAAATCTCATTTCTGTGGTGCTTTACTTCTAGAAGGAATCAGAAACTAAAGGTCAGGGTAAAGAATTTTGAGTAATACTTGTATTCTGCAAAACCTTAAATAAAAGATCTTAAAGCTTTTCTGCAGGCATTAAGCATTGTTATTTATATGCTGGCATGCGGAAAGCAGTTATTTTTTTATGTTGTCAGATATACACTTATTCCACTAAAGACTGTGACCATAGGCTGTCACAGCAGAATTTTGTTACAGACCACTTAGAAATTTGTGTGTAGGGCAAATTTATACCTAATTGTTCTCTTTTTGTTTTCATTAGTGGTGATTTTTGCAGCTTGTGAACTTACTTTGTCTAGTTGCATCCTGTGTATTTTGATGTATGCTTCATATGCCCTTAATAAAAAAAAATGGTAAGTATGTTTTATGATTACGTTGGATGATTTTTGTTTTTAATAAAATGTTTATTCCAGTGTTAATGTAGTTCAAAAGGACAGTTCTCAGTTCCTCAATGAACTGGCATGTTATCTCCTTTGAACATTGTTTTTATACAGGATTTTGACTCTAATCTTCCTCATTAATTCCGTGCTAAAAGGGAAAGTATGTTGACTGGTATTTCATATTAGTTTACAGATACTACGCAGAGAGTTCCTTTGAGTTTTGGATCACTGTTGAAGCTCTAAGACAACTAATTAAAATGTTTTATTCAGTCATTTCATTGACCCAGATTAACCTTGTAAAGCTGATATTTCCTTTTTGCACCAGATTAAAGAAAACAAAAAAGTGGAAAATGTTTATCTGTAAAACACTTACTTTGAGGGAGGTGAATGTAGTTGTGCCTTGAAGGTGTTATAAAGCTAATGGGTTTATTGACATAAAAATGTACTGGGTTCGTTGAGGGGCTTTTTACTGTTGAAACCATTATATCAGAGAGGCTGACTTTCTTCTGACAACCAGAAAGATAACTGTGATGTTACACCTATATCTGCATTTTTGTTTGGGCAAATTTATCTTCGTATTAAGAAAATTGAATGCTCAAATTACATGCGTGGGCTGTAATCTGGCCAAAATAAGATCAAGTCCATGATCAAAATCAGTAGCTTTTCAGCAAGCAATTCTCCATTTTTAAGCAGCATTACTAAGTTGCTTATGTTATGAATCTAATGTAAATAAACTACATATCATACTTTAGTTGACTAAAGTCTCAGTGTTAGGCATTTAATTCAAAAGAGCTATTTTCCCCAAAAACTTTTGTGAATATACTGGTTTCCTTATGAAGGAAGTTGTCTCATACTGACAGTGTGGTAGCCTTGAAAATATAACCTTCATATGTTTTGCTCATAAATAATGTAATTAAGAATTAATCCTTTTGACTAAAGGAAAATCACCTGCAGGTCTGTTCTTACAGCCTCTTGTGAGTTTTTCATATGGATCTGTCATGATGTTCTAGCAGCAAATTGAAGCCCTTGTTTTCCTCTCTTTTAATGCTATAGAATTGGAACATGAAGGCTTAATAGTTTTTAAATTGTATGTATTTAAATTATCTGTGTGTTTACTGCCTGAAATGAGGATTGAATTTTATGTACCAGTTTCTCAGGTTTTCAGATGAGATTTGTCTTCCCACCCAGTCTTCTCGGAAAGACTTCGCTACTTCTTGGGGCTAGCAAGTTGATGGCACATAATATCATTTCCCAGGTTATTAAATAAAATCCAGTGTATTTGTTAGATATCATTTAAGTGGGACAGAGCAGAGGGAGTCAAAATGAATCCCAGTACTGTGAGTAATTAGGAAGAATTCAGCCTTAAAGGAAAACTTTAGAAACACTGAACTTGATAGATAAATGATGGCAGTGTAGGAAGTCGGGTGAAGTCTTAGCTATGTTGGACTGTTCCTGCATTCCCATTACTTTTCTTTGTGTTCACACACACACACCAGAGTTGTTTATGTGCAACTATAATGAAAACATAACTTGGTTTTATTTTCCCTGATGTACCTGAACAGAGTAATAAAATACAAAGGAGATCTTGCTTTTTATCGCATTAAAAATGAGGAGAGTTCAGCAGCAATCCTTAGGCTGTTTTGAGCATAAAGTTGTCTAAACAGACTGTTCTAAAATTACCATTATACTTGAATTAGAGCATCTTGCTAATCCAAGCACGCTTCTGACTAGGTGAGCTACTCAGTGGAGGGAAATGGGATTTCATCTCTGCTCTCCACAGAATCAGGTGAGATGTGCAGTAAGGAAGCAGGGCTCCCTGAGGGCTCTGGGAAGCGCTGTTCCTGTCCAGGACAGCTGTGCCTCTCAAACTGTTGCTAGGTTTGTGCACTTCCACCAGGATAAAGCTGGCCCTTCGTAGTACAGTTGATTCATGGGTACTGGTATATATGTGAAGATTTATTTATTGTTGAAATGAAATAAAATTTAAAATAATTCTGCATAGAAGTGGACCTCTTTTCCTTACTCCAAGCTATCACTGAGTGATTCAAGTGCACTGGGGAACTGCTGTTCAGGAGTGCTATCTTGGAAGCTTTTAACATATTATTGCCTCTTAATTGCCATTTGTATTTTGGCAGTAATAAAAATATAACTGTTGTCCTCTGACATAATTAGTGGCTATATTAATGTATTCTGTATTTAATGTGTTACATAGTCCTTACAAATGTGTTGGTTCTTTCCATCAAAAAAAAAAAGTATTGTTTGAGAGGGCTTACAGTCAACTTGCACTGTTATGAGAGTTTCTTGGTCACATCTCTTTTATATGTATGTTACCCTGCAAAACATACAGGGAACGAGGAGAGGGAACGATGAAAAAAATGTCTAGAAGGTCAGTCTTTTGCTTATCTGTAATTAGAGTGGGTAAAATATATCCACTCTGAACTGACTCCCTGCAATAACAGCCATATTCTCTTCCTTATAGGCAATGCTAAAGCTGATAGGAATTCTGAACAGAATCTCCAGAGAAAATACAAAGCACCTAACAAAGAGTGTCATTGGATTATCGAGATGCCTCATTGCAATAAAAGATCAATAAGAAGCAGCAGCGAATGGGAACTTTACTGTAAGTGGAATATAGAACATGTACAAGCAAAATGCTTCTACTTTAAGTCTTTTATTTACTGAGAGTTTTGTTAATGAGAGTAGACATCTCTATCAAGAAACATGAGATTCTGTGCAGCATCTGACAAAACTGTTACCAGTCACTTCACAGCACAAAGATTTGACCTGACTGTAAACTGATATTCTTGAGTATAATGTACACCAATTAGTTAAAGATCAATAATTGACAAAGTTCACTTGGTCCAAACATAGTTCCTGTCCATCAAGTGAAATACATATCATTGCAATATCTGGCTCAGGGGAGGTGAAAAGCACTTTCTGCACCTCACCTGTATTATCCACTAGGGTCTCTTATGTTTCATTTACCCTGCTGAACATGCAGAGCAGGAAATGTTTATGCTTGCTGGAAATCCAGAGAAAACCCAACAAGTACTTGGGTGTAAGAGTAAAAAAATTGACTTCCCCACTGTGCCAGCAGGCAGAATGCTGTGATTGTAGAGGTCATGTCACAGACCCATTGATCAGGCTCTTCCACATAGTATCCAGTGGAGCTCTAGAGGAAGTTACTGAAGCTGAAAACAGCTAAAAAAAAAAGCAGATTCATCTTTTTAGGTTTCACAAGAATGCCCTTTAAAATTCCAGTGGGTTCTGCTTCAGATGCTTATATTTTTGTTATTCCCATCATCAGCAAGTTCTATGTTGCAAATTGTGCATGACTAGAAAAGTCAAAAGGTAAAAGTTGATCAAAAAAAAGTTCACAGAAGAATTCATTTGTTCCACACGTAGCTGTGTGAATAAACTGAATTGACTGGGAACACGCATGTGAAAAGGTTCTCCATGCAGGTGCTGAGCTGGAGCAAAGGCGTGAGCAGCCCTCCTACTGCCTGGGAAAGGCTCTGCCTGCAGCTGCTGGGAAGGTGAAGCAGACAAGCCATTGCTCTGTGTGTAGAGGGATGGCTGCAGTAGGTGCCTGTGAAACCACAGCTCATTAGTATTTTCACCCTTTTAGGGACTGTTGCAGTATGTGGTGGGGTAAATGAATCGCAGGGTTAACCAGTGACAGTTGTGAAATGGAGACATGCTTAACTAGATGTGATATGAGAGAGCAGAACTGGAGTCCCTACAGGCAATCCAGACAATGACTTCTCCTATTACTACAGAAGCAAGAGGGTTGTTTAGGGGGTTTTTTGTTGGTGTTTTGTTGGTTGGTTGTGGGGGTTTTTTTTAACAATACAATATAATTTTTAAATTATGAGTGAAAATTTGAGTGAAACTCCCTGAGCTTCAACAAACTCAGTAATGGGCTAAGATAGCTTGGTTTGCAGTAGCTGTAGTGGTGATGGTGTCTGTAACCATTACAAGAGGATATTAGTGAAGCTGAAAATAGGAGTAATTGGACCATCTTCAGATGTTAAAAAGCTCTTTGCAAAAGGGTAAAGAAAACAACTGTAAAATATTCTGGTCTCCCTAAAATGGAATTTGAGAGTCTTCTTGTCAATGAAACATGATAGGTTTATTAAATATGCTATAGAATGTATGAGAAAGTTGGTTTTATCTGCTAGTTTTTCTCCTTAATTTCAGCTGTATGTATGCTACTGCAGCTTCAAAACATCTGGGTACAGTGATTTTTTTCTTTTCTGCACCTGCAAGTGTAAATACACACATAAACAAAAAAGAAATTAAATCTTTCATAAAGCCAAAGAGAAAGACAAAACCCAACCAGGCATGAAGCTCAGGGGAGCAGTATGACAAGTGCTGAGCTGTAAACAAGCTTGAGAGGGATTTAATTCTTATGACAAGCGCCAGTGGTAGCATCTCACATGGACTCAGCATATGCACACATTTCAGAGGAGGAATCACAGAGGACTTAATGCAAATATGAAAAAGCTCAGAGCACATCAGCCTATACCGTTCTAAAAATAGCCTCAAAAATCAGGATGAGCAAGGGTTGTAATTATCTTGATTTTTCGGATTTTTGCCACTTGTAGGAGGGTTTGTGGTTTGTGCTCACATTATAATTAGACTTTATAACATACAAACTACAAACTCTTTAGGGTAGGGATTGGTTCATATATTTGTAGGGCAAGTACAGTAACACTTCATTGGGTGGTATTTTCAGGGTGATAGTACAATACAGCCACTGAGTAATAGCTGCTGTTCTAAGTTTTAAAGAAGCTTATTTTAGGTCATAAGATTTTTGCTGTTGTTTGTTAAGGAAGGAGAAATAAGATGTAATTTGGGATCTAAATTAAATTTTAAAAGCCTCTAATGCACACTTCTTCCCTAATTACAGTCAGGTCCTTTCTTTTTCAAATACTCTTGTAACTGCCTCATTTCTCTAGCAACATTCTGAAAAGTACACACTGCAAACCATCCCCAGCAGTCTGTACTTAAGCAGATTTCCCTATGGCAGTTGATGAATTAGTGCTGCAAGATGTAGCCTGTTTTCACTTAACCCTCAAAAAGCTTTGGGATGAGTAGCACGTGCTTCCTGTGCTCCAGCCACTGGATAGGTTTGGCTCATTTAAGAAATTAGACCAGTGCTCTTTTCGCCTTAGATCTTCAATCCGATGTTTTCTTTTCTACTTTCCTCAGTCTGCAAAAAATTAAAGATTACATTTACTAGCAATGGGTTAATAATACCTGGAGATCTGCAGGCTTAGCCAAATACTATTGTGTTGTATTGTAGTTAGCTCAAAAACTGGTTTTAACCATAGTTTAGATTTCATTGCAGAAGGTGGAGTCTAGGAAGAGAGTCTTTCTTGGACCCAGTCTTTCTTGCTCACCTAGATGGTTGACAATTACAAAAACACGTTATTTTGCAAAAGTTCTATTATGTTTTAAAAATGCTGAACTTTAAATACCAGTTTACAACACTGGTATTTCTGGATTCAAATGTGAGATTTTATGCGTGTGTGCAAATTACCTTTCATTTGTATGATGTTTCTTAACCTGTTTCTGGATATGTGTTTTGGACATCCCTTTTATTGCAAGTGATTGAAAATAGCCCTGCATTTGCAATAGTAGTGAATAACCTTCAAAATAACAATTAACAGGCTTGACTTTACCAGTGGAATAGTTTATCACCTTTGGCCTGGAAAGTGAAAGCTACTCTTTCCTTCTCTCACAAATACATTAACATCAACTGTTTTAAAATAATTTCTATTTCTATAATTTTTCTTTTAAGGACAAGTGAGCATAGGAGGGGCTCATTTTGTACTGCAGTGAGTATTCTAATGGCTTGCAAAACTGTAAATAAGTGTTATGTCTTCTTGGACCTGTAATTATTTACTTTACTAATTGAAAATTACCTGGCTAGATCAATGAATAGAAGAAGAACACAGTATCAGAATCCTTTTTTACCAAGTGACTAGAAAGAAAATTCTTTGTTACCAGACAAGATGGAAGCTCTCAGTCTGAACTGTCCATTATTTATAGAAGTTTTGAGAACCATGTGTATAGTTTCAAATACTGAAGTAAGTTAATCAAGCGTTAAAATCCAAGCATCTCTGAATCTTGAAAACCAAATCCTGCTGTAGTTTGGATCCTGTAGCCTTTGTTTTCTGTTTGAATATTGAGTATAGTGCTTTATATTGCAGAAAGCCCCATAGTTCTTGGCACAAAACGCTGGAACTTTGGAGAGCACTTGTGTGAAGGTAAGAAAAGATGTTTCATAGCAGTGGGGATAAACATAAGGCAAATATGTCTGTAAACAAGACAAATATCTCTTCTTAAGGAGGGTCTCTGGTTGGTTTTTCTTTTTGTAATTAACAGAAATTAAGTTCATTGAACATTATTGTATGCTCTATTATTGAACCTTGCTCATACTTCTAGTGGGGTAACTAAAGCAAGTGAATAGCAAACTACCAGTAGCTTATAAATTTAATCTTGCTACATTTAAGAGTGAGACAGTACTTTTAGTCCTCTGGTTGCATATATTGGTCTGAGCATTCAGAAGGTTGAAAATGCTACATTTACTGGATTTCTCTTGGTAGAAGACAGGCATTCATTCTGGATGATGAAGATGAGTTTTATCAGAATACAAAATTATCCTAAACCACTGTCTGAGTTTAAACCTTGCTCCATTAATTTCAACTCTCTGTGGATGCACAGGCCAAACATCAGTAACCTGCAAGATTTGTTAAAGGCTTTACTCTTCTAATTCCCACTGGGGTATTTTAATGTTGACAGCTGTTAAAATTCTCAAACTGGAGCTTCACATCAGTATTCTCTTCCTCACAGACACCTGTAATGGGATTCATCTGTTTTCTTTGTTATTCCCTTTGCTCATTTAAATGTAATGTGCATTTCTCATCACACCACTGGATTAGTTCTATATAAATTACTAAAATACACACATACATGAACACACATACATTTGTCCCAGAAGAACAGAGCATGGTATTTTGGATTTGATTAAAAGGATGGACAGAGATAAATACAGCACTATAATCCTTGTGCATTTCTTTAAAACAAAAGACATTTTTTATTATGTGGCCAGTAAGGTGTGGCCTCTTGAAGCTCCTCCTGAGATTTTCATCTTCCCTATCCCTTCATCACTGAGCTATGTTCTAGAAGTGGAGAAATTTATACTTCTGGTGCTTTATTACCAGTCACAGGCTACTCCTCTGCCCCTCCAGTCCCTCCAGTTTATATTCGTTGGAATTTTGGCTTTGCTAATTTTACTTTCTTGGAGCATTTAACCAGATATTGGTCGAGTATTGTATTGCTGTAGGGATTACTAATTCCAGGGCCTTTGTTCTGCAAATTATGTGTAAACAGATGTGCTGATGGGTGTTTTCACCTGATGTCTGATTGAGATTCCTGTTGAACCATTCTTGTCTGCCTTGGTTCATCCACAGAGCAGGCAGCTCAGGATGCCAGCCTTGTATTTGCACATGAGTGAACTCAAAATAAGTCGGGTCCAGTGGCTGGTGAAGCTGAGGGTGGGGTGGCTGAACAGTCGAGACAGAGCTGTGAAGCTGTGCAGCATTGTCTCCTGCCACAGGCCGGGCTGGATGGGGCTTTGGGCAGCCTGGGCTAATGGAAAGTGCTCCTGCTCATGTAGCGGGGTTGGAGCAAGATGATTCCTAAGGTTCCTTCCTACCCAAACCATTCTATGATTCTATGATAATATTTGATTTTACAGCCTGTGTATGAGGTTGGCTGCTTTTTCATCAGTCAAGGCTCACTTTTTGTTATAAAGTGGTATTTAATCACTTAGATGTTTACAAAGATGGGGATAGACTTTGGTAGTTTAGTAATTGATCTATGGTCTTGTGAGAAAGTAATGCAAGGAAAAGATGTAAAATACTTCATCTGAACAAAATTACTTCCAGTCTGCCCTGGCTTTTTATTTTAGCTACTGGTAATTACACACTGCTATTTTAACTGTGCAACTTTGGCGTTTTAATCCCAACTCTTACTGTCATTTTTCACTTCACAGCTGCATGCAGAAGCCCAATCCAGTATACATGGTATAAATATGGTATACTTTTTTCTTACCTAGTTAACAAAAAATCCTGTAAAAAGTTGACAGTGAGAGGTTGGCGAAAGGAAGGATTTCAATGGATCCAAGTCTGAAATATGGAGGATAAGGAACTTTCTAAAATTAACCCTCAATGAAAATCAGATTAAACAGAGAATATATAGTACTTTTTGTAGAAACAAAGTATTTCTTTAATTTCCCTTCCAGTGTTTTCATTTACAAGGCTGTTCCTGAGCAAGTGACCAAGGCGTAATACTCAAAATACAGGGAGAAGCATCAGTCACATAGAACAGAAGATTTACTTTGGAACAGTACAGACAACTTCAGAGGTATAAAAAAAAAAATAATCCCTACAACATACTTTGCATGAATAAAGAATGTAGCTTTTGAATCTTGTTATTATTTTCGATGGTGTAAAACTCATTTGCATATTTGAATAGCAAGATTTTGACATCTCATCTAAAACCTTTTCCTGACATAACTTGAAAGCAGAGAGTGCACAGTTTCTAATAATAAAAGTCTTTGCTCTCTTTTAACATAGGCACATACTAGTATAAAGATGCTACCTGTGCATCGAGCATGAAGAATAATGTTGTCTTGTTATAATGTGTCAAAATATTCTTTAATGAGGAAAGGTATATAAAATGTACAAAGCAGGGATAAACCAGCTACTAATACCTTCATTACTGTCTGTCAACAAATGACAGTCCTATCAGTAAATGAATGAGCTGGAAGGGATAAATGGACAGGTTATAGAAATTGCTTTCACAGTGATCTCTGAACACAGAAGATGCAGTATTAAGCTTTCAAATTTCAATGCAGTCATTTTGGCAATAGGAACATATTAATGTGTCAGGTGTCAAAAAATGTTTTACTCTTTATATTCCATAATTAAGCTTTGTAGTGTTTTTTAAATTTTAAATACCCGTTGTGAAATATCCGTAAGTTCTACCCTTTAAAATTGTGTGGCCACTAGCATTATTATGGACTGTAGAATTCAACCTACTAATTATACTTCTAACAAGTGTAGTTGATGGGGTTTTGGCCTTCCAGAATTAATGGACCTCTTTGTCTTGCTCGAGGCATATCAGAGCTTAATACCGTGAACAAAATGCTGATCTGACCTTTGGTTCCAGGATGTGATGCTGGGTCATAATATTTTTGAGGCTCATTCCAGTAATAAATTACAGTTTTAATGATGGCTCTGCAAACATATGGCAAACAGAAAACACTTCTCATAGATTAAACAACATAGCTTCCATTAAACCCCTGGAACGGCTAAACCCAGTAAATTGTTAAACACTGAAGTGTTTGTTTGTCGTACTTTGTTTAGTTCTTTAACACCTGCCTCCTTCCTGCTTTAAGGTATAATCAGCATTAGAAATACTGTTGCTAATCAGGTTGTCAAATCTTAAATCATATATACAGTTCCTGCTACTTTGAAACTCTGCTGCTGCTGCTTCTTTAAAGCTGCACATGATGTTTACCTGAGAAGCAGTGAAAGGAGACTGTATTTCTCATAAATTAATTTATGAATATTTATATACCAGATGGTTTTTCAAGTGCTAGCCAAAACTGATGGTGTTTAAACCGGAGCAATTGAGAAAGATTGAAGAAACTCATAGACATATCCATGATGAGGTAGTACATTTGTGACTTCTAACAGCCAAATTATTTATGCATTTGGAAGTACAATCCTTGAACTTCACATTCTTGATTGTACATTTGAGCCTGTAGTTAGTCTGTGCTTTTAAGAGCATCCTCACTGCTGTACACAGCACAAGATTAGCAAAGGCTGAAGGCATGATGACGCCATTAATATGAATATCTATCCACAGCGTCCCTCAGAAGTCAGACCCTGACTGTGCACACTTTGAAAGACAAAGTCTTTGAGATGTGGGCAAAGAGGGAGCAGGGGAAAAGTGATGGCTTGCTGTAAAAGGTGCATTCCATCCTCCCCTTAGTTGTGTCTATTTTATGCTGTTTAAATTAGCTACATTTCAGTACATTTATTTTGATGTATTTGCCCAAACACTTTGTCAATTCCCAAGTAGCGTTCGCTAACAGACTGAATTTTGGTGCCATCATCTGTTGGCCGTGTACAATTGCAGCATGGGCAGATGGGGATCCTGAAACGCTTCTTGTATTGCTTGTTTCACATCCAGATTCATTCCTTGTGCTCACACCTTTATGCATTGTGCTTTAAAAAAACAAACAAACACACACATAAGCCTATACAGTGGAGCAGCCATTGTCTGCTGGGCTGGATGTCATATGTGAATATTGGCACAGACAGAACAGGCTTTTTACAGGGAAATAAACTAGACAGCGTGAACTCTAGAACTGCATCTATAAAGCTGATTTTACATAGCCACTTTATGTCAAAAACTATAGGTAGTCCTGATATTTGGCAGCAACAGTATGTATTGTAGTTTTCTGTTTGGAAACTTTTCCTTTGTTTCAGTAAAGAGTTTGACCTGCATGAGCAAAGCTATTTGAAAGTAGTTAATAGGGACTTAATTCTGCTCTAGAAACTAGAGCTAAAACTCCATTTTTTGGGGGGGAGTAAAGTATCTTGCCAGTATTGTGTGCTCTCTTCAAGACTAGCTTCTGCAGAAAGATGATTAATTTCTTTGCTTTATCAAAGTGGTGTCTTTACATCCAGCAGATCATACAGAGACAAGATTTAACGTAAGTCTTGCTTGCTGGTAGTAGATGTGCACACTGTAATTGGGCTTTTCTAGCTGTGAGGTGGTGTAATAGTAATACTCCTGTCCACATTTGAGGCTTGTTATCACGAGGTGAAAAACTCTCCATTTGTAGCTTCAGCCTCTATTTATGAATTTCTATCCAAGTCCAACAAAAGAAGTAAGTTTGAAGATGCCGGAGAGATGTCTGGCGTAAGAGTCACAGTTGTCACAATGAAGAATGAGTCTTGGCTACGCCTCAGGGCTAAGTGCCTGATGTTTGTGGATGTAAGTCATTGTCCAGAGGTGTCTGTGTCTGAGTTGATCTTTTTCCATTAACAGCCGGTGCAGAGAGCTGCTGACATGATCTCACCCTGAGGTAGACGCTTCTAACTGGCAGGCACACCTGCCTTCTATCCACTGTCAGTAACAGGATTTTGGGAGATGCTGTGGTCTGAACTTTGATATAGATGGATCCCACACAATACAGCATACTGTCACTATATTTGTGTCACAGAGAAAGAAACCCCATCATGAATATTTACAAAAGATTGTCAACTGAAAATGAATTACTTGGAAAATCCCCGAGCAACATACTGGAAACTGGCCCAGCTCTGAGCAGAGGGTCAGACCAGAACACTGCCAGAGTCCACTCCACCCTCAGCTTGTGTTTCTGGGTTTAGAGCAGGTACCCTTTCTCAAGGGTGAGACTCAAGGGGAAAGCTTTCTCTTGTAATGTGTGTGGGATTGCTGTGTTTGATCCTTAGCAACCAAACAGATATATAACATTTATAACTCGGTGACAGATCTGTGCTGCACAGTAAGCTGCCCAGGTGGACTCAAAACTTGTCACTGATTTTTGCACTCTCTTAATCTTCCTGTTTATTCTGTGCTTCATTAAAGTCAATCTCTGCTGGACAGACTGTCACTCAGGCTAGGCCAGTCCTGCTGTCTGCACTCTCTGGGGATCACCCTTCATCCTGATAAATGGTCTATTAGGAGAGCACGTGTCAGAGAGAAACCCTTCGTGAAGCTAAATAGATTAGAGCCTCTTCCCTCTGAACGGTCTCAGTGGAATGGGGTAGGCATGATCATTAAAGCGGATTTAGAATGAGGAGACACTATTCCTCAGGATAGAAATTACTCTGAGTTTACAAAGGTATGGATTACTTCTAGTAAATATATAGAATGAAAACCCTCAGCGTTAGCACTTGCCACCAGAACAGATGCAGTGTGATGGTCTGGAAGCTGCTGAACTTTCTCATGGTGCCCCATTGGGAATTGAATAGATCCAGCCTTTCTCTGTGCTTTTGTAATACCTTTCTGTACCTAGTGCAGTTGCCAGCATGAAGGAGCTGTACAAATTTAATATTCTTGCAGTGCAGTTTAGCAGCTGCAGGTACATTAGGACTGGTATAATGACCAGCGAGGGGAGGGGATTCCTGGTTCTTACAGACATCCTATCCCCCAGCTGTGGCATCGTGCGAGTCATTGCTGCTCTGTCCTTGACCCTCTAAACACATCATGGTAACAGCAAGGCCAAAAAATCCCTTGCAAAAGCAAAACCTGCCTTTGAAATCATCTGTTTACAAGCGTGACTTAGTATGTGGCATCACACACCCAAATGCCTCTGGTCCATCTTCGGGTGCTGCCTTTACCTGGTGGAGGTTTCCTCAGGTGGGACATGGGGAGGGGAGAAAGGGGCTCAGGTTGCTCCTGTTTGTTTCTCTGTGGAGTTTGGGTAGTGGTAGGGACAGGAGGATGAGGTTGCCTCTGTTTTGCAGACCCTCAGAAGCAGCTTCAAGCTCTCAAAACTGCTCTTTTTTTTAAATTACCTTTTTAATGATTTTTTTCTCCCTCACTTCCGTCTTCCCTTTCTCTGCATTACTGGGTGAGGGTGAAGGGGAAATGGATTCAGAGCTTTTCCACACAGCTCTCTATGTCCTGAGCAGCCATTTCCATTGGCAGCACAGGTCTCCATGTCTCTGGTCTTGAGCTTATTCACTGCTCTGTGGATGTTTGGTGTTGCAGGGATGCCTGTGGGAAAGGAAAAGCCTGTGCAAAGAGTAGGCAGGCGAGATCTCGGTGCTTCTTTTTTGTTGCTTGAAGGAACATGCAGAAGCTCTTGATTTTCACCCTTGTTGGAGCTAGTCCAACAGAAACATCTCAGTTCTCTTGGCACCAAAGAGAGTGGCAGGTCCTCATTGGTGGCATTTGCACCAAAAATGGGGAGGGAGTGCTGCCAGAAGACTCTCTTGTGTGAAGAGTGGCTATCACTCAGGGAGAGGATAGAAAAAGATTATGCTGAGGAAGTTAATTTTAAATGAATTAAAGAAAGATAAGCTCACATTTTCCAGCAGAGCATCTTCCAGGAAAAAAAAATCAAATAAAATAACAAAAAAGTTATAAATGGCAAATTCAGCATTAGTTTCAATGAAGGATTAATCAAATATTGTAGACTTTTTAATAATAGCAATAAAAACCTAACCTAAGTATCATAACAATACGCATGTTGTAAACTCATGTAATTGCATGCAGTTATCGTTCCTAAACTGCATCTTGCTTTTTGCAACAGTAATATATTCTCTGTCTGCCTGGGAAGATTTGGCAGACAATGACTGCAATGATGGTACAAAAGTTGAAAGAGGTAATGTGGGGGAGTTCTGGAAGACTCTTTTCAGCTCTCTCTTTTGTTGTCATTTATTTAAATGCAAATCTTTCAGGGAAAAAAAAAAAAGCCCAAAATCTGATAAATATTCAATAGCCTTGGTGCATTCATGAATGTGAGGCTGAGGTTATGGAAATGGTGAGTCATACAGAAACTTGTCCAGGGAAACAAGGCATTTCTGTTAAAGGAAGAGCAGGGTACAGCAAACTCTTAAATTAAGCCAAGGCCTAGAGTGTATTTTAGTGTCTTCTAATTGGGAATTTTAAAGATATACTATGTAGGAAAACGGTCACTTTGGTCATCTTCATGCAGACCTAGGCAGCACTGCGTTCAGACAGCTGTAATCAGTGCAGCCTCTGCTCCCAGGTCCAAGAAGGACAAGTGCCTGTGATAGCCCGTGATGTTACTGTGGGAAAAGCAGGTGGTTCCGAAGCCTGGGACCAGGTCACCACACACAACTGGAGTCACAATTGAGGGTGTAGAGGATGGTGTCCAAGAATGTGGTTCTGCTGTGCTGTTTCAGGTTCTGGTTTGTGCCAATAGAAGAGCCCTCCCCAGGCCAGGATCCTCTCCCAGGGCTGGGCACAGTCTGATGCAAATAGATGCCAAAGCTCATTTTCCCTTTCTGTTCCTTGCTCAATCAGTGTTTGTACTGGGACTTTCACTCCCTGGGCACTATGCACCAAAAAACGTGGCCTGGGGAGACCCTTCTTTCCCTCTGTCAGTCCTGAAGAGGAATATGAGAGACAGCTCCTCCACCTGAACAACATTATGGAATGCTATAAATATGTTAATTCTCTAATTTATTAAGGTTAAAACTTACTTGACCTATTTAAAAAATGCCACTGTTTCCAGGGTATCAACAACTAAAAAGATACCTGAAAGAGACCTACAGAAAAGCTTGGGTGTATGTCATGAATGTCATGTTATTTCATGGCTTTACATTTAAGCATCTTAATTACTGCATCTCCTTACTCTTAGAAGATTACCAACTAGAACAGGTTCAAAACTTTGTGTAAATGAAATCTGCAGAGCATTAAAAGAATTCACAATAAACATCTTTTGCTTGTAAGTAGACATGACACAAAAATGTGTGGTTTGGTATTTGTTGTGTACTGGTATTGTTATTCTTGTCTATTTGTTATGTTTCTGCCATAGTTCGTTTTGAGTTCATTACAGATCTTTGCCTTACAGTATGATATGACTAAGCTTATGCTTAGTGTTATTATTATATCATTTGCTTGTAAGCTCTGCCTGTTTTATTGCTGCAGGAACATTTTTAGCAATATTATTTAGAAAATAAATATCCGCAAAGGTCTAGGATTTTTTTCAGGTTTTACTCAGATCAGTTTAAACTGTTCAAATCTTAGATGAAATAAAATACAGCTTAGTAGAGCCTATAAAAACAACCTTAACATTCATTTATCACTGACTAGGACTGGCCAGAAAATTACTATTTAGGGAGGGTTTCCATACGTTTTGGGATGAAAATCATCTCAGGTTTTTTTCACAGCTTCTTGAGGAAAATGGGACAAATTCTCTATATGGTGCAGTTGAGGGCATGGAAGGTGGATCTTCTACATCCAAAACTACTGGCTATTTAGCATTATCTATCATTTAAGGTATATCTCACTTTATCGTCTACATTTCCACATCCCACTTTGAAGGCACTATTTGATTATTATTGGTTGGTTGTTTTCTTGCTTTCAGTTGAGGACAAGCTGCTACAAGGACTCAGGCTTCTGTCCTCAAGCTCAAGGTGTCCAGAGAAGGATTTGTGCAGAGGGACTCCCTTCTACACCTTAGATCTGGCCTGGCTGGACACATTTCCCATCCTAGGCTGTGTACAGAGTAACAGGATGCTTTGCCACAACTTGCTAAACCACCTTGGGAGCCAGGCAAGGTGGGTATTTGCTGCCTGGACGGCAAAGAGAATAAGTTTTTCAGATACTGAATAGCAAAATAGTGAAATTCAGAAGAAGAAAGCCCCCCCCCTAGAAATAAAATAAAAACATATAGTCCTTCAGGAAACTAGCACATTGCATAACAAGCAGATGAGAATGAATTGCTCCTTTCAAGTCAGTTTTTAAAGGAGGAAAATATTTAGAAAGTGAATCTTGCAGTCTAGGTAAAAGCGATTTTGTTTTATGCAGCTGCCAGTGAAGAGTCCTGGTGCAGTGGTACTTGTAAGTCGTAATCAATAAACATGAATTATTTAGAAGACACAGGATAAAAATGAATGAGTATTAAACCAGAATTAATCCACTGTATAAGCACTAAGGAATGTGTATGTGTTCCTAGCAAATTGATAGTGACATCCATTTGGAATCTCAGTTTACATGCATAAAAAAGGTGTAAGTGAATGTTTCATCATCTAATTGTAAATAAATTTTAACTAAAATGCATCAACTAACTGTTAAGGATCAAGTAACTGAAATTAGAATGTCTACAGTATATAAAAGAAGACATGTCTGGCCAGATGGTGTGAGAATAAGAAGTGACTGGATTTCAAATAAATAACAAGAAATCGTGTGCAATGGGGTTCACCCGACCACCACACATTAAAACAACCTGCAAAGAAGAGATGAGGCAGTTTAGGAGAAAAGTTTCTATGTTGGAGGGGCAATGAAAAATCTCATTTAACATAGATAACTGTGTTAGTCACACTTTTTGCTTCTTCTGTCTGCAGAAATCAGGTCTCAACAGAGCTCTTGGATCCTGGAGAAACCTGATGAGAGATGTCATTCCAAACCCACTGACAGAGAAGGAAGAGCAGTAATAGTACTCACATGTAAATGAGGTGAGGCAAGGCCTGAAAAATGCTTCATGACAAGAGGAAAAATTGAGGACTTAGGAGTGCCCAACAGAGTACTTTGTAGTACAAACACCTGTGGGATGGGAAGAAAATACTAAACAGGTAATGGAGATGAGAGAGGGTAGAGAGAATTCCTCCGAAAATACTGAAATGAGGTTCTTGAACTGCAGTTGTGTCTCTCTAGGTATACATCTGAATAGATAAGGAGTCAGGAAACGGTTCTCTATAAGCTAAAGCAAAAAGTCCATTGGTGTTGCTTTCAAACATCCATACTGTCTAAAAGGCAAGCCTATGTAAAATGTTTTCCAAATGCACTTGGTTAAAATTTCAAAAGTATGGGTGGTTGGGAATGAGAATTTCCAGCATATCTGACAGTAGAGGAAAAGTAGAAACTGCTCATCTTAACATATCCTGTAAAATTCTGTAGGTCACCCAGGTTCAGGTCGTGTGCTCTTATTAAAGCACCAAGAATGTTTCTGGACTAATTACAGGAAAAGCAAAGTTGTTCAACAGTGGTGTTTATCTGTTAGGACGGCACAGTGATCACTGATTCTTGCGTGATGACAGGGTAAGTTAGAGATCTTCTGAAGGAGGACTCTTTTAGCCATAGGGGACAAAAGGAGGGGGAAAAAAGGACTGACAAAGGTTGTATACAAAGAAGCCTTTAATGCAGATTTGCCATAAGGCAAGATAATAGTGCTTGAGTGTTATGAACTGCAGAAACTGCATGAACGCATTATATTTTAAACACTTAATCTGTTTTACAAACTATGTACATTCTTCTGCTAAATAAGATGAATTGGGATTCAAGAAGCAGCACATCCTGACAAATTTTCTCCTAAAGGCATCCATTAATATAAATCAACAGTAGCAATTTTGTTTGATCATTTATTTGCAAGAATCATTAAGGTTTATTAGCATAATTATTCCCTGTGGGACTTCATGTCACATAAATGAAAAATGGCATTATCAATATTTAAAAGATAAGTACGTAATGTTCAGAGTACTTAAACAGTACTCTGCAGGTGGTGTCCAGCTGTAGCAAATTAGATTAGGTTTGATTTCTAAATTCTAGAGATATAACTTGAGACAAAACTAGGTTCCTTATTGTGCAAGGCATAAGCGCACAGCCGAACTCTGTAGTTACTCATTACTGTACGTGTGTGTAACACTGTGTTCTGATTTCAAGGAAGCAACTTGTCTTAAGATACCAAAGGGGAAGCGAATATTGCTTACCGGTGGAAATCCTTCTATAATCTTTCTTACTTTTAACAGTTCCATATGATGACCTGAAATTTTCTCAGTGAAACAAGACAACTTTTTCCCTCATCTCAGTGGAGACATGGAGAAGGGCCCCGCTTTCCTGCAGGAGCTCTGAAACCAAAATCAGCTGGTTTCTCTGTGAAAACTCTGTGATCATCTCAGTACTACCAATGAGCTTGGCTTACAGGAGCACTTTTTGAAGCAGACAGGGAGTGATGCATAGCAAAGCCTGTGGGTAACACTGTGCCGGGGACATTTCACAGACAGAAATCTGTGGGCTTTGTCTGGCCCACAGCAATGCAGAGCCAATTCACCGCTTCCATGAAGAATTTTTGTTGGAGCACAAAATTGCTGTTTTGTCAGCAGCAAAATGTATCAGTAACCACTGTGTACTCTTCTCCTCTCTAAAAGCTCTTGAATAAAACATCAGTGATTTTACTAAACATGCCCCAGGACTCCTCCAGACATATCCCTGTGTGGGGCAGGGAAGCAGAGCCTCCACCAGCCTGGGGCTCATCACCAGGCTCTGCTGAGGCTGCTGGGCAGGAGGAAGTGCCAGTGTAAGAGATGGATGCAGGCAGCAGAATGACTTTCACCTTGCTCTCAGCCCTTTCTGGGACTGATGTTTGTTTTCTGTTATTGCCCTTCAGTTGCCCTTTTCATTGGTTGGCTTGAGGTTATGGCTACGGATTAGTTTGT
Source organism: Mohoua ochrocephala (assembly GCA_013398855.1). Lineage (NCBI taxonomy): Eukaryota > Metazoa > Chordata > Aves > Passeriformes > Acanthizidae > Mohoua > Mohoua ochrocephala. The sequence goes on from VZTA01011997.1 coordinate 69,244, forward strand.
TTAGTACTCTGTTGTTTGCAAATGACATCTTTTTCCTTAGTATTCTGCTCTTTGCTAAGCTCCCCTTTGGAGCTCCTCAGCTTTTTAATTATTCACAAAAGCTGAACTGAACTCTTTGGAATTAATTGTGTTTGGTGGTATCTTGCAGGAATGAAAGGGGTTCTGCTTTCTTCTAAGTGTATCTCTTGGTGCTTTCAAGTGTGCACTCAAGTTAGAACACATGCCAACACCTGGACTCGGTGCTTCCCAGGGAGTAGGCAGTCCCCAGGAAGCATATGCCATCTCGCCCTATTGCTTGGTGTATACTATTTTATGGGTGCTGCTACAGGAAGAGTAGCAAAGCTTAGTGCTTAACAGTTTATTTCTCAATATGCCATTCACCTTTGGGAATTACAAATCTTCCTTCCAGAGGTGTATGTTCTCATGGCATTGCCTACAAAATACTGAAAAGGAAACTGTGATCTGGTCAGTGCTTAATGACAGCCAAAATCATCTGGGGGGATGATGAGTGGAGGCCGTGACTGGTTTTAGTTTTCCCTCTGCCCGTTCAGTTGGGCACTTTGGCAGACGAGCTTGCAGGCTGGTTACTCAAATGCCTCTTCTACACCCTGCACAGAAAAGACAAGGATAGGCTAGAATAGGAAAAAAATCTAATCTTTCCTTTCAAACTAGAAGCTACAAATGAAGCTTGTTATCTTGAAGGGCACCTTTGACAAATACTTGTATCAGAGGACCCATGTCAAAGTCTCAGTAAATATATACTTTTAAAAAACCTTTTACAAACAGAACTTTCATACTCATAAACTTTCAGATTCTCTACTAAAAATCATCTCCATTCACTTTCCTAAGTAAGGACTCAGTCCTTTTGCTTGAACTTATGATCTCTGTTCTCTTTCATTGGTTATGATAGATAAGTGGATAAAGGTCTTGCTGCAAAAAACAGAAGTGTCATTATAGCAGTGTTTTACAACATTCTTTATAGAAGAATTATATTTGCTGTACCTAGACCAGACATTTAAAAAAATTGTTAGAGGTGAAGCAGAAAGCCTGGTATTCTCAGCAGAGAGCACTTGCGTGCTCCCCAGTGTTTGCTAGTTGAATTAAAAGAAGCATGGTGGACGTGGCTCTCTAATTGTTCTCAAATCACTGAATGCTGGCAAAGTGGTGCCAAACTCACAGGAAAAGAAAACTGAGTTCTACAACAAAATACTTACTAATCCCGCATTCGTCACATCAGAAAGAGATGTATTTTTGTTGAACACATTTGAAGCACTGAGTATTTTTGTTTCTTGTAATATTTTTGTTTACTGTCCGTAATGTCATGAGTAAAAGATTGCTTCTGCCTACTGCTGCTATGGGACATGTTTTCCCTACTACTGTAGGATAATTTAAAAAAAAATAAAAATTAGTGCTAAGACTTTGTTGACAGTGATAGCCCCTTAGCTGCTAAATCTGCTATCCCATCCATCACTAATCTCAAGCAAAGCAAGCATTAGTTTCTCTGTGACTTATCTGGGTCCTTAGTAGATCAATAGCACAGCTCAGGTGTTTCAGACTCTTCCCTGTTAATTCGCATTTATCTTTTCATCCAAAGAAGGTAAATTACCTCACTGAGAAGCTGTGTTATCCCCAGTAGTGGTTTATAATGTTGCAAAGTCAGCATGACCCACATATCTTATCTCAGCTGGAATGCATTTGTCACTGTCTTATGTTATGATCATCTGGTAAAATGCCCTAGAAAAGAGGTAAACTTGCAAAATGGCTTCACCGTTTTCATTTAATGACCTTTTCTGCCGTGTGTTCCTGCATCACCTTCAACTGAAACTGCTAAATAAAGGGAACTTACTTTTTCCCTTTAATGCTCCGTTTCATCATTTTTACCATTAGCATTCCTCAGCAGTCTTCACTTCTGCTGTCAGGAGTTCATCAGTGGGTGCTGATACTGAGTTTAATAACTGACTCACTTATTAAGATGCTGTGTTAACCCTGAGATAGGACTGTTGAATTTAACTCTACATATGTACAATTGGCTGCTGATTGCCTAAAGCTTTTCAGGCTCTAGGAGGGTTTAATGCTCTTAGGAAAAAGGAATGAGAATCAGGTCACTGACCTGTAGCTGTAACCAGGCTGCTGCAAGAAGAATTGCTGTATGGAACAAGAGTTTGATAGCAATTATGCAGCAGGGACTCATTCCTTTCCATATTATAGAAAGGTAGATATTTCATTTATCTGGTTTTCTAAAAGCTTCATAAACTATGTAATGAAAGAAGACTGAAATATAAACACACTGGGTTTCTAAGAAGTCTGACCCAGCTGGTTGCTAAAACAGTGCATTTTTATTTTCTTTCTTCAGAAGAGCAGAGCAACTCTGCCTGGACTGAACTCTGCTCTGCACGTGTGAAATTCTTAGGTCTTTAACTGAGAAATTAATCAGTGCCATCAAGGAGCTCTGCTTTTGACATGAGGAGAAGGTAGGTCTGTTTTCACCACAGTGCTTGACTTCTTCCCAAAAAAGAAGGTACGAGGAGACTCCTCCAGGGAGGGGGGTCACTTGCTGTGACCGCACAGCTGGGAGGAGGAGCAGCAAAACCAGGTGCTTCCCTCTCGGGTGGAGGAGGAGCACCCGACTGAGACGACCTTGATGAGGAGAACGGGATGTGCTAAGAGGGCCTGGCACAGAAATGCTTGGCCAGGTGCAGGTGTGCGGAGAGCCACCAGGGAGCTGCAGCCGGTGCCCCGGGGCCGGAGAGCAGCAATGGCTGCAAACTGAAAAAGGAGAACTTCTGGCTGGGTGTAAGGGGGGGAACAAAAAAAATGAGATGCCCAAGCTTTAGGACAGGAGTCTGCAGTTCCTGGGGATGTTCTCAAGAAGAGATGAAAACAGCAGTTGCCTCTAAATTGAGGGAAACAATAGTTTTCCATCTCTTATGTATTCCGTTTAATGGAAGAACGAGGCAAGGGCGTATTGGGTGTTTCTGTGGAGTTCATGGGTTATTTTCCCCTCCTTGTTCTCTACGTGGGGTGAGTATGTGCTGAAAGGTTACTTGCCTCCTTCTGGAAATCTGCAGGCACAGTATGTTTACTGAGCTGTCCCTGTGGCTTAACTTCTGTTGGGGAAAACAATCAGGGCATTAAAGGTAAGAGTTTCTGAGCACAAACTGCCATAAGGTATCGAGGATAAAAATTCTCTGGTTGCATTTTTCTTCTTCTTTGTATTTTAAGCACACTTCAGCAGCTGTGAAATGTATAGGAAATAAAAGAACAGTGAGGCTCCAAGGACTGGAAACTTCAAAATATTTTCCCATTGGGAATCTTTCAGGATATTAGTCCTGTGGTCTGTCTCTTCCGTGAAAGATACACTACTAACTAATAGTTTACATGCAAATACAAGCCACCTCTTAATTTTAAAAATAACTTTGTGAACTGACTCATTGGTCTCTGATATGTATTTTGTTCAAGCATTTTTACTCCCACTTTTCTGTCCAAGTGCCTTGCTGTCCTGGAGACTGCCTCAAGATATGTTTGTGCTCTCCTTTTAGAGGGTTGCTGTTCCCAAATGAAGGTGTCATGTGAGCAAAGATGGCATTTTACATCTCAAGGTTATTTGCTCTTATTTCCTGAAGTGAAGGGCGGGGACTTGATTTTGTTCTTTTGTTTGGTAAGAAAGAAAACTCCATTTATTTCCAGTGAGGCACATATCTGTTTACTGAGGAGAAGGGGCAGCAAAAGGACCTTTTGCACCTTTATCCCCCCAGCCCTGCCACCTCCACACCTTGAGCAGTGAAAGTCACTGCTGTGCCAGAGTAGTTAAAAGATTCCTTCTTTCTAAGTCAGTGCCTTGGAATCACTGGGGGTTGGGGGAAGGATGGGGGGCGGGGAAAGAAACTGAAGAAACTGATTTTTTAATTTTTATTTTTTAAGAGAAGTATAATGGTAACACCACTTGCAAAGAAGAACTAGGGAAAGTTTATGATCTTTTTCCATCTCATCTCTCTCTGCTTCTATCTTTCTAAAGACATGGTCTCCTGTAGTTTATTCCTCCCTTCCCCAAGCATTGTGGGAAAACTTTTCTCATTAAAAGGACAGAGAATAACCAAAGTCTCAGAAAGAATTCCACCAATGTGGGAAAATTTGTAAAAGATTTAAAATAATAAGAGTTCTTATCCCAAAAATATATAGATATTGACACATCTAGCACTGCATCAGTAGAAACAAGCAGACTTTTTACCTAATTTTTAGAGGCGTTCTTCTCTTAAGCTTTATTAATTTTAATTAATTTTATAAAGTGACATTAATGAATTTTAAATACTGCTTTAAATAAGCTTAAATGTCTTTAGTTTTACTTAACTATGTAGAAAGGAACATAAAAGTGAGGAAAGTGGGTGGGATGAGTTTGGAGAATTGGGTGCCACCAGGTTGATTTCCTTCCTGGAGCGAAGTCAATCCGGAAAAACTCTGGAGGGAGCAGGTGTGCTCTGTGTAAGGTCTCTCTCTGGAATATCAAGGGCTGGGTTTTCTTGAATAAAGGATACTCTGTACCAAGTAACCTTACCAGAATCACGCAGAATCATCTGTTTTGGTGATGTTCATGGTTCGTTTTCTGGCTGTTATGTTCTGCTCTGTGCCTGTATCTCCCATACCTGTTGGGGATCCATCGTCATAGCTATGAAGGAGAGAAATTCTTAATTAAACGCTGCCACCTGGGGTTTGTGTTTAGAGGTGAGCCAACTGCATTCATTCACAGTCACGGTTCAAGAAATCCTTTTAAATATCAACGTTCAAAGGTCCCCCCCG